>CM038143.1:519972757-520295257 GCA_021437245.1 Aegilops speltoides | reverse complement strand
AACTCCTCGGTCGAGAAAGTCATCGAAGGACTGTAAGAACTGCGTCTCGACATCGAGGAAATTGATGAACTATATGAGATTTCCAATGGCTTCACTCAAGGGATTGGTAGGTGTAGGATTTTGAGTTGAGCATCACATGGAAATTTTTCCTTAGTATTTCCTCGACCCCTTTAACAAAGACGGTGTTTCCTATGACTCAAGAAAGAGAAAACGAAACTACGAAAACAAAAGTCTTCACGCTTCATATTCCTCGAATGAATATCAAGTCTTCAAGGTCACACCAATTTCTTCACTTTCAAAGTCTTCGTAAAGTCTTCGAATATCAAAGTCTTCATTGGAAGAACTTCATTTTTAGGGTCGACTTTCTCTGTAAATATCAAACTCCTCATAGACTTATAGACCTGTGTACACTCACAACGATCAGCTACTTAACCTATAAGTCTTCAATACACCAAAATCACTAAGGGCACTAGATGCACTTACAATCTCCCCATTTTGGTGATTGATGACAACATAGGTTAAGTTTTCAACGGGATAAACATATGAAGTGTAAATACTAATATTGAGGAATTTGATTGCAAGATATAGAAGAACTCCCCCTGAATATGTGCATAGTGAGGAAATTGCTTTTGAGGCAATGCACATTTGAAGAATTGAATCATGGAGATCTCCCCCTATATCTTGTAATTCATACACGCATTTGATATATAATATGAAGAATTTGAAATGCATGATGAAATATGGTGCCTGATGAGATTTAGCATGCATGCAATAATATTAATGAGGAATAAGCATGCGGAATATCACATCAAAAGTTTCAGAGCTCAGTGCATCAAAAGCATCAGAGCACGACCAAAAGTATCAAGGCACCATCGGATTTAAGATTACAACTCGATCCAATAAAGGTTTCGGAAGAACGAGAGTTGTAACTTAACAAAACGCCCATAATATAAACCCGCTTGAAGACTAACTCAGATTTCTCCCCCTTTGTCATCAAATGACCAAAAGGATCGAAACTGAGGACTAACGCCCCTGAAGATTTTCAAGTCGATGGAGGAGCGCCAGCATTGTCGGGGTTGGTTGTTGAAGTAGGGCTGCCGCAGTGTCGTTCAAATCTTCATGCTCATCAGTTTTACGCGATGAAGAATATGAACTGGCCACCAGATCAGGAACTTTGACTCTCTTGAATTTCTTCGGAGGTGGTGCAGACCACTCAAATGCTTCCTGGAGACCCATAGTCTTCAATTCTTCCACGGAATATACATGAGTGAGAACAGCCCAGGTGCGGTTGAGGGTTTCATGAAGGTAATACTGATTTTTCTTCACTTCATTATGTGTTGAGGTCATGTTGTGAAGAATTGCAGCAAATTGACGCTTCACCCATTTCTGATTGTGTTCAACCTTCTGATGAAGACTGAGGAGTAACTCACGGTCAGTCATCACCCTGGGTGCTGTTGCTTGAGGCTTTTGCTTGGCTGAGGTATTTGCGGCAGAGTCATGTGTGGAAGAATCATCATTGGTGGAGTAAGATGTAGCTAGACGGAATTGACCATCCAATGGACGAGTGCCTTCATCGATCACAGCAGCTGCCTTGCCCTTATCATCAGATGATGAAATTGGTCGCTTGAGGACTTCAATGGGTGGCAAGTAGCTACCATGGTTCAGAGTGTCAGCCTTGTAATTCAGTGAAGATCTTGCCCTTATGAATCTCATAATCCAAGGCGCATATGGCTTCAGCTCAAAAGGTGACAGTGCAACATTTGCCAGAGTCCTCATGAAGAAATCATGGAAGTTGACGGGAACGCCATGAATGATGTTGAAAAGCATGTTCTTCATGATGCCAACGACATCTTCATCATTTGAGTCGTGGACCTTGATGGGACTCATTGTCTTCGTTAGGATTCGATAGACAGTCCGAGGCACATACAACAATTCCTTCACGAGGAATTTGGTTCGAGGGGCCTGCCCTGGCTTCAAAGGCTTCATGAGCACTTGCATATAATGGTCAGTCAGTTCGCGGTCATTGTAGATGCAACGTGCACATTCATGGGGAGGATCAAGAGGAAGGACACGAAGCAATTCAGTTGCTGGTGCCTTATAGTGAGTGTTTTCTGTCATCCAGTCCAGCACCCATGAATTGACATCTTCAGCATCTCCGGTGATATGCAAAGTGGCATAGAACTGAAGAATGAGTTCTTCATTCCAATCACAGATATCAGTGCAGAAGTTCAGCATCCCTGCATCGTGAATAACTCTGAGGACTGGCTCGAAGCATGGCAGAGATTCCATATCCACATGAGGAATATGCTCATGATCGAAGATTTTGTCCTTGTCAAAGAGCACCGAGGAATAGTAGTTGGCTTGAGTAGCAGTCCAGAAGCGTCTTTTCCTTATGCGAGCAGAGTCATACGGATTGTAATCAGTGAAGAACACATGCTCAGAAAAGAAGTCTTCAGCCTTGAATTTTTGCTTGCTCGAGAATGGATTCTTCGGTTTGGGCAGAGGAATGTCAGTGATTTGCAGCACAACCTCAGGAATCGCGATCTCAGGTGTTTCAGGCTGAGGAATTTCTGGTTCCTCTTCTTGTGCAGTTTGGGGATTAGCAGCAGGTTCTTCACCACTAGCAGCTGGAATTTCCTCATGAACAGACGATGTTGGATGAGTTTCTTCAGAGCCCATTTGAACAGTTGTAGCCGGGGACTGAGGAATTTGTTGAATCGGAGTGAAGAGAGGAGTATTGGGATGCTGACTTTCCCAAAAGTCATCGTTCATCACTGGTGTAGTGCACCCAATATCTACTTCTTCATCTTCTTTTTCAATTTCCTCAACACCAGCCTCTTCAGCTGTGAACTGAGGCATGGGTGAGGAAACGACGGGCGGTGAAGGGAATGCTTCCACTCCAATTTCTTCATCAAGCTGTTCTGAGGTAGCAACAGATTGATTTTCTTCATCAGATCCGCTAGGGATCTTGTAGTCTTCTCCATAAGGAACAATTTCCTTAGACGACATGGAGGAAATGGGAACGGCATCAATAGGATTTTCAAGCGAGCTGGTCATTGGCTTCATTTTCTTCGCAGTCAAGAATTTGACGCAGCCGATGCCTTCCTCTTCTTCACCGCAGCTCGCTCGCAGCCTTTGTCTTCTTCACTTCATAAGCGTAAGGAAGAATTGGAGTTGGTGTTGGCGCAAGAGGAGCCGAGGACTGTGGTTCGCTTTCAAAGCGAATCGTGCAGATTGCCTGATCTCCTCGATTTCTTGGTGCACCACTAGTGGATGCCCAGGAATTTCTTCACGGCCGGAATGGAGTCATCAGCCCGAAGTTGTATTCTCATCAAGCAGTTGAAAGTCATCAGCAGGTCTTGGCATGTTCTTCAAGCAGGCTGAGCGAGTCTGCAGCTCGAGGATTTTCTTGTTGCGATGGGGCTGCAATAGTTGTCATTTTCTTCGTCAAATTGATTTAATCTCACCTTGGCTCCTTGCCAATCAGCATTATAAGCATCGAAATCCTTGCCGAGGGCTTGATTTCAGATTGAGCTTTGAGAAGTTCTTCAGGAGTCAGGTTGACGATGTTCTTCCTCAGAAGCTTCTCCTTTCTGGCTTGTGCTCTCTTTATTTCACGAGCCATTTCAAATTTCCATTTCTCTTCAGCGATGAAATGGGTCAGCATATGACTTTGACCAGGAGTCAGAGGCAGATCAGGTATGGGAGTGTTTGGATCCTGATGCCATAAGTCGATGAAGTCAAGGATCTTCTTCGGATCCAAAAGCAGAGGCACAGTTGTTCCTTTGGCTCTAGCGGCCTTTGTCAGTCTGTCTCTCATGATTTCTGCAAGTTCTTCATCGAAGCTTCATCATCGAGGGCACGTTGAAGGCAACCTGTTTTTTCTTGGACTTGGCCGAGGACCGGCCCACTGTTGCTTTTGTCTTCAGCAGTGGGGCTGATGAGGACATTGGTGCAGGTGAGGAACTTGCCGAGACACCGTAGCAATCGAGAAACCCCGAGTCCTTTGACATGTAGCCGATGCACAGGAGTTGAGGACTTGGAGGGAGCTGCTGAGGATTTTGAGGGAGCAGCAGCAGTCTGAGGAATTTGCCGTGAGGGCGCGGCTGAGGAACTGGGCCGTGAGGGCGCTGATGGTGAAGCACTCGGCTTGCGAGCAGCCTTCTTCGACATTGATTTCCTCGGCTAGACCGAGGTCTCAGCGGCAGCAGCAGCAGCAGAATCCTCATTGAATTTCCTCACTGCCTCCTTGGCCTGTCTTGCCAATTTGGCTTGGCGCCTGGACCATTCTTCAGAAAGTCTTCACCACGCTTGATGTCGGTGGGATCACGACTTGGCCAGTGCCAATGGAGCTCTTGGGCATGGAGGGTTTAAGGCTAATTTTTCATATACTTGGGAGTAACATAGCGATATTCCCTCCATTCTCGTGCCCATCTTCGTTCTATCCTTTGGATGCGCACTTTGCGGTGATTTTTGTTCTCCTTGCCAAACTTGGCTTCATCAGGTGTGCAATAATCTTTGTAAATTTCATCAGGGATCTCAAAGGCAGTCATGACCTCCGGTTTCTTTCCTCCCTTCTGCGGTCTCTTGCCTTCTGCCATTTTCATCAGATGAGGAATTTGAACAATAGAACACTCTGAAGAAGTATGCAGTTTTTCTTTGAGGAACGCTGCAAATGAGTTAAGTTGATGAGAACCTAGTGATTCAGCAGCGGACATGAGTACCTGTGAACAAAGTGTAGGTGCGAGGAATTTGGAGAGGTCATATGCGTTCTCAGAAGATTTTTCAAAAGGAACACGTTTTGAGGAATTTGACCAGTTGAGCCTTGAGGAATTTCACTAAGCGTTTTTGTCTTAGGTTCCAGAGTTGTACAGATTGAAAATCCGCACAATTGAGGAATCTTGAAGAAATGAGTGCTTAGAGAGATAAGTCAAGAGCATACAGTGTGTGAGGTGTTCATATGTGAAGATTTGAAGAACAAAAACACCTTTGAAGATTTTCAGAAAGGTTTGAGAATCAAAGCGAGTAATAAAAGTGACTTTTAATTACCCGAACTGAAGAACACGACGAACAGAGATGAACCATGGAGAAGTTGGTCACGTTAGATCTCCCACACCCTAACTTGGCAGAGGGAGAGAGCTACGGCGGCGGCGGAGTGAAGATTTCCGCAGCCGGCGCGAGTACGACGGCGACGAGGTCGAGGCAGTGAAGCTCTTCCTCACCGACGGCGATGGAGTAGCGGCGCGCTTAGGGTTTGAGGAGAGCTCGAGCGAGAGACAGCGATCGAAAGCGGAGTAAATGAAGTAAGGAAGGAGAGGGTATTTATACCACGGTAAAAAACTGTTCGCCCGAAGATTTTGGGACGAACATGCCCCTGCCCTTTCTTCTTCACGCGACATGTGTCACCCACGTACTGTGCAGATGAGATCGTGTAAGATCGTGGGTGAGTACACTAATGCATCATGGGATGCAGAACGGTTTGAGCTGTAAAACCGAAAATCTGGATAAGATTTGTTTTAAAATTTCGTTCGCAATTTCTTCAGCTGACAGGACACAGTGAAGACTTTGAACGAGTTTCAATTAGAACGTACGTGAAGAATTTGTGAATAGATTGGGTTGAGTATAGCATAGAGGGGGAAGGGTCCGATCACATTCACTTAGTAGAAATCACAACTTGAAGAAATAGCAATAAGTGAATGCTGTAGAGGACATAAACTCACATATATATATAGCCAATGAAGAAAAACGACGGAAATAGTGAAGATTTTGCAAAGTTGAAGAATTTGGAAGACTGAGGAATTTCAAAAATGAGGAAAAACTCAAATTGAAGATTTTCAACTTTTGTGGTGGCGTATCCCACCGTATAAGAATGATGATTTCAGACACCGCGTACAATTGTCGTAGGGTTCTGAGAATCAAATTCTTCATTAATTTCTTCATACTTAGAGTGTTATTCTTCATTGATTGAAGAAAAACGTTTCTTCATGTGTTGCACATCTAAGTCATCAATTTTGCATAAGTGTTAGAATGTGTGTCCTTTTCAAAGAACATTCGAAGATTCTAAGATATTTAACTCACACCGCAATATGCTAAATCTCTTCTCATCCAAGGGCTTAGTGAAGATATCCGCTAGCTGTTCTTCAGTCTTCACGTGCTCGATGGAGATATCGCCCTTCAACACATGATCACGAAGAAAATGATGACGAATCTGGATGTGCTTAGTCTTCGAGTGCTGAACTGGGTTGTGAGCAATCTTGATGGCACTCTCATTGTCGCAGAGGAGAGACACATTCTTCACGTTGACGCCATAGTCCTTGAGGGTTTGCTTCATCCAAAGCAGTTGAGCACAAAGATGAGCCAGCAGCAATGTATTCAGCTTCAGCAGAGAGCGGTGATACGCAGTTCTGCTTTCTTCGAGGACCAACGCACCAAAGATCGTCCGAGGAAATGACAAGTGCCGATGTTGACTTGCGGTCCACACGATCACCAGCATAGTCGAGTCGAATATCCAATGAGATCAAAAGCAGAGCCCTTGGGGTACCATAATCCTAGTGTTGGTGTGTGAGCTAGATATCGAAGAATATGCTTCATAGCCTTATGGTGTGATTCCTTCGGTGGAGCTTGAAATCGGGCACACATGCAAACACTAAACATTATATCTGGCCTAGATGCACATAAGTACAATAAAGAACCAATCATGGAGCGGTATACCTTGTGATCGAAATCAATACCATTTTCATCAGTGCATAGATGGCCATTTGTGGGCATAGGAATTTTGACGCCTTTGATATCTTGCATGCCTAATTTCCTCAAGACATCTTTGAGGTATTTCTCCGAGATATGAATATGCCATTGCTTGCCGATTTAATTTGAAGACCTAAGAAGAATTTCAACTCTCCCATCATAGACATTTGATATTCTTCACTCATCATATAGGCAAATTCATCACTATATCGTTGGTTAGTACAGCCAAAGATAATATCATCAACATATATTTGGCACACAAACAGTTCACCATCATATGATTTAGTAAAAAGAGTAGGGTCAAGTGAACCGGGTGTGAAGCCATTCTTCACGAAGAATTCCTTCAAAGTATCATACCACGCCCGAGGGGCTTGCTTGAGGCCATAGAGGGCCTTATTGAGTCTGAAGACTTTGTCAGGATTCTTGGGATCTTCAAAACCTGGGGGTTGAGCAACATATACTTCTTCCTCAAGCTTACCATTGAGGAATGCACTTTTCACATCCATTTGATATAAGATGATATCATGATGGCTAGCATAGGCAAGTAAAATGCGAATAGCCTCAAGTCTAGAAACAGGTGCAAAAGTTTCATCGAAATCAATTCCTTCAACCTGTGTGTAGCCTTGAGCTACTAGTCGTGCCTTATTCCTCACCACAAGGCCATTTTCATCTTGCTTGTTGCGGTAGATCCACTTTGTGCCAATGATATTATGCTTGCGAGGATCTGGGCGATTGACCAATTCCCAGACATTGTTCAACTCGAACTAATGTAATTCTTCTTGCATAGCCTGAATCCACTCCAGCTCTAGAAATGCTTCATCTACCTTAGTGGGCTCTGAGATAGAGACAAAAGCATAGTGCCCACAAAAGTTAGATAAGTGTGAGGCTTTTGAGCGTGTGAGAGGACCTGGTGCGCTAATGTCATCGATGATCTTCTCCACTTGCACTTCTTTTGCAACGCGTGGATGAGTTGGTTGTCGCTGAGGATTTTGATCAACATTTTCTTCAGCACCATTTTCCTCATCATGTTCTTCAGTGCATCACCGACGCTCTTCATGAACAGGAATGAATTCTTCAGCAGATTCTTCATCGGAATAACATCCTCGGTTGCCTTGAGCTTGATAGCATCCTCGGTGCTGGTTCATCTAACACGAAGGTAGGTGCTCTCTTTGCGAGCCATGAGTTTCATCGAACCGCACATCTACAAAGGTCAACAATCTTGTGAAGAACAATGTTGAAGACTCAGAGGTGTGCGAGTCCTTTCCGTAACCAAGCATAAAACCTTCATGTGCTTTCGGTGCAAATTTAGAGTTGTGGTGAGGATCTCTAATCCAACATTTAGCAATCAAGACTTTGAAATAACTCACATTGGGTTTCTTGTCGGTGAGGAGTTCATAGGCGCCTTCTTGAAGAATTTGTGAAGATATACTCTGTTGATGATGTGGCAGCAAGATCAATTGCATCAATCCAAAAACGCCGAGGCGTTTTGTATTCATCAAGCATAGTGCGAGCCATCTCAACAAGAGTTCGTTCTTGCGCTCCACGACGCCATTCTGCTAAGGAGTATAGGGAGCGGATAACTCATTAGTAATACCAAGTTCATCAAGATAGGCATCAAGACCAGAATTCTTGAACTCAGTTCCATTGTCACTTCTGATATGCTTGATCTTCACACCAAAGTTGGTTGAAGCCCTCGAGGAAAATCGTTTGAAGACTTCCTGCACTTCATGTTTGTAAGTAACAATGTGTACCCATGTATATCGAGAATAATCATCAACAATGACAAAACCATATAAAGATGCATCATTAGTGACTGCTGAATAATGATTAGGTCCGAAGAGGTCCATGTGATGCAATTCGAATGGACGGGTAGTAGTCATGATAGTCTTCGCTGGATGCTTGGCCTTGGTCATTTTTCCGGCTTCACATGCTCCACACAAGTAATCCTTGAGGAATTTGACATTCTCAATGCCAATGACATGCTTTTTCTTTGCAAGCGTGTTCAAATTCCTCATGCCTGCATGACCAAGTCGTCGATGCCATAGCCAGCCTTCTGAAGCTTTGGCAAGTAAACACACGGCTGGTTGTGGTCCTGTAGAGAAATCAACAATATATAGATCTCCTCTCCTAAAGCCTTCGAAGACTTTGGAATTGTCAGCTTCCATAATCACAACACAGCGATATTTGCCAAAGACAACAACCATATCTAGATCACAAAGCATTGAGACTGACATGAGATTGTATCCTAAGGACTCAACAAGCATGACTTTGTCCATGTGCTTATCCTTAGAGCTAGCAACCTTACCAAGACCCAATACGACTTTTGCCTTTGCCGGCAAAGAAAGATGATATGCTTCAGAGGTGACGGTGATAAGGGAGCATCCATCAATAGATTCTTGTCACCAGTCATGTGATTTGTACATCCACTATCGAGGACCCATTCAGTGGTTTTGGGTTGATCATCCTGCAGATGAATTAGCGTAGCTTACAATCTCATATGCTTCATCAGTGAAGAATATGATATCAAGTTCATCAGATGAATTTCATCAAGCAATAAACAGATATAGCAGTATGAGGACGTGTGAAATGAAAGTTCATTTCATCATGATTCGCTTAAGGTCCTTTCGAGCATTTTTGTCGGTCCCAAAGAAATTCTTCAGACGTTACAACACGTCTGGAGACCTGACCCTGCAGAAGAGATTAGTTCTTTTTCTTCACCACCCACATCTGGAGGGGTGGCAAAGAGTTCATCATTCTATGAGCACCATATGAGAAAGGTGGCAAAGATGCCAAACCATTTCGCTTAGCATAGAAGGGGTTAGGATAAGCATATGAATAAGCAGAGTAATTCTTCAAGGACTTATGAACATAATGGTTTGAAGAATAATGCACATATTCATAGCCCTTAGCTCTACCCTGCGACACAGAGTTGTTAGCACGATGATAATCATATGAGGACTTTGATCCTGTTGAGGAATTTGATCCATGTGAAGGATTTGATCTTATGAAGAATTTGATCTGGGGTTCCCGTTCTTCACAGGTGGTGTCATGAGGACATTCACCTAAAGACTTTCAACACAACTTTTGGGAACCCAGATTTTCTTCACAGGGGAACCGTTCCTGCAGTTAGTGCCAACATATCTAGCAAATACTTCACCATTCTGATTTTTGAACAGTTTATAGTTGGAGTCAAATGACTTATCCGAAGAATGAGGAGATTCACATGTAAAGCCAGATAAGTTAGATGGATCAACTCGAGGTCCCTTTGTAGCAACCCATGAGGTTTTGGGGTACTGCTCAGGCTTCCAATATGTTCCATCAAGATTGAGTTTCCTCTCAAAGGCAATACCCTCTTTCCTAGGGTTTCTGTTGAGGATCTGCTTTTGAGCACATCACAAAGTGTCGATGCCCTTTGAGGCTTTTGTACATGCTCGTCATGTACAATTCCTTCAACCCTGCATTGTCAAGGATACTAGCAATGTCCTCGATGAGGAATTAGTGATAGCAGTGGCAGATGAAGAATTTGTAATATTTGAAGCATTTGAACATTCAGGTGAAGAATTAGCAGATTCACGTTCAATGCACTTTAAGCATGGAGGAACAAATTCTTCCTGAGAAGTGCTGATTTGTTGAGCTAGTAATGAATCGCGCTCCTTCTGAAGATCTTCATAACACACTCTTAGATTTTCAAGATCATCCTTTCTTTGAAGAGATTCAAGAGAAAGCTTCTCGTGATCAGTCAAGAGAGTATTATGTTGATCCTGAAGGGCGTCAAACTTGGAGTGAATTCTCTGAAGACATTCACCCAATGCTTTTGACTGATTCATTTCTACGCGCAAAATTTTATCACTTCTTTCTAGCATATCTTGAGTTTGTTCCAAGACCGTTTGTTGTTTAGTGGCAACACAAATCAGTTTGGTATAGCAGGATTCAATATCATCATCAGATTCATCATTGTCAGATTCCTCATTATCAGATTCATTATCACAGGACTCGGATGAGGAGCATTCGTTACCTCAAAGACCGCTTGCCATGAGACAAGATGCGAAGATGATGATTCTGGCTCGAAAGTCATCGTTCTGAGTGATTCCTTGAAGTCCTCAAACCAGGGATCATGACGAGTTCGATGACCTTCATAGACATCAGAGATTCGGTCCCAGATGAGTTTCGAATTGTCAAGATGCATAATTCGGCCGAATTGATCTTTGGATAGGCAGGAGCAGATGATATCCTTCGCTATGATGTCAAGTCGAGTGTACTTGCGAATATCATCAGCATTCGCCATCTTGCATAGATCAGTAAGACCAATCTCAGTGACGGTCCACAGCTCGCTGTTCTTTGCCATGAGGCGCTTCCTCATCATGGCCTTCCACTTGGGATAGTCATGACCGTCAAAGATAGGGCATGTCACTTTCTTCATACCTACGGTCGACATAACTAAAATCTCCAAAGGTTAAACTAAAATCACACGTAACAAGGAGTACCTTGCTCTGATACCAATTGAAAGTGCGTTATATCGACTAGAGGGGGGTGAATAGGCGATTTTTATGAATTCTTCACTGAGGAATTTGCTGGTGAGGAAATTCCTTAGCGAAGAACTACTTGAAGCGGAATATGTACTCAGAAGTAAACATAACAGGATACAAACATAGTCATCATGATGAAATGAAGACTAACACAGAGTACGGAAAGCGTAAACACAGGATAGCAAGATGAAGACAAACGGACTGAAGAAATTGAACTGAGGAATTTGTGAAAGTCTTCAGTCAAAGTCTTCAAGCACGATATGAACAACATTCAACACAAGAATGAGGAAATGAAAGAGTTGAGGAAATAGAACCAGTCGGTTGGTGAAGACAATGATTTGGTAAATCAGTTCCAACTGCTGTCTCGATTATACGTCTGGTTGGAGCGGCCGAGTATTTAAACTCGAGGACACACAGTCCGGACACCCGCCTCGAGCCGCAACTCAGACACCCAGTCCTCACCGTATTCTCCTTGAACTAAGACCACGCAGGCCTCGGCCCAATCACTCGTGGTAAGTCTTGGTGACTTCCAAACCTTCACAGACTTGGTCACTCGGCGATCCACAATTCCTCCCGGATGCTCTAGACCTTGACGCCTAACCGTCTGGAAGAAGCACAGTCTTCAAAGGTAATAAGCGTCGGATCCACGCAGATCAATTTCTTCATGATGCTCAATCACTTTGGGTTTGTGGGGGTTTGGATTTGGGATTTTCCTCACTCGATGATTTTCGCCAAAGTCCTCGGAGGATGGGTTGCTCTCGGATGACAAGTGTCAAGTTCTCTCGAGCAGCCAACCAGCTAGTGGTTGTAGGGGCGGCTATTTATAGCCTAGGGAGCAGCCCGACATGATAAGACATAAATGCCCTTCAATGATATGACCGTTAGGTGGATAAGATATTTTGGTACAGCCGCGCCAAGACAGAAGAATCAATCGAAATTTGACTCTCAAATTCCTCGGGGCTATCATGTTCCTCATCGTAGGCAATTCAGACCGGCGAATTCCTAACTCCTCGATCGAAAGAAGTCATCAAGGACTGTAAGAACTGCGTCTCACATCGAGGAAATTGACTGAACTATATGAGATTTCCAATGGCTTCACTCAAGGGATTGGTAGGTGTAGGATTTTGAGTTGAGCATCACATGGAAATTTTTCCTTAGTATTTCCTCGACCCCTTTAACAAAGACGGTGTTTCCTATGACTCAAGAAAGAGAAAACGAAACTACGAAAACAAAAGTCTTCACGCTTCGTATTCCTCGAATGAATATCAAGTCTTCAAGGTCACACCAATTTCTTCACTTTCAAAGTCTTCAGAAAGTCTTCAGAATATCAAAGTCTTCAGTCGAAGAACTTCATTTTTAGAGGTCGACTTTCTCTGTAAATATCAAACTCCTCATAGACTTATAGACCTATGTACACTCACAAACGCATCAGTTACTTAACCTATAAGTCTTCAATTCACCAAAATCACTAATAGGCACTAGATGCACTTACAAGGCTGAGCCGCACGGTCGTGCAGGATAGTAATGTGGTGGCCGCGGGGCAGTCAAGCCTGCATGCATTAACTGATGAAGAACGGACATCTCATTTGCGCCCCGATTACCCAGAGTCATGCACACAACAAGGTGACAATGATCGTGTTTGCATATAACATGTTTATGCATCACAGTATCAACTGAGCTCATTTATGTTTCTGACAAATCCAGATCGCTTAGGCTGCACGGGGTCACCAGAAGAGGAGCGTAGGAATGTGCGGGGAGCAGACGATCCAGAATCTGCCACTGTCGCTGAATCAGATCAAAATTGTATGTGCAGTAAATACAGTATGCTACAGTATATATAGACACACGACTGACATATTAAATGCTCAATACAGGTGCTGACCCTAACTTTCTGGCATCGAACATTCAACCTCTGGCCGTAAGCCCTATCGCTGTAGCATTTCCAGAAGCGGGTATGACAACATCAACAGATCACTTAAATGCGATGTTGTTTATTTTTTCTGAAATAATCGTTTATCAATGATGAACAAATCATGCACTAAACACATTATCGTGACCAGTTAGAAGACGAGTACCGTTTTCCAGACTACTACTCATGATTAAATATTATGTATGAGATATGTTTACTATAAAAGTGTATACTGGTTATCACGACGACAACAGCCACTTCTAGCAGACATAGCAAGCCAACAGATGCCAACAGATCATGCCACTAATGAACACAGCACAGGTTACAATACATACTTGTCGAATGTTCTGTCTGTGAGATACAAAACTATTACAACTTGTTTTGACTCCACGGCCATCTCTAACGTTGCTTTACCGTTTGAATGTTCGTGACCGCAGAATACATTGTGGACAATGATGTCGAGGCAACTCGCAATGTTCAAGTGCCTCAACAGGATGGAAGCGATATCTTACGCACAACCGGTACTAGCACAATTTAATTCCATATTCAAGTAAACATATGCCCATGGAATTAATAACACAAAACAAAACATTTTTGGACTACCTGTGTGCTACTTCTAATAAAACTCGCCTTGATAAAACCTATCAGATAATAAATGGAATTTTTGATATGCAACATATTATCTGTACAATGTGCTCATGTTAGTTCCCATGAAATATTATACTACAATGAATCACATTTTAAATATTTCGTAGATCACCATTCAGACATTGGCATCCAAATGGTTCATCATTCAAACATGACTCCAGGAAGGATTAATCGTGATTCTAATGGACCTGATGAGCAACCCTCCCAATAATCTTTCAATATTATGGCCATACATAATTACTGGTACAATTAGAAAGACTATTATGACATACATCTTTTTGACTGAAAAAATAATCACCCATGAAATGCTCCCAGATATGACACAGTCCTCAATTCCGTCTTCTACACCGATGCCTACTACATGCGAACATGTTATGCAACTCATGGAATCCGGACCATCTGTAAGGTTTCATGAGCACATAAGCTCAGGGCCAATATTTGACACGTCTGGTAATCACAAACACATTGAAATTTGTTTCATGATTGCAGCACACTTATTCTCATGCACAATGACATAATTGCAGTTGTGACCTCACATGTTATACCATATGCAGGTGGCACCATTACTCCACAGGTGAACTCGGTCAGGGTTAACGCAATACGGTGCGGAATCCTGGCACAGATTATCAATGATGGCTTCAGAGATGCTGACAACAATGATCTCCTTATCCGGTTTACCATGCCTACGCCTATAGCAGATCTTGATCATAAGACTGAGAGTAAATCTTTTCGCCAATGGCTTGAGGATTGCGCTACTCATGAGGAATTATCGAGGTACAACATAACATCGTCTACCGTCATAAAGTGTAACAAGTCGTCCCTTGTTAATGTTAATGTACTAACTCCATTTTTTTTCTACAGAACATGGGTGTCCATCGGTTACCCAACACGTGCCCATATATTTGGTACTCACCTGAGGGATGAGACTTTAGCTGAGGTTGATCTTCGTTGGGACACGATGGATATTATTACTGAACTATTCAATCAGCTCGAGTCATCAATAAAGGTGGGAGCGGTCTACGGACTAACTAGATGGCCAAGGAGACGTTTCCTACCACCCACTTGGACTGTAAGTACATGTGCCAATGAAAACAATTGTTTCTATTCGAGTAGGCATAATATCCTCATAAACTATGTCTTCTCATGCATTCATCTCTTATATTGTACAGAGTGCATGCATAAGGTTCAATGAGTGTCCACCACGCAGACACGTAGAACGTATGTTTGGTGTGCAAGCACTTGGACACACTCTTGACATGAGTTCTGAGGTAAGTAGCTGAAAACTCTGGATCTAGATGCATTTGTCAAGATGGGTATTGTGAATACGTATCATCATTATGATACTATACCAAATGCATTGCAGTACATAAACTTTGCGAGGCTACATGATGTGTGGGCAACTTACATATTCAACACCAGCAAGAAAGAGTTCAGGGTGGTTGATACGACCATTGGAGATGATGACTCAGATGCGCTACATCTCAGACATGACTACTTTGTTCACCGTCTCGTTTGTTCGTTGCACTACTGTCTTGTTGAAATTTTTGATGAGGCGCCATGGCATAAGGACAATGTATGGCTGATCACACATATGAAGCATGGAAGCGCCAACCTTGACGGGTATGTTTCAATTTCATCCTCTCCCTATTACAATCAGCATATTGAAACTTGTGAAGAAATGGTATAGTATCATCATAACTGACATTATATCTCTTATATCAAATGAACTCCAGTGTTGACAATGGTCTCCGGGCTACATATGCTGGCTGGCATTGCCGTGGGACGAGGCTCAAGTCCCTCAAGGATGAGGTTAGCAACAAAAAAATAAATTTTCTTTATATGATCTTCTGACAAACAACGCATCCCAAATTACAGTGCATGCTATGTACTATCTGAATAATTCTTTAATAACGAAGCAACTGTTTTGCTTGCAGAGAGTTCACAAATACACCAAACGGCTCGCCTACCTCATGGTCAGGACGCAGGGTAATCTGTTCAAGGAGGCAGTAGCTGCGATGATGGAGAAAATCTAGCTTATGACATAGTCCCTCAGATGTTTACTCCGTAGAGTTTCACGTCATCTTATTTTGCGTTCTATGTAATCGTAGTATGGACATGTGGACCATCAGTTATATCGTCGCTGTTGTATTTTGGAAAACTATGCTGTCTTTCATCCTTTATCAGTTCTAAGAACATTGGGTAATCAACTACTTAGTTTGTTATGGCACCATCTTGTTATGTTCATCTGATATGTTAAAAAAAAACGGGGCACGGCTTGTGAGATTGTATTGTTCGTTCCACACACCCGCTCATTATACACGACGCGTAGAATTATCTGGAAAATGTGGATTGAACCACACTTATTTTTATTTTTAAACTTTTTCCCGTAAATTATAGCGGTTGCAGACGTTAAAAAAGAAAGTGCAGTCTTTCTGCCACAACGACTAATTAACAAACTGGGTATGATACAAAGACGTCAACCACTGGGACATCAGACCAACGACCTACAAATGCATTAGAGTTACTTCAAGATGATCCGATCTAACTCATTGCAAGAAATATGAGACGGAAAAACAACAGAACAGGAACTGCAAATGTCAAGATGGCATAATACAAAGGCATACCAACTACCATGGAGTGAATACATATCCTTTAATATAATTCCAATCTCTATTCATCACAACATATATGAAACGAAATATTAACTTCAGGCAGACCAATGATGCAAGGAACCAAAAATGGAACAATACGATAGTGCTGATCACTGGAACGTATTACCAACGATGCACCAATGCACTATATATTCTCAAAGATGATACAGTATAAAATCATCAAATGACGTATGTCATGAAAAAACCGCAACGGCATCATCATCGGCCATACATTGTAGGTGCGGAATATACTATCACAAAAATATAAGGACACCCGATAACAACAGTCGTAGCTCATGATAATAGACATATCAAATTAGTTCTTCTGGACATGTCTATATCCAGATCTGGTCATACATACAAAGCAAAATTACACTTACCATCACCATTCAACATATATCTTAATAGCCATAATACATTTGGGTCACATGCAACTCACATTATATGCCTCTAAGACTGCAAGTCTTCTTGTTATGCCCGATTGTCTTGCATCTTCCACATTTGATTCGTTTCCCAGATGACGACTGGAGGGCATCAGCTTCCATTGTCACACCCTGATCATTGATCTTGCATGGCTGTGAGTTTTCATTTCCATATAAGCTAGCAACAAGTTTGTTCTTCTTGCCAAATACATTTACGTACTCCAACCTAGATTTTTGACGAACTGTCTTCGGCCTACCCTTTGATTTCACACGCTTAGGCGGCTGCAAATCTAGATTATGGCAACTGTTAATTACGTTACCGTCATCTGGCCGACAATGATTCACTTGTAACAGCATTGTTGTATCTTCATTACGCTTTGCAATTGCTTCTGTCTTCAGCTCACGGAAAACCTGCAAAGATTTTTCTAGCATGCTCTTACATTGACATATTTCTTTCACTGCATCTACAGCCGCTATCTCTACTCCTAATGGACCAATTGGTTGAATAGTCCCCCCCACTTTCAACCGGTTTATTTTCAACCGGTTTATTTTCAACCGGTTTATTTTCAACCGGTTTTTTCTCATCAAATTACCCACACCCCACGCCCACCCGCCGAACCCCATCAACAGCGCCCTCAGAATTGCCCTGACGCCGATCCCCCACGCCCACCCAACAAAACCCATCAACATCGCACTACCGCCGTTCAGAATCGCCCTGACGCCGATCCCCATACCCCATACCCCGCCGCCGATCCCCATACCCGCGGAAGATCAGATCTGCCGCCGCCGCCGAACGACTCGACAGGGCCGCCGCCACGTTTCTGGATCGCTGGCAGTTGACTCGACAGGGCCGCCGCCACGTTTCTGGATCGCTCGCACTTTCTAGATCGCGCCGTCGCCGCCGCCACGTTCGATCGCTGGCGGTTTCTAGATCGGCGCCGCCGCCTGAACGTGCGATCAGCGACCCTGCACGGTTTTAACCCCGGTATGTTTACGTACAGATCATGAAGGTCCCGACGGACTCGTGTTCAAACTAAAACTACACTTCATTTTGCACCTCCGCCGCCGCCGCTTCTGATCAATTTTGTGCACCTCATCCATACAAGTCTCATCACTCGTGGTCACAGGATAGCTCGATTGTTAGATCCCACCACTAATAAATAAGATGCACAAGGGCTGAAAGATCACATGCGTAGTAGTTCTGTCGTAAAATAGTTACGTCAATAAATCCTCTCTAGCATTGCTAAGGTCCAACAGTAAGAAATGCCCGTGCGTTCGATTGTGAAGAAATGCTCGTGCATCTTCTTCTCAAGCAAAAAGAAGAGCCATGGTAATTTCTCTGTTGGATTGTGAACTCCTTTTGACCGAAAAACATACAAACATGCATCAAACTATTCCCAGTGACACCCGCGTATTACAAAGCCTTTGGCGAACTGTACAAAGGGGAAAAAACATGATTAGAGACTAGAAAATTAGTGTTACCTGAGACCGATACATGCAACAATGTGAAAAATACAGTAAGCTCACTGCAAAACTGGGAGCAGCAAACAACTTAAATGGCAAAGATCAAAATTACAGTTCTTATTGCTCTGTAACTAATAAATAATATGCACTATAAAAACACAACTGTAGTTTAGTATGGAGCAGCAAACAACTTGAAAACTATGGTTCAAAATTACTGTAGTTTTGCATTAGAATTACAGTTCTTGTTGCAATGTAAATAACACAGAAGATGCACTATAAACAAACAAATAAAGACGATGCACTATAAAAACACAACTGTAGTTTAGTATGGAGCAGCAAACAACTTGAAAACTATGGTTCAAAATTACTGTAGTTTTGCATTAGAATTACAGTTCTTGTGGCAATATAAATAACACAGAAGATGCACTGTAAACAAACAATAGTAGTTTAGTATCCAGCAGCAAACAACCTGATGACATGGTTAAAAAAAGTGCAGAGTAGGAAGGTCTGTTCGACATGTCTTTGTAATAAATCTCTAACAACCTGCCCTTATGGACTGAATTTCTGTACAGTGGGAAAGGGCCTTTATTACTGTTGGTATTGCACGTGATCTGCTTGCAGAGTCAGTTTAAAAGATTTTGCGTGATACCTGTGTCTGTTGGATGTGTCTTTTTTTAATAGTTACATATGGGGACTCCACACAGCAAGCCAGCCGAATGCATTTACTTCATCACATGTACATCCGTATATGTTCACCTATAAACTGTGCTACACAAGACAAACATATGTATTTTCAACTACATATGTGTTACAGGCCCGATGGAGGGGACAATTGTTGACGACTCTAACGAAGGGAATATACCCGTAGCCGATGATGTTCACAAAATTTACCCTTGTAGTCCAGGTATAATGTTTACTTTCATCCTTCTTAGTTGGAAAATCATACCTAAAAGACTTGGGCACAGCCGATTCTAATGTATCAACATCTATATTTCCAAGAGTCCATGTTACTCCCTCCGAACGGATGATACTTGAGACCGATTGTGATAGCACATATGATACTCCAGGTATATAACTACCTCCTTGTATGTGTTCACCTACATATTTTTTGTTATACATGTCAAACACCATCATCGGACATGTTGCAGGCCCGATGGAGGGACATCTTGGTGACGATTCTAATGAAGGGGTTATACCTGTGGCCGACGATGTTCACAAGAATTACCCAAGTAGTCAAGGTATTAAGTATGTGCATATATACTGAGATTGCTTTTATGCTTTTCATGTGGTAAAACATACATAACAGACTTGGGCAGAACCGATTCTAAAATATGAAGCGTGTGACTTGTAGGAGTCCATATTACTCACTCGGAATGGATGATACTTGAACAGTCCGATTGTGAAAGTATATATGATCATCAACCTTCCCATCTGATTTCGGGTAAGTATTATGTTGCCGAAAGGTTAAGACCATGTGCCTACAACTTTGCCTTGTTTCGGTCCAATATATTGTTATGCTAGCATGCAACGTCACAGTTGGGAAGAGAGGCCGCATAATGTTCCACGCCATCCTCAAAGTGATATCAATACTGCAGAACAACCATCCTCTGTGGACCTTGACGAAAAAAGAGAGTTGAAAAAGCTCGAGGCGAGCTGCTTATAGAAAGAAAAAGAGGAGGCTACCCTTACAACAAGATGAAAATCTGTCTGCCCTTACGATATCAGGTAAGAATGCTTTATGGGAAGGCACTGCGATGATATTATATATACTAACTCCATTCCAGAGTATAATGTTAATATCATTTCACATGCAGATATGCGGTATGTGGGTAGGTTACCTCTCGGTGATATCACTAATGTGTGTCAACCAACCACGGTGGACGATGACGATAAAAAAGAGCAACTAAGGTCTCGGAGAAGAGCTGCTTATCGAAAGAAAAAAGAGGAGGCAGACAGGAAGCAAAAAGATGAAAATCTAACAGACCTTACGATATCAGGTACGTATGTTTATGTTTCAGCAATATGATTACCGTACGTATACTTTCTTAGTATATTATGTAGGTGACATATGTTTCCGAGACCCCAACCCCACGAATAATTGACGAACAAAGTGAATAAAAATAATTGACCATTAGTTGATCATTGTGTTATCATGCAATTCCTGATCATTTAGGTTCAATTCGATATATCGCAGACATAGGACTTTAGAATACATACAGACTGTATGTATGGACACGGCGGGATTCTATAAAAAATAAACCCTATATAAATAAGTAGCTTCAACCAGCCCTGTTACCTCTCGGTGAACAATGAAGACCCTAAACCCTCCGGGCAGATATGCAAAATGTTCCCCTGTTACCTCTTGATGATACCAACCCAACTACATCCATCTATACATCATTGTTTAACCTGACCGTGCAGCTATATAAATTAATCGTTTGTGTAGTACATGAAATCTTCTTGAACAGTGAAGACCGTAAACCCTTCTTGCAGATATGCAAATGTGACCCTGCTACCTCTCGGTGATATCACAAATGGGTGTCAACCAATCTCGGTGGACCTTGACGAGAAAAAAGAGCAAATGAAGGCTCGGAGGAGAGCTGCTTATCGAAAGAAAAAAGAGGAGGCAGCCAGCAAGAAACTAGATGAAAAACAGCCCGATAAAGAACACAACGGTGACTTAACGGACGAGCAAATTGAGCAGAGAAACACGCTGAGGTGAGCAAGTTATCGGATAAAAGTGGGTGACGGAGTGATCGATCTTCGAGAAAAAAATCAGAAGTTGCAAGAATGTCGCATGCAACACCCTAAAACCATGACTGAGGATGAAAGGGGGGAGTCAAGTGCAAAGAGAAAGGCAAAGTATGCTGCAAAGAAAAACACCCCGTGTGCTGAATCGATCGCAATGCCACGTCCAGATCTAACTAGCACATTGTCCAACCCTCACACACATTGTCCGACTCTCACACTTTCAGCCCTCACGCAACAATTCGATAGTGAACTAATATGTCATGCTCCTACGGTCAATGCGGCCCACACATACATTCGCAACACCGAGACCGATGGTACATATCCTATCAACCATCATCTTCCTGAAGGAAATATGCCCTAGAGGCAATAATAAAGTTATTATTTATTTCCTTATTTCATGATAAATGTTTATCATTCATGCTAGAATTGTATTAACCGGAAACATGATACATGTGTGAATGCATAGACAAAACAATATGTCACTAGTATGCCTCTACTAGACTAGCTTGTTAATCAAAGATGGTTATGTTTCCTAACCATGAACAAGGAGTTGTTATTTGATTAACAAGGTCACATCATTAGTAGAATGATCTGATTGACATGACCCATTCCCTTAGCTTAGCACACGATCGCTTAGTATGTTGCTACCGCTTTTATCCATGACTTATACATGTTCCCGTAACTATGAGATTATGCAACTCCGCTTGCGGAGGAACACTTTGGTGCTACCAAACGTCACAACGTAATCGGGTGATTATAAAGGAGTACTACAGGTGTCTCCAAAGGTAGATGTTGGGTTGGCGTATTTGAGATTAGGTTTTGTCACTCCGATTGCTCGGAGAGGTATCTCTGGGCCCTCTCGGTAATGCACATCACTGAAGCCTTGCAAGCACTACAACTAATGAGTTAGTTGTGAGATGATGTATTACGGAACGAGTAAAGAGACTTGCGGTAACGAGATTGAACTAGGTATTGATACCGACGATCGAATCTCGGGCAAGTAACATACCGATGACAAAGGGAACAACGATGTTGTTATGCGGTCTGACCGACAAAGATCTTCGTAGAATATGTAGGAACCAATATGGGCATCCAGGTCCCGCTGTTGGTTATTGACCGTGAATAGTTCTAGGTCATGTCTACATTGTTCTCGAACCGTAGGGTCCGCACGCTTAAGGTTTCGATGGCGATGCTTATTATGAGTTTATGTATTTTGATCTACCGAAGAAGTTCGAGTCCCGGATGTGATCACGGACATGACGAGGAGTCTCAAAATGGTCGAGACATAAAGATTGATATATTGAAGCCTATGTTTGGAGTTCGGAATGGTTCCGCGAAAACAGAATTTATCGTAGTACCGGAGGTTACTGGAACCCCGGGAGGTAAATGGGCCTCGGTGGGCCTTAGTGGAAAGGAGAAGGGCCAGCCCTAGGTGGTCACGCCTCCCCTTCCCTAGTCCTACTAGGACTAGGAAAGGGGCCGCCCCCTCTCTCTTTCCCTCCGGAATCCTAGTCCAACTAGGATTGGGGGAATCCTACTCCCGAGGGAGTAGGACTCCTTGGCGCCCACCCTTGGCCGCCAGCCCCTCCCCTTGCTCCTTTATATACGGGGCAGGGGGCACCCTAGAACACACAAGTTTGATCTACGGATCGCCCTTAGCCGTGTGCGTGCCCCTCCACCATATTCCACCTCGGTTATACCGTCGCTGCTTAGGCGAAGCCCGCGCCGGTGAAACATCAAGATCGTCACCACGCCGTCGTCGACGGAACTCTCCTCGACACTCGGCTGGATCGAGTACGAGGGACGCCATCGAGCTGTACGTGTGTCAAGAACTCGGGCGCCGAGTAACGGCGCGGGATCGGTCGGATCGCGAGGAGAACGTCGACTACTTCCTCTACGCCAGATCGCTTCCGCTTCGGGTCTACAAGGGTATGTAGACAACACTCTCCCTCTCGTTGCTATACATCACCATGATCTTGCGTGTGCGTAGGAAATTTTTGAAATTACTACGTTACCCAACAAAGGCATCCGAGCCTAGGTTTTTCTATGGTTTGATGTTTTGCACGAGTAGAACACAAGTGAGTTGTGGGCGATACAAGTCATACTACCTACCAACATGTCATACTTTGGTTCAGCGGTATTGTGAGATGAAGCGGCCTGCACCGACATTACGCCAGACGCTTACGCGAGACTGGTTTCACCGCTGCGAGCACTCGTTGCTTAAAGGTGACCGGTGGGTGCCTGTCTCTCTCACTTTAGTTGAACCGAGTGTGGCTACGCCCGGTCCTTGAGAAGGTTAAACGGAGTCTATTTGACGAAGTATCGCTGTGGTTTTGATGCGTGGTGAGACTGGATCTTGCTTAAGCCCGTAGCAGCCACGTAAAATTTGCAACAACAAAGTAGAGGACGCCTAACTTGTTTTTGCAGGCATGTTGTGATGTGATATGGTCAAGACGTGATGCTATATTTTATTGTATGAGATGATCATGTTTTGTAACCAAAGTTATCGGCAATCGGCAGGAGCCATATGGTTGTCGCTTATTGTATGCAATGCAATCGCTTCGTAATGCTTTACTTTATCACTAAGCGGTAGCGATAGTCGAGAAGCATAAGTTTGGCGAGACGACAACGATGCTACGATGAAGATCAAGGTGTCGCGCCGGTGACGATGGTGATCATGGTGGTGCTGCAAGATGGAGATCATGAAGCACAAGATGATGATGACCATATCATATCACTTATATTGATTTGCATGTGATGTTTATCCTTTTATGCATCTTATCTTGCTTTGATTGACGGTAGCATTATAAGATGATCTCTCACTAAATTATCAAGAAGTGTTCTCCCGAGTATGCACCGCTGCCAAAGTTCGTCGTGCCCGCACACCACGTGATGATCGGTGTGATAAGCTCTCGTCCATCTACAACGGGTGTAAGCCAGTTTTGCACACGCAGAATACTCGGGTTAAACTTGATGAGCCTAGCATATGCAGATATGGCCTCGGAACACGGAGACCGAAAGGTCGAGCGTGAATCATATAGTAGATATGATCAACATAAGATGTTCACCATTGAAAACTACTCCATTTCACGTGATGATCGGTTATGGTTTAGTTGATTTGGATCACGTGATCACTTGGATGACTAGAGAGATGTCTTTCTAAGTGGGAGTTCTTTAGTAATATGATTAATCGAACTTAAATTTATCATGAACTTAGTACCGATAGTATCTTGCTTGTTTATGTTTGATTGTAGATAGATGGCTCGTCTTTGTTGTTCCGTTGAATTTTAATGCGCTCCTTGAGAAAGCAAAGTTGAAAGATGATGGTAGCAATTACACGGATCGGGTCCGTAATTTGAGGATCATCCTCATTGCTGCACGTAAGAGTTACATCCTGGATGCACCGCTAGGTGCCAGTGCCTCTTCTTGATGCAACCGACGACGTTAAGAACGTCTGGCGAGCAAAGCTGATGACTACTCTATAGTTCAAGCAGCCATGCTTTACGGCTTAGAACCGGGACTTCAACGACGTTTTGAACGTCATGGAGCATATGAGATGTTCCAGAGTTGAAGTTAATATTCCAAATGTAATGCCCGGATTGAGAGATATGAAGTCTCCAATAAGTTCTATAGCTGCAAGATGGAGGAGAATAGTTCATTAGTGAGCACATACTCGTAATGTCCGGGTATTACAATCACTTGACGCAATTGGGAGTTAATCTTCCGGATGATTGTGTCATTGATGAATTCTTCAATCACCGCCACCAAGCTACAAAGGCTTCGTGATGAACTATAATATGCAAGGGTTAGTAAAGACTATACCGAGCTCTTCGCAATGCTAAAGGCTGCGGAGGTAGAAATCAAGAAGGAGCATCAAGTGTTGATGGTCAATAAGACCACTAGTTTCAAGAAGAAAGGTAAAGGGAAGAAGAAGGAACTTCAAGAAGAACAGAAGCAAGTTGCTGCTCAGAGAAGAAACCCAAGTCTGGACCTAAGCCTGAAATGAGTGCTTCTACCGCAAGCGATGGTCATCGAAGCGGAACTGCCCCAAGTATTTGGCGGATAAGAAGGATGGCAAGGTGAACAAAGGTATATGTGATATACATGTTATTGATGTGTACCTTACTAGAGCTCGCAGAGCACTGGTATTTGATACTGGTTCTTGCTAATATTTGCAACTCAAACAGGACTACTGATTGCTTAACTCGCAAAGGACGAGGTGACGATGCGTGGGAAATGGTTCCAAAGTCGATGTGATCGCGGTCGGCACGCTACCTCTACATCTACCTTCGGATTAGTTTTAGACCTAAATAATTGTTATTTGGTGCCTGCGCTGAGCATGAACATTATATCTGGATCTTGTTTGATGCGAGACGGTTATTCATTTAAATCGAGAGAATAATGGTTGTTCTATTTATATGAGTAATATCTTTTATGGTCATGCACCCTTGAGGAGTGGTCTATTTTGATGAATCTCGATAGTAGTGATACACATATTCATAATGTTGAAACCAAAAGATGCAGAGTTGATAATGATAGTGCAACTTATTTGTGGCACTACCGCTTAGGTCATATCGATGTAAAGCGCATGAAGAAACTCCATATTGATGGACTTTTGGAGTCACTTGATTATGAATCACTTGGCACTTATGAACCGTGCCTCATGGGCAAGATGACTAGAACACCGCTTCTCCCAGTACTATGGAGAGAGCAACAGATTTGTTGGAAATCATACATACTGTATGTATGTGGTCCAATGAATGTTGAGGCTCGTGGCGGATATCGTTATTTTCTCACCTTCACAGATGACTTAAGCAGATATGGGTATATCTACTTAATGAAACATAAGTCTCAAACGCTTGAAAAGTTCAAAGAATTTCAGAGTGAAGTTGAAAATCATCGTAACAAGAAAATTAAGTTTCTACGATCTGATCGTGGAGGTGAATATTTGAGTTACGAGTTTGGTCTACATTTGAAACAATGCGAATAGTTTCGAAACTACGCCACCCGAACACCACAGCGTAATGGTGTGTCCGAACGTCGAATCGCACTTTACTAGATATGGTGCGATCTATGATGTCTCTTACAGATTTACCGCTATCGCTTTTGGGGTTATGCTCTAGAGACGGCCGCATTCACACTGAATAGAACACCGTCGAAATCCGCTGAGACGACACCTTATGAACTGTGGTTTGGCAAGAAACCAAAGTTTTCGCTTTCTTAAAGTTTGGGGATGCGATGCTTATGTGAAAAAGCTTCAACCTGATAAGCTCGAACCCAAATCGGAGAAATGTGTCTTCATAGGATACCCAAAGGAGACAGTTGGGTACACCTTCTATCACAGATCCGAAGGCAAGACATTCGTTGCTAAGAATGGATCCTTTCTAGAGAAGGAGTTTCTCTCGAAAGAAGTGAGTGGGAGGAAAGTGGAACTTGATGAGGTATTAGTGCCTTCTCCCTTACTTGAAAGTAGTTCGTCGCAGAAATCGGTTTCTGAGACACCTACACCAAGTAGTGAGGAAGTTGATGATGTTGATCATGAAACTTCAGATCAAGTTACTACAGAACCACGTAGATCAACCAGAGTTAGATCCACACCAGAGTGGTACGGCAATCCTGTTCTGGAAGTCATGCTACTAGATCATGATGAACCTACGAACTATGAAGAAGCGATGGTGAGCCCAGATTCCGCAAAATGGCTTGAGGCCATGAAATCTGAGATGGGATCCATGTATGAAAACAAAGTATGGACTTTGGTTGACTTGCCCGAGGGTCGGCAAGCAAAGAAAACAAATGGATCTTCAAGAAGAAGACCGACGACGACGGTAATGTTATCGTTTATAAAGCTCGACTTGTCGCAAAAGGTTTTCGACAAGTTCAAGGGATTGACTACGATGAGACCTTCTCACCCGTAGCGATGCTTAAGTCCGTCTCGAATCATGTTAGCAATTGCCGATTTTATGATTATGAAATTTGGCAAATGGATGTAAAGACTGCATTCTGAATGGATTTCGGAAAAAGAGTTGTATATGATGCAACCGAAGGTTTTATCGATCCAAAGGAGCTAACAAAGTGTGCAAGCTCCAGCGATCCATTTATGGACTGGTGCAAGCATCTCGAGTTGGAATAAACGCTTTGATAGTGTGATCAAAGCATTTGGGTTTGTACAGACTTTTGGAGAAGCCTCAGATTTACAAGAAAGTGAGTGGGAGCTCAGAGCATTTCGATATTATATGTAGATGACATATTGCTGATCGGAAATGATATAGAATTTCTGGATAGCATAAAGGATACTTGAATAAGAGTTTTCGATGAAAGACCTCGGGAAGCTGCTTACATATTGGGCATTAAGATCTATAGAGATAGATCAAGACGCTTGATTGACTTTCACAAAGCACATACCTTGACAAAATTTTGAAGAAGTTCAAAATGGATCAAGCAAAGAAAGGGTTCTTGCCTGTGTTACAAGGTGTGAAGTTGAGTAAGACTCAATGCCCACCACCGCAGAAGATAGAGAGAAATGAAAGATGTTCCTATGCTTCAGCCATAGGCTCTATCATGTATGCAATGCTGTGTACCAGACCTGATGTGTGCCTTGCTATAAGCATAGCAGGGAGGTACCAAAGTAATCCAGAGTGGATCATCGGACAGCGGTCAAGAACATCCCAAATACCGAAAAGGACTAAGGATATGTTTCTCAGATATGGAGGTGACAAAGAGCTCATCGTAAACGGTTACGTTGATGCAAGCTTTGACACCGATCCGGACGATTCTAAATCGCAGACCGGATACGATTTACACTAAACGGAGGAGCTGTCGGTTGGTGCAGTTCTAAACAAAGCGTCGTGAGCAGGATCTACATGTGAAGCGGAGTACATAGCAGCCGAAGCAGCTAATGAAGGAGTCTGGATGAAGGAGTTCATATCCGATCTAGGTGTCATACCTAGTGCATCGGGTCCGATGAAAATCTTCTCGTGACAATATCGAGCAATTGCCTTAGCGAAGGAATCCAGATTTCACAAGAGGACCAAGCACATCAAGAGACGCTTCAATTCCATCCGGACTTAGTCCGGTGGGAGACATAGAGATTTGCAAGATTCATACGGATCTGAATGTTGCGCACCGCTGACTAAGCCTCTTCCACGAGCAAAACATGATCAGCACCAAGACTCCATGGGTGTTAGAATCATTACTATGTAATCTAGATTATTGACTCTAGTGCAAGTGGGAGATCAAGGAAATATGCCCTAGAGGCAATAATAAAGTTATTATTTATTTCCTTATTTCATGATAAATGTTTATCATTCATGCTAGAATTGTATTAACCGAAACATGATACATGTGTGAATGCATAGACAAAACAATATGTCACTAGTATGCCTCTACTAGACTAGCTTGTTAATCAAAGATGGTTATGTTTCCTAACCATGAACAAGGAGTTGTTATTTGATTAACAAGGTCACATCATTAGTAGAATGATCTGATTGACATGACCCATTCCCTTAGCTTAGCACACGATCGCTTAGTATGTTGCTACCGCTTTTATCCATGACTTATACATGTTCCTGTAACTATGAGATTATTCAACTCCGCTTGCGGAGGAACACTTTGGTGCTACCAAACGTCACAACGTAATCGGGTTGATTATAAAGGAGTACTACAGGTGTCTCCAAAGGTAGATGTTGGGTTGGCGATTTCGAGATTAGGTTTTGTCACTCCGATTGTCGGAGAGGTATCTCTGGCCCTCTCGTAATGCACATCACTCAAGCCTTGCAAGCACTACAACTAATGAGTTAGTTGTGAGATGATGTATTACGGAACGAGTAAAGAGACTTGCTGGTAACGAGATTGAACTAGGTATTGATACCGACGATCGAATCTCGGGCAAGTAACATACCGATGACAAAGGAACAACGATGTTGTTATGCGGTCCGACCGACAAAGATCTTCGAGAATATGTAGGAACCAATATGGGCATCCAGGTCCCGCTGTTGGTTATTGACCGTGAATAGTTCTAGGTCATGTCTACATTGTTCTCGAACCGTAGGGTCCGCACGCTTAAGGTTTCGATGGCGATGCTTATTATGAGTTTATGTATTTTGATGTACCAAGAAGTTCGAGTCCCTGATGTGATCACGGACATGACGAGGAGTCTCAAATGGTCGAGACATAAAGATTGATATATTGGAAGCCTATGTTTGGAGTTCGAATGGTTCCGGTAAAACAGGAATTTACCGAGTACCGGAGGTTACCGGAACCCCGGAGGTAAATGGGCCTCGGTGGGCCTTAGTGGAAAGGAGAAGGGCCAGCCCTAGGTGGCAAGGCCTCCCCTTCCCTAGTCCTACTAGGACTAGGAAAGGGGCCGCCCCTCTCTCTCTTTCCCTCCAGGAATCCTAGTCCAACTAGGATTGGGGGGATCCTACTCCCGGAGGGAGTAGGACTCCTTGGCGCGCCACCCTTGGCCGGCCAGCCCCTCCCCTTGCTCCTTTATATACGGGGCAGGGGGCACCCTAGAACACACAAGTTTGATCTACGGATCGTTCCTTAGCCGTGTCGGTGCCCCTCCACCATATTCCACCTCGGTTATACCGTCACAAGCTTAGGCGAAGCCCTGCGCGGTGAAACATCAAGATCGCCTGCCACGCCGTCGTCTTGACGAACTCTCCCTCGACACTCGGCTGGATCGAGTACGAGGGACGCCATCGAGCTGTACGTGTGTCAAGAACTCGGGCGCCGGAGTAACGGCGCCGGATCGGTCGGATCGCGAGGAGAACGTCGACTACTTCCTCTACGCCAGATCGCTTCCGCCGGGTCTACAAGGGTATGTAGACAACACTCTCCCCTCTCGTTGCTATACATCACCATGATCTTGCGTGTGCGTAGGAAAATTTTTGAAATTACTACGTTACCCAACACTTCCATCATGTAATCATTCATTAGATATAAATACTGATGTATATTGTTGTAGGTGCATACCTAAGCAGAACCTTTGGTGATGGTGCTGTAAATGCCGACCATCAACCCAGTGATCCGGTAGCAAAAGCGGATAATGGAGTGGACGAGCAGAGTCATGAGTCCAGAGCAACGCCTCGGAGGGGAGAGCGAGCTTGCAAGGGTGGTATGGTGGCAAAGAAGCGTCAACAAAAAATTGGCAAAGAAAAGAAAAGTACACATGTACCGCATGGTGAGAGGAATGTTCTACGCGATTGGCGTAATGAAAGGTTTGCAGGTAGGGTGAAGACCCCAACCGTCAGGTCCATCTCCATACCGAAAATGAGCTCACCTGGACAACCTACCATAGTGGAACCACACGGTGCCTCGACCTCATCTAGCACGCCAGAGTACACGATCAGAAGTGAAGGTAACACTCCCATCCTTACTCTCCTTGCGTCCCTTGAGACTGAACCCTCATTTATTGGTTTCGCGCCTGAGCAGACGACATGGAAGCTTACCTTACTCGTATCATGAATGATAATGTCAACCCTGATAGCCTCTTTGACGATGAGTATTACCTGTTTGCTGGTGAAGGTATGTGCACCCACTTGAGCAACATCCACCCGTTTGAAATATCACACTAATTATAAACCTTGTTTGCAGACGCTGATACTGATGACATGGAGCACGACGAATTGGAAGAGTCAAGTCACAATACCTATGTCGACCATGATCCATTGGATTATGTCTACGCAAAACTCCCAGACCACACACACATCCTGAAGCACGCCGCAAATTGCGATCACTGCAAGGCCAAGAAGTTTGTGTCTGAGGCCCCGGGATTCTGCTGTCGCAGTGGGCAGATCGAGCTGAAGCAACCGGAGCCCATCCCGGAGCTAATGAGGCTTTGGTCTAGCATGGATGCGGACTCAAGGCATTTTCAGGGGAACATACGGTTCTTCAACGGCCACTTCTCCTTCACAACCCTTGGTGTCAGCCTTGATGAAAGCTACACAAACATGAAGTCCGGGTGTACACGCTCCGGCGACGGCACCATCTACCACAACGTTCATTCCTTCGGGCCAACATCACGTCCAGATCATCTACAGTTGTACTTCTACGACGACGACCCAGGCCTAACCCATCGCAAGGCTGCCACCGAGCAATTAGACCAAGATGTCGTGAGAAAGTTAGTGCACATACTCAGGGAAAACCCGTACTCCCAGCAGTTTAGGAGTTTGGGTGCGCACATGGACAACCTTGATGATTACAGGTTAGACCTCAACACTGACCAGATACTAGACCAACGGAGGTATAATAGACCTCTGTCATCTGAGGTCGCTGCAATTTGGGTGGAGGGCACAGACCTAGCAAAGAGGTTCGATCGTAGGATTACACTTTGTGAGAATGACAACCAGAGGCACAGTATACATGTGACGGCTGGCTCATATGACCCTCTCTCTTACCCACTCTTCTACCCAAGGGGGAAGCTCGGTTGGCACCCGAAACTTCCTAAACGTGATGTACCTTGGCCGGTTGTGCAACAACCAAGAGGTAGAGGTGATGATGATGATGATGATGATGATGCAGGTAAGCCTTATGCGTATTCTGTTGTTTACATGAATTGTATACTTCTCATATGAATCCTAATGTCTCGTTAAGCTCAACCATGTGCATAGGGAATAGCAGGTTATGCGCCTCGCTGAGAGACTACTACTATTACATGCTCCGCACACGACTGGGATATTCAATCCCATACTGTGGAGCACGATTGCTCCAGAATGGGGGTGGACATGTACATCAAATTTGAGAGTTGTAGGTTGAAATGGTACAGAAGAACCGGACAAAGATCCGTGCCGACCTATATCAAGGAGTTGTCGATGCAATTACATCCGGGAGACCTGCAAGCGCTGTTGAGTAAGGATAGTGCTACCGAATGTACCTGTGTGGCGATCATGACATGAAGCGGAGGCATATGGATGCCATGGCAATTTTCCATACCTACGGGAAGCCTGACATCTTCTTGACCATGACCTGCAACCCTAACTGGGAAGAGATAACAAATGAGTTGTTTCCTGGTCAGACAGCGCAAGACCGACCTGATCTTGTGGCTCGTGTGTTCCATGGGAAGATAGAGGCTATGAAAGATATGTTGTTCAAGAAGCATATACTGGGTGTTGTTGTTACACATGTATACGTAGTCGAGTTCCAAAAGAGGGGCCTCCCCCACGCACACTTTTTGTTGATCATGGATTCTGCCTATAAGCTTGTCGTTCCGGAGCAGTACGACCGACTCATTTCTGCCGAGCTCCCTGACAAGCAAAAGTATCCTGAACTCCACACCTTGGTGGTGAAACATATGATGCATGGACCATGCGGTGCTCAACCCCAAAAATGTGTGCATGCAACAGAACGAGTGCAAGTGCAGATACCCGCGGCCGTTCAATGAAAACACGGCACAAGGCAAGGACTCATACCCTGTTTATCGTCGTCGAGATAATGGTCGGCAAGCTAAGGTCCGGGGTAAAATGTTGGACAACAGATGGGTTGTGCCGTATAACCCTTACCTTCTACGGATGTCCAATTGCCACATCAACGTTGAGGTTTGCTCCAGCATAAAGGCCGTCAAATACCTTTACAAGTACATATACAAGGGCCATGATAGGGCTTCTTTCAGCATCGACCAGCCCGACGCTGATGGTAACATTGATGAGATCAAAAGATACGTAGATGCGAGGTGGGTTACTCCTCCAGAGGCGATGTGGAGGATATTTGGCTTCCCTTGTGTGCCAATGACCCTCCTGTCCTACAGCTGCCTCTGCATCTCCTAATATGCATGGGTGGCATTCAATGAGCAAGCTCACTTGACCGACGAGTCGCCTCGAGAAAGCTTCCAAATCCATGTTGACAGAGTATTTCAAAGCTAACCAAAACCACACATGGGCTAGGAATATATTGTACAAGGATTTTCCACAAAGGTTCACATGGCGTAAGGGTAAGAAGTATTGGAAAGAGCGGGTGAAGCATTATCGATAGGTCGAATTGTGTCCGCCAATCCTGCAGAGGGGAGCGATACTATCTGCGGTCTGCTAAACCATGTTGCTGGCAAGACATCCTATGAGGACCTGCTCACTGTGGACGGTAGGCTATGCGGGAGCTTTAGAGAGGCTGCCGAAAGGTTGGGACTCATCGAGGCAGATAACACGCTCGACGACTGTCTTACCGAGGCAGAGTAGTGGGCGATGCCTTGTTCGCTCAGGAGGCTCTTTGCAACAATTTTGGTGCACTGTGAGCCAGGCGACGTGCGTGGTTTATGGGATAGGCACTTCGAGCCTATGTCTGATGACTATCGGCGATCACACACATGCCCGATTGAGGTGGAACAGATGGTGGTGCTTGACATTAGGGGTATGTTGCAGTCCATGGGCAAAGACATATCTGATTTCGCTCTTCCATGCATTGACGATGCGTTCGACCCAACCAAGGGCGAGGCCAGAGAAGTGATCGAGGAATCCAACATCGACTTTGACATCAACGACACTAAATTGGCTTCGTCGCTAAACTTGGAGCAGAGGGCTGCATACGACGAGATACTAGCTTCTGTTGAACGCGGTGATGGGGGTGTGTTCTTTGTTGATGGACCGGGAGGTACAGGGAAGACCTTCCTGTACAGGTCGCTGCTTGCCAAGGTTTGAAGCGAGGGAAACATCGCTATCGCTACCGCGACGTCAGGCGTCGCCGCTTCTATCATGCCTGGAGGTAGGACTGCCCATTCGAGGTTCAAGATCCCATTGAGCTGCGACGATGGCGCCTCATGCACCTTCACGAAACAGAGTGGTACTGCCAAGCTACTGAGGATGGCCTCATTGATACTATGGGACGAGGCCACCATGACTAAGCGACAGGCGGTCGAGGCACTGGACAACGGCATGCGTGACATCACGGGAAGTCGGGACCGACCCTTTGGAGGAAAAACTTTTGTGTGTGGCGGGGACTTTAGGCAGGTGCTTTTTGTCGTCAGGAGGGGGTCCCGGGGTCAGATAATTGATGCAACCCTTCGAAGTTCACATCTCTGGAAGGGTATGCGCCAGCTAAGGCTTGTCACCAACATGAGGGCTCATAATGACACCTGGTTTGCGGATTACTTGCTAAGGGTAGGCAGTGGCACTGAGGAAGTTGACGAACAAGGAAACATCCGACTCCCTGAAGATATTTGTGTGCCATCTACAGGCGAGAGTGATGACCTGGAGAAGCTGATTGACCATGTGTTTCCGAGACTAGATGAAAACATGACCGATCCAGATTACATGGCTTCATGCGCAATTCTCTCCACCACGAACGACAATGTCGACAAGATAAACATACGCATGGTAGAGCGTTTTCGGGGAGAAGAAGTAATCTACCATAGCTTTGACAGTGCAGAAGACGACCCGTATGGCTACTACGCTCCTAAGTTCCTAAATGGATTGACTCCCAACGGACTGCCTCCGCATGCACTCAAACTGAAGCTCAACTGCCCCGTCATACTTCTGAGGAACATTGATACGGCTAATGGTCTGTGTAACGGGACGAGGCTTGTGGTGCGAGGTTTCGAGAGGAACGCCATCGACGCAGAAATCGTGATCGGACAACACGTAGGTAGGAGGGTATTCCTTCCTCGAATACCCCTATGCCCGTCTGACAACGACATGTTTCCTTTCAAGTAAAAGAGGAAGCAATTTCTTGTAAGGCTTAGCTTTGCTATGACTATTAACAAGGCTCAAGGCCAGACGATTCCGATTGTTGGCGTGTACCTACCTAATCCTGTGTTCTCTCATGGTCAACTCTATGTCGCACTGTCTCGAGCCACCGCAAAGAGAAACATAAAGATCCTCATTGAGAAGGATAAGGAGGAGAATGCCAAGAAGCAAAGCGGTAAACCTAAGAAGCAAAAAAGACCTGTCTTGTCCTTACAAACCTCGATGAAGAACATCGTCTATAAGGAAGTCCTTACAGGCTGAAGTCCGCTCTTAAGAAGCTGACGGGTTTTGAATAAGATAAAGGATTTACTCTTTTGCTACAGACAATTTGGTCGTCTTCCGTGTTCTTGTACAAATATTTATCTTTCGATGTTAGCAACTGAACTTTATTATGTTTATTCAACAAGTCAAATATTAATAATATTGCCTGGAGTTTGTGACTTTGCAAGTTGCCACTTTTTCCTGTATGTGACATAATTTATCCTTTTGCCTGATTGCTTATGTATATTATTCTTTTGTTGTTTTGTAATCAACACTCTGTTGTTGTAAAATTCAATAGAGTGTTCTACATTAGAGAAATATTTATGATGTGGCCCCAATGCAGGTTTATTTTTGTCCTGTATATAGTCTCTTATTTGCCCTTTATTTCAATTTTATAATCCTGGCTTTTCACTACATATCTAAACAGACATGATGTGTTGCAGGTTTGGCACAAGTAAACGGATGGATGCGTGTTGACATCTTCATGATCTGGAAAATATTTCCAGAGTATTATTTTCCTTTCATTGTGCCATATTCGTCGCTTGCTTTTCCTATTGTTGGAACCTGTACAGTACCACAATTTATAACCACCTATTATTCTGCCACGAAATGTACATTTTATAGCATATCAAAGCGCTTCTATCTGCTCGTGCCTTCAAAATATCAAACCAGAGGACATCTACTAATATTTTTTTGTAGCTTTGTTCCTTCCGATGGTACATGGGCTATCACTGTGGTTTATCTACTAATAAGTTTTTGTAGCTCTGTCAACATGTGAACATTGTATACATGGCATGTACTATGAAAGAACAAAGATGTCCATGTCGGTATATTTTTTCTATGTCACAGACTTCTGATCCTATCGTTCTCCCTATATGTCGTCCAAACACATCATATTCTCATGTAGATTTTTATGTAAAGGTATAGACATTGTGTTCCATTGTGAACATGATAGTGCAACCCGGAAAAATTAAGTGCAAGAACCACTGGAATTCAATGTGCCAATATACAAAAGTGAAAAATTGTATTAATCTCATCCCTTCTACTGAAAAAGAACATACTTATTACTGGATGTGAGTAGAGTGGCAGCTCGCTTTTTAACGATGTGCATTATTTGCTGCTGCAGGGGCCTGTAGGCGGCAGCATACATGGTGATTCTCTACTGCAACAACTTGCAATGCAAGGTCTTTGCCGCGGAAGTTTCAGGGCATCTGGGAACGATTGCTTTTGCTTGCCCTTGATCTATTAGATAAGCACACGCTGCCAATATATTTTTGGCTTGCATAAAGAGTACTCTTGTGCAAGAGTTGCAACTAACAAGACCTTCCGATGTACTCTTTTGATCCAAAGTTGTACTTATTCTCCCCGCAAACAAAAAAGTTCTACTTATTCTTTTGCGGGTGCCAAAGGAATACTAGATTTTTTTTTCCTTTCACATCTTCAAATCAGTTGCTTGTGAATTGATGCTTGTGGTACGACTCTATGGTGCACTTCAGTGCACTATTGGTATTGTAACCAAAAGAAATATAGCTATATTGCCAATATAGTTGAAATGTGAATTGAAAGATTGGACGTTGCTTTGTGTCATAGCTGAAAAAAGAAAAATGACAGTTCACTGTGTACTCATTTGTCAAATTGTGATCTCGCATCTCTTTTTTCGGTTCTGTAGCACAATGCAAAAACCATGCTAAATAAATCACATTGATTAAATATAAAATATTTATGTACCCGTTGCAATGCACGGGTAATTTCATATTTGGGAAATAAATTAATTCTTTCTTTCTATATATCTGGAGGCAAAGTTTGGAAAGGAGACATAAATTAGGAAATATATGATCCTAATTTAATACATTTGCCGGGTGGAGCATGCAATCAAAATAATTTTATTCCATGTTTTCCTATAGGTTTTTTATGGAATGTTGTAATTATGGAAGGATATGGGCCACCTTCCAAAACGTTCAATGGGTTTCCCAGTGTGGCCATTAATATTCACTTAATCGGATTTGTTTATAAGGAATGTTAAATTATGCTTCTTCCGATCGGGAAAGGGAAACATATATAATAGATATATGATCCGTGTATATTTATTTGCCCAAAGGAATATGGAAGGAAAATATATGCTTGTCCTTTTATTAGCAAGGATTTGTAATGGAAACATGCACGGAGTATGGAAGGAAGATATATGCTTCCTCCGACACTCATATATATGGTCCGCTGTGAGTGCACCGTTGTCCACCGCCTCTTCGCCGCTTCGCCCGGTGCTAAGACGACTTTCGCCTGTGCCAATGGCTGCAATGCCCATTTTGATGGAGTGAACGACGCAATGATTACATATACAACTACATCATGCTTTCTTCAGACGAGGAGGAGTTAGAGTTTGTTCTGGCAGCCCTAAACTCTATCTATAATTTTTTTGCAATTGTTAGATGCAGATCAGTACCATTATATTATGCATTATCGGCTTATTATTTTAAACCCGAGTTAAAATATGTTCTTTCACCTAATCCACGTCGATGAGTTGGTCACGTTCATAAGTTGTTGCATGCATGAACTGGTTAGGATCATAAAATCCTTTCTAAGTCCATAAGGTTCTTAAGTTCTAACGTAGTGATTTAAAAAATCTGGTCATGTGAACATATTATCCTTTTACATTACGCCATGTTAGTACCATCGATAGCACGTTATTTTAAACTACAAATTTTCTATGGACTGTAGTATATTGCAACGGGTCCTGATGCATGATACATGTACCATCTATAGGTTTCATCATAACTGTGATAGGAACAAGTTGCAACCGAACATATCATAACAGATTTGGTTATCTTACAAAATAGTACTTATGTCCTCAAATGACACTACAACTCCAATTTTTATGTACATACATTTCAGACTTTTCTAAAGTTTTGAAAAAATATTCTATTGTTTGCCCACACATTGAAGTACAATATTTTTATGATACCCTGATTTTATCATGCCGGTTTGTTTGCAGCTCAATATGGATAAGTAGCCCTTGTCCATACGTGATCGAGTTAAGTTTACGGACTATCCAAGACACCATGCGAGGTGATACATGGGTCAATCTGAGCTGCTTCGATATTGCAATGCGTAAGCTTAGTAGCGACGCGATACAGAGGAACGCAGGAACAGACTTTGTTGGCTCCACACATATGTTTGATTTGCAATTCCATGGCCTAGCACGGTTGCTGCGTCAGACTGGCTTGACCCAAGCTGAACGCACCAACTTGTTGATTAACAATGTCATTGTACGGCCTTTGCCGAAATACAACGTGCTCATGACCCCGTCCATTGTAAGGATGTTCCTTCTTAAAAACTGTTGTGTATACTATCTGTTCACCATTAACTTTGTATACCTTTTGCAGTACCTACTGCTGTTGTATTTGGTGGATTCCTCCTATGGCCTCCTTGCAGTTAATATTGAAAATAGGAGGACTCTCGTGATTGATCATTCTAACGAGTCATTCCTAGGCTCAGAGGACTTTCATGACAAGGAACTTAAGAAGGAAGCCCTGATAGTTCTGCAAGAATTTAGCAGTGTATTGCAACAGGAGAGGCCTGGTTTGACCCCCCAACTCGTGGATTGGGCACAAGATCATACCTATATTACAGTCCCGCGGTAATTGTTTTAATTGGTCATGCACAATATAGCGTCACTGGTATAGGTTCTAACATATGGCTTTTTTTGTCACAGCCTGACTCGGATTGAAACTCCTACGGGAGATGGCTCACCAGGATGATACTCTCGGCACAACATTTCCGTGACTTCGTAGGTGCATATATAACAAGTTTCTCTCTTCCATTTCTTTGTTGAATAAAAATTTATGTTCTTCCACTCACATATGTTTGTTGTACAATTCATTCTTCAGCATGGTATTCCCTACATATATATAAAAACTCTTTTTTTATGTTTTCTAGGATCCAATATAGCTCGAAAGAACTTGCTGGTCCAGATGTCGATTTATCAAAGGCAATGAAGCAGCTGAAACATCCCAGCTGAAATTACAGCGCCTTGAGGTTTTTGGACTAATGACTATGGACTTATGCATATTGAGATGTCGCACATATAATAAGCCAATAGAGCTTTGTTAGGGATCAAATATCAGATTTATCCTTTTGGCAATATGAATATTGTATTGGATTATATATATGTAGGGAATAAATGCTTCGATGGCACCCTTTAGCTTCGTATTCGCTTAAACGTTGTCTGCTTGTTTTGGTTCTATCTATATAATTTGGCTTCTATGTATATTTTGTACTATAATACCCGTGCGATCAGGAGCAGGTTTGTTGCTCCCGGTGAACCGGAGGCATTGATGAGGTAATAATCTTTTTGAATGCCCGTGCTGATCAGGTGATCAGATTGCATTTTCCGATAAGCAGCTCTAAAGTTTAAAGAGTGAATTATTTATACTTGCAGGGAACATTTACAGGGAGCGCCACCTGTGGGCTCTAGCTAGAGGGAGTGGAGTTCTACGGGGCTGTTTGGATTACTACCAAAATCGACCATGCCAAAATTTTGGCTAGCCCATGAGATTTGATCGTTGTTTGGATCGATGCCAGGGATTTGGCTCGCCCGGCGACCTGGGCGTCCGTGCGTGTAAATCTTGCCGATCTGCGGGCAAAGGCGTGGGCGAGCAAAAGCTTCGCCAAAAGACTGGCGTGTTGTTTCTCGATGGACCCTACCAGGTGCATGCGGTAGGAATAGTCTTTTTTTGGATGGATCCGGTGGGATAGAAGCGATTTTGTTGGTTGTAACAAATCACCGGTCACCCAGCGCTTCTACCTCAAAAGAAAAAAAGACACGTGAGTCAAGTACATGTGCATGCAGCAATCTTGAAAGAAAAGAAAATGAAGTGCATGCTGTATGTTTTGGGTTCCAACTTGCGATAATCACGCTTCTCAGAAACGAAAACTTCAAATAATTGCGTGACATTCTTTTGGCATATTCCCATATAGATTTTTCCATCAAAGGTTTAGTTATCTGTACACCTTTTCAATTCTAGATAATAGATGAATTTGAATATAATCATCATGTCAATTTGGTCACAAACCAAACAAAGGTCTCTTTTGCCAAAATTTTGGAGGATACAATGGCCACAATCCAAACAACATCAACTTGCCAAAATTTTGGGCATGCCCTTGGTTTGGTCATGCCAATTTTTTGGTGGGGCGTGCAGGGGCACAAACCAAACAGACCCTACATTTTTGTGAATAGTAGCCTAGGAGGGTTTTCAGGAGATGGCAGGCACGTCGTGGGCGATGCCAGCAGCCATGTAAATCTTGTACATATTGGACGAGGGCCTTCTATAAAACTAAGGGATGCCTTTCGCGTTCTCTCGATAACAATCTTTAGTAGGAGGGCCACAATATGTCCCTGTGTTTAAGTGGGCCAGGGGAGACCATCTGGTTTTTTTCGTCACACTAAAGTACTAAAGCCTAACGCTTTCATGGTAGAGATCTAAATAATTGATGGCCAAAAGCATGGTTAGCGCCAGAGCGCTTGCCGATCAGAATTTTCAAGAATAATATCGTATCGTATAACTTCATCCATACACGCACTGTTATACGATACGATGTATACTTTCAAGCCAGCAATCGAATGGTCATAAGGCACGTACCTTCAATTGTCACCAATCTTCAAGTTCACACAGGATCCACAGCTCTCTGTCATGCTCAAGATGTTTTCTGATAAAGCAATGATTATCTTGTATGTGTTCTTGAATATAGTAGACAATATTAGTCCTCTCCAAAGTGTTTTCTTATTGACTACATAAAGTACAAGTCTGACCCAGGGTGTTCCGACAATTATTATTCGTTACCAACATTTTCTAATTTTAGTTGGTGAGGAAGAAAATTATTATAAAAGTTACCCTAAGAGAGACATCTTCTTCTAATTTAATATAATTCAAAATATGATGTGTTCCATGTATGAACTATATCAAACAGAATATACATATGTGTAAGTAAAAATAAATTAAAAGAAGCACTAACAAATGGTTCATAGGATGAAAAAACAATATGCATTTCAATTTGTGTTATATAAAAAATAGTAATCTCAATATTTGTTAGCTTATTTACATCGAATATGTTTATTAGCTGTGTATATCTTGAGAATATTGTGCAGAGATTTGTAAACTCGCTATTGATGGAAAAACATATCAATATGTTTATTAGCTGTGTATATCTTGAGAATATTATGCGAGATTTTATAGTCGACAGAATTAATGATAAGTATATTAATGTTTTGGTAAGTTAATATCTCTGCATCTTTTCTAAATTATTAATAGGTGTGTATTTGATATGAAAAGGAAATAGATCCTTTCCATACGTAGATATTAACGGCATGACTGGATCAATGCATGATCGATACCCGATGTCCTCCGCATTGCCTACTATATATATGTTACCATTAAAATACTATGCCATCCTCCTCTCCTCCTTCTCGCCCCTTTGCCTGCATTTAGGAGGATGATTTCCGAGGACTACGTTGTGTAAGCAATAACCAACAAGATTTGAGTTCCTCACGGTATGTTAATTTCTCGGATCCTTCTCTTATATAATATCATGTTATTTATTAGATTAATAGTTTTTATATGTTTAGTGTCAGGACTCCAACTCAATGCCACATCGATCTAGCATGTAACACCTCATATCACTTTGCGGCCTCACGCACGGTATCCCCACGGTGTTGCCTTACCTTTGCCGGGACCGCTTATGCCTTTTGGCACACGATATGATAGTGTCGCTAGCATCCATATGATAAGGAGCCCGGCTGACACGGCTAGTCGAAACCCAAAGTGGCACAAACTTACAGGACAGCATCCATGACCAAGCATCGAACGTGTCGGTCATCACGAAAGTGAATCCAGTGCAGTAGCACTGGGCTAGCAGACTCCGTGAACCGGCAGTAGCGGCTAACAGGACTCGGTATTCATCGCGTGACATTTCCCGAAGGGACGTATACAGAATGAAGAAGGACATATGCCGGCCAGCCTAAGTGTTCCGGAGCAAGAGCAAGCTACCATGGCTCAGTGGAAACACTAGGAGACATTTCCCGGTAAGAGAGGCTACTAAGGATAAACAACTAGATAGTCAGATCCCACACATACCAAGCATTTCAATAACATACACACAATATGCTCGATATGTGCAAATACAACATGGCATCACAACATGACTCTACGACTAAAATATTTATTCATTAGGCTCCGAGGAGCGAGATATTACAAACATAGGTCTCATGACCCAACATTCAGAGCATACAAATCAAAGCACATGCGGAAGCTTAACATGTCTGAGTACAGACATCTACAAATGAAAAAGGCTGAAGAGCCTGACTATCTACCAGATCCTGTCGAGGGCACAAGATCGTAGCTGAGGTAACAAGCTAAACGTCGAAGTCCACGTGGAACTACTAGTGAGACTGAAGTCTCTCTGCAAAAACATAAAATAGGCAAACGTGAGTACAAATGTACCCAGCAAGACTTACATCAGAACTAACTACATATGCATCATTATCAACAAAGGGAATGGTGGAGTTTGACTGTAGCAAGCCAGCTTTGACTCGGTGGCTATCCTGAACTACGACTGCAAGTAACTCTTTTGAGGTGGCGCACACGAGTCCACATATTCACCATATCAATACTCCACTATGGATCCGCTCCCGTCTCCCTACGAGAACGCCATCCACATATTCACCATATCAATACTCCACTATGGCCTACCTAAACACTCAAGTCTCTCGTCCAGGTTTATCGCCTATTCGGGTTCCATCCGCAAGGAGATCCGGCCGGGGTGTAGCTCACGGCCCCAAACGATGTGTGCAGGGTTCCCAAGCCCACCATCCGGGTGCCACTTGGTACACCAGGCCATCAGGTTTAGTCTGTCCCAAGCCCACCTGTACCGGGCGCCACTTGGTAGACTACTAGCACTACCTACAAACACCAGAAACTAGTTGCAACTCCTGGACAGAGAACAAGGGTGATTAAGAAGCCGAGAGGGGTCGAGTTACCGGAACCCAATGTGTGGTAGTAACTGGTCATGGATCACAAACACAGAACTCAGTTCCTGAGGACGGCTGCAATGAGACAACCCACCATGTACTCCTACATGGCCTCTCACCGCTACCTTTACCAAATCGTGTTCACACATTTAGCTCACAACAGTAGGACATGTCCACACACCTCCGATTCATTCCCGATGAATCAGACCTGACTCAACTCTAAGCAATAGCAGGCATGACAAACAAGCATGTATGAGTAGGCACATCAGGGCTCAAACAACTCCTACTCATGCTAGTGGGTTTCATCTATTTACTGTGGAATGACAGGTCATGCAGAGGATAAAGGGGTTCAACTACCGCAGCACGTAACAGTTGTATCGTTGTTGTCCTAATGCAGTAAAAGAGAGCAGGAGCGAGAGAGTGGGATTGTATCGGAATGAACAAGGGGGTTTTGCTTGCCTGGCACTTCTGAAGATAGTATATCTCTTCATCCGGTGTCATCGAACTCATCGCCGGTACACGTCTATCGAGAGGGGACAATTACCGGCAAACAAGGAAGAACACAATCAATGCAATGCGACAACATGATGCATGAATGTGACATGGCAATATGATGTGATTTGAACTAATGCAACTAGCAGCAAGTTAAATGAAGTTGGTTTGAACCATAGGTTCAAATTCAAACTCCACATGTGATTATTTAAATGCCATTCATATGATTTGTGCTATACAGCAGCCATAAGTTGTTCTATCATGCATGAAAATGGTACAGATGGATAGATTGGATTTTTCTGATCATTTTTCATATATAATTTATTTCATTTGGAGTTACGGTTGAATTTCTATGATTTTTAGAAGTTTAGGACATTTTCAGAAATTTATAAACCATTTCCGATTTATTTTAATTCCGAAATACTTTACTACGTCAAGATGACGCCTGTGTGTGACGTCAGCAAGTCAACAGGGTTGACCAGAGTCAAACCTGACGTGTGGGACCCGTGTGTCAGCTGCAGGGCGATTTAACAGAGCTTCATTAGCCTAATTAATTAATTAGTCGGTTAATTAAACTTTAGGGCCCACATGTCGCTGGAATAGTGGCTAATTGTTAGAACAAACTAAACTAATTAACAGGGGGCTGGCCCCACCTGTCATTGACCGAGGGGAGGTCAAACCCCGGGTCGAGCGGGTCAAACTCGCCGGCGTTGAGCCGCCGGCGAGGTCAGCGGCGGCGAGGAGCTTCGGAAAAGCTCAACAGAGCACGGATGGATGCGCTGGAGGCATCTCAAGGACGCTGGTAGCGCGGCGCGTCGGATGGTGGTGGTCTCCGGGCCTAGAGTGGCTCAGAAGGCCGCCGGCGACGACCACAGCGGCGGCCGGAGCTCGAGCGAGCTCGGGGTCGGGGCTACGGCGTGCAAAAGGACGAACTGAAGCTCCCGCTAGGCTCTACGTGTTGCTTTGCGAAGCATTTGGGCGCACCGAGTGACCAAATGGTCGCCGAGCTACGCCGCGACAAGCTCGGGCGGCGGTGGTTCTCGGTCTCGGCGAACGCGATGGCTAGAGGACGGAAAGATGCGGAAAGAGAGGGAAATGGAGCGGAGCTCACCGGGAGGTCAAGAGCAGCTCCGTGGGCTCGGGAAGCGCTTCGGGCGGCGAATCGACGGGCGGCGATCGTCGGGGCAGAGGACGATGATGAGCTCGATGGCGACGTTCCTGGCCGTTCGGCGCCGTGTGGCTTGGTGAAGAGGAAGAGGTCGTCGCGGCGGAGCTTATGGACTAATCGGCAGGGCGAGGGGTGGCCGGTGGCCGCGGCGAACGGCGTCGGTGGCGATGGCAGTGCTCGGGCGCGGTGAGAGAGAGCGAGGGAGAGGAGGGAAAGGAACGAGAGAGAGTGAGAGGGGCCGGGGAGGGTACGTGTCGACGTCCAGGGCGTCCAGAGGGAGAAGGGGGCAGCCAGACAGGGAGGAGGTGGCCGGGCGCGTGCCCACGCGCGGTGGCCACACGCCCTCGTCCTTCTGGCGCAAGGAGGAGGACGACTGGCATGGCCAGATGGGCCGGCTGGGCTGCACAGGTAAGTGGGCTGCCAGGTACGACTCCCTCTCTCTCTTTTATTTTCTGTTTCCTATTTTTTTTAACTCTGTTTTTATTTGATTTTTAACCCAAATCATTTTTCGAAGCTTCAGAAATTGTTGTATGGACTAGTGACATTAACATAAAGCCCCACAACAATTTCAGAATTATTGGATCATATTTGAAATATATCAAATATAAATTCAATGCAAATAATTATTGAATTAATTCCAAATGACCAAAATAAATATTTATGAGCTCCTTAAAATATTGGTTTGAATTTTAGCTCTCCCCAATATTTTCAAAGAGTAACATGAACATTTTCTTGGACCTATTTGAAGCAATTTTTATCTTGGTTTTTTTTTTCAGAAATGATTTCTGAGGCTTTCACATGTCCCCATTTCAAATTCATTGAAATTTATACATGATGCACACATGACTAGCTAGTCTAGGTCATACCAGAACTAGGGATGTGACAACTCACCCCTACTAAACAAGAATCTCGTCCCGAGATTCAAGCGTAGGGTAAGATGGAAGGGGAACACAAACTATCACAAACTTCACGATCCAGATTGCACGTCATAAGAATGTTGATTCCTTGCATCATGTTGGTCTTGACAACTCTGCTTTCGAGATCTTCATCAAATATGAGGACAGAGACAACTTTACAATGATGGATCATCTTAATGATCACAGGATCAACTCACGGAATGAGACGCAGGGCATCTCTTGATCTGAGAGGCAAAACACACCTTGGAAAGGGCGGAAGGACAGTTTGACGGGGGTTTCATAGTAGCCAGGGAAAATTGCCATGATTCCATAACGGGCACCTTGGGGAAGGTGACTCGTAGAATTTCCCTTAAGTGGCAAAAAGAATTACTTTTGATACGTAGATCATTGAAACTCTCTATACCAGCCTAAGGCAATTCACAAACGATCATTTGACGAAGTTGGAGAGAACGACATACTCGGGCTAGAATGGATGATGTGGACTACCTGGTTGAAGACAACGCGATGGATGATTTTGCTTATCATCGGAAATAGATGGGACCCATGGTAGGACCACTTCTGAAGATGATCCTGAACAACAATTGCTGAGAAGGCAGTCCAAGGGGGATTGGCACAAGGTGGTGCAAGCTGGGAACAATATGCAAATGTCGGGAATGTTCCAACCATCATATCTACCTGAGATTCAGATCTGGTTGGTGTCAGAATATTCCAGACTCATCGAGTCTAGAAAGAAAAATGAAAGTTTGCAACACAAATCCACAAGATGACTTGCAAGATTCTCAGAAAATGAACTACGATAGCAAGCTCCAAAACATGAGCTGGTTCTGCTACAAACATGTGAACACGTTGTCCCAGACAAACATGACCACATGGTAGTCTTACAACAAAACACTACCGAAGTTCAAGTTGGGAACCATCATTGGGGATATCAAGTCCTTACATAAGTCATATGATTAGCTCTTATGAAGAAACTTCTTCTCCTTGAACAAATCAGTCAGTGGCTTGGTGTGTTACGGAATACATATGGAGTGGAGGTAATTAATCTACCAAACCATAGTATACCTTGCACATGTGTGACTAATTTGGGATGGTACCAGGGAAACAAAAACAATCTTTCTCAAGCTCACGGCGGCAACTTGCACCAGATGCACGTGAATGAGAGGAAGTCACTTCTTTCGTCCAAACATATACCTCATGAATGGAACACGAAGGTAATGTTTACAAAGTTTCCAACACTAGCTTAATGTCCAACAGAATCATGGAGAAGATAAAATGCTGCTGATGGGCTCAACAACAAGTCATCGGGATGACCATATAAATGGAATTCCATAACTATGTGAACAAGGTGATAGTATTGGTCAGATCAAAGGATGTAATGGTGTATGCCCAAGGGATCAACCTCAAGTAAGACAACATTACGGACATCATTGGTTCTAACTTGATTTGACGATGGCCCATACTCAAATCAAAGTTTTTATAAGATAATAGGTCCAACAACTGATCACAGGGACCAATCGATGAAGATATCATCTTTCTTCAACTAACACACCAACACCAGGATATCCCTTTGAAACGTACTAGGTTAGGTAAGCTTTCATCTTCTAACTCTCCAAGTTGTCGTTTAGCTTAACCAACTAGCTCAGGGGTATCCAACACGGATTCTTGGAGAAAGGGTGGTTTACAAGAAACCAACTTGATCACGAGCTCAACATAGCGGTCAGGTGACAACCCGATGACACTTCCGAGAAGATATCCAGAAAATCACGAACCACCGGTATGTTACTAAGCTCGAGAACAATCTTGCTTTTCAGGGCAAGACGATATGATCAATAGAGTAACGATTTGAAATAATCCTAACTCATCGATCGAGGAGTGCACCAGGAGAATGGACTAGGTATCACGATCAATCTTAGAATGATGATTCAAGAACCAACACGCTAAGAATGAGAATATTGTCCATTAACTACCAAGCAACAAGATTGTTAGGAGTATCGATTTCACACATCATAGTTCACATGTCGGCATTCAGGTTGCAACAACACGGAAGCCGAGAAATGAAAATGAGAGTGAGAAGTATCACTGTATCAAGAGTTCATAGGATGGTGTGCAATTCCCATGATATTCCTGGTATAAAAATAGTAATACTTCAAGGTAGAACAGAACAAAAGCTGGATTGGCATTTTGATCTGCGGAGTACAACTGCTTTGATCCAATCCTGGATATGGATGGGGTTCTGGAGTTTGTTTCTCCTAGTCATTCCGGAATAGAATGGCCTGACGGACCACAAGATTAATAGGCATCAACGAACGAATGCACACATACTCTTGACTATCAATTGATAGACGAGGGTCGGAAGGCAACTAAGATGGGACAACTCAAAAGAACATATGATTTTCTGAGTTGTCGATGCATGGACTAGCATGTCGAACCAAGTTCAACAGGTTTCTTCCGGACAACCCATGCAGAAGGCAGAACTGGCAGATTCATATTATAGAATGGAGAACTCATCAAGAGCACTCCGGTTGTGATCTTTTGGTTCCCGAACTTCTGCCATATTGGTTCATGGTATTGGAAGAAGGATATACCACGAATCTCGAGGACTATCGCAAAGGTTACTAATCTCCTAAGGAAACTAGCAAATACTACCAACAAGAAGTAGGTAGGGAAATCTCGGGTTCAAAAACCCAGGAATAGAAAGCCTACTAACTAAATGGCATCACGGGATGCTTTCGAGAATGATGGCCAGAATCATCACACTGGGAACATAAAGCATGGCTAAGTTACTAGATGATCCTCTGAGACACCTAGGGTCTTCTAACTCCAACATATATGTCGAGGCAATAGAGTACCTCAACTCAGCAATTAGTGTGATTAACCTGGCCTAAAAGGGACATCAGGAACGGAAGGAAGGGATTTGCAAACGCATCAGACTGTTTAGAAACCTGGGATGACTCGGACAGCATAACGGCTGTAAATGCTCAAAAAGATTTGAGACATCATGCAAAATGGTGGCATAACCACTCAACAACATCATATCACGGCTTTGGTTCAAATGACAACATACTAAAAATAGTAGAAATTGAATTGAGGCCTGGAACCAACAATCCTAAGATTCTACGGATTAGTAACACGTGATCCTGATAGAAAGGAGAGAAGCCTAGTTCCTTAACCCCGTAGGAAGAGAAGAGGATGACTCAGATCAGAAGGCCATAAGGTAAAGGAGTAAAAGAGCCTTACGTTCCATCCCACAATCAATTCCCCTACATATAACTAAAGCATTTCTAGACACAACTTCGACCAGTTTGGCTTGGTAATCCTCACAGCAATCAAGCTCGATACCAAAGCTGTCAGACCCGACTCAATGCCACATCGATCTAGCATGTAACACCTCATATCACTTTGCGGCCTCACGCACGGTATCCCCACGGTGTCGCCTTACCTTTGCCCGGGACCGCTTAGCCTTTTGGCACACGATATGATAGTGTCGCTAGCATCCATATGATAAGGAGCCCGGTGACACGGCTAGTCGTAAACCCAAAGTGGCACAAACTTACAGGACAGCATCCATGACCCAAAGATCGAACGTGTCGGTCATCAAAAGTGAATCCAGGCTGTAGCACTGGCTAGCAGACTCGTGAACCGGCTGTAGCGGCTAACAGGACTCCGGTATTCATCGCGTGACATTTCCCGAAGGGACGCATACGTGAACGAAGAAGGACATATGCCGGCCAGCCTAAGTGTTCCGGAGCAGTAGCAAGCTACCATGGCTCAGTGGAAACACTAGGAGACATTTCCCGGTAAGAGAGGCTACTAAGGATAAACAACTAGATAGTCAGATCCCACACATACCAAGCATTTCAATAACATACACACAATATGCTCGATATGTGCAAATACAACATGACATCACAACATGACTCTACGACTAAAATATTTATTCATTAGGCTCCGAGGAGCGAGATATTACAAACATAGGTCTCATGACCCAACATTCAGAGCATACAAATCAAAGCACATGCGGAAGCTTAACATGTCTGAGTACGTACATCTACAAATGAAAAAGGTCAAGAGCTCGACTATCTACCAGATCCTGCCGAGGGCACAAGATCGTAGCTGAGGTAACAAGCTAAACGTCGAAGTCCACGTGGAACTACTAGTGAGACCGAAGTCTCTATGCAAAAACATAAAATAGGCAAACGTGAGTACAAATGTACCCAGAAGACTTACATCGTAACTAACTACATATGCATCATTATCAACAAAGGGAATGGTGGAGTTTGACTGCAGCAAGCCAGCTTTGACTCAGTGGCTATCCTGAACTACGACTGCAAGTAACTCTTTTGAGGTGGCGCACACGAGTCCACATATTCACCATATCAATACTCCACTATGGATCCGCTCCCGTCTCCCTACGAGAACGCCATCCATAGCACTCACGCTATCTTGCGATTTTAGAGTATCCACTTTCACTTGTCTATGAACTGCATAAGGGTCCAAGTTTCCATATCCGAGGAATCCGCTATTCAATAGATAATGATAACCCTGCAGGGTGTACTTCTTCACACATGCTCTCGCCACTTATCGCCTCAGACACGCCATGTACCTCGGCAACCTTCAAGTGGAAGCCAAGCGAGGAGTCGGCCACGCCTACCTAAACACTCAAGTCTCTCGTCCGTGTTTATCGCCTATTCGGGTTCCATCCGCAAGGAGATCCGGCGGGTGTAGCTCACGGCCCCAAACGATGTGTGCAGGTTCCCAAGCCCACCATCCGGTGCCACTTGGTACACCAGGCCATCAGGTTTAGTCTGTCCCAAGCCCACCTGTACCGGGCGCCACTTGGTAGACTACTAGCACTACCTACAAACACCAGAAACTAGTTGCAACTCCTGGACAGAGAACAAGGGTGATTAAGAAGCCGAGAGGGGTCGAGTTACCGGAACCCAATATGTGGTAGTAACCGGTCATGGATCACAAACACAGAACTCAGTTCCTGAGGACGGCTGCAATGAGACAACCCACCATGTACTCCTACATGGCCTCTCACCGCTACCTTTACCAAATCGTGTTCACACATTTAGCTCACAACAGTAGGACATGTCCACACACCTCCGATTCATTCCCGATGAATCAGACCTGACTCAACTCTAAGCAATAGCAGGCATGACAAACAAGCATGTATGAGTAGGCACATCAGGGCTCAAACAACTCCTACTCATGCTAGTGGGTTTCATCTATTTACTGTGGAATGACAGGTCATGCAGAGGATAAAGGGGTTCAACTACCGCAGCACGTAATGCTTGTATCGTTGTTGTCCTAATGCAGAAAAGAGAGCAGGAGCGAGAGTGGGATTGTATCGGAATGAACAAGGGGGTTTTGCTTGCCTGGCACTTCTGAAGATAGTATATCTCTTCATCCGGTGTCATCGAACTCATCGCCGGTACACGTCTATCGAGAGGGGACAATTACCGGCAAACAAGGAAGAACACAATCAATGCAATGCGACAACATGATGCATGAATGTGACATGGCAATATGATGTGATTTGAACTAATGCAACTAGCAGCAAGTTAAATGAAGTTGGTTTGAACCCTAGGTTCAAATTCAAACTCCACATGTGATTATTTAAATGCCATTCATATGATTTGTGCTATACAGCAGCCATAGGTTGTTCTATCATGCATGAAAATGGTACAGATGGATAGATTGGATTTTTCTGATCATTTTTCATATATAATTTATTTCATTTGGAGTTACGGTTGAATTTCTATGATTTTTAGAAGTTTAGGACATTTTCTGAAATTTATAAACCATTTCCTGATTTATTTTAATTCCAGAAATACTTTACTACGTCGAGATGACGCTTTGTGTGACGTCAAGAAGTCAACAGGGTTGACCAGAGTCAAACCTGACGTGTGGGACCCGTGTGTCAGCTGCAGGGCGATTTAACAGAGCTTAATTAGCCTAATTAATTAATTAGTCGGTTAATTAAACTTTAGGGCCCACATGTCAGTGGAATAGTGGCTAATTGTTAGAACAAACTAACCTAATTAACAGGGGCTGGCCCCACCTGTCATTGACCGAGGGGAGGTCAAACCCGGTCGAAGCGGGTCAAACTCGCCGGCGTTGAGTCACGGGCGAGGTCGGCGGCGAGGAGCTTTTAAAAGCTCCACGAGCACTACCGATGCGCTGGAGGCATCTCAAGGACGCTGGTAGCGCGGCGCGTCGGATGGTGGTGGTCTCCGGGCCTAGAGTGGCTCAGAAGTCCGCCGGCGACGACCACAGCGGCGGCCGGAGCTCGAGCGAGCTCGGGGTCGGGCTACGGCGTGCAAAAGGACGAACTGAAGCTCCCGCTAGGCTCTACGTGTTGCTGCGAAGCATTTGGGCGCACTGGAGTGACCAAATGGTCGCCGGAGCTACGCCGGCGACAAGCTCGGGCGGCGATGGTTCTCGGTCTCGGTGAACGTGACGGCTAGTGGACGGAGAAGATGCGGAAAGAGAGGGAAATGGGCGGAGCTCACCGGGAGGTCAAGAGCAGCTCCGTGGGCTCGGGAAGCGCCGGGCGGCGAATCGACGGGCGGCGATCGTCGGGGCAGAGGACGATGATGAGCTCGATGGCGACGTTCCTGGCCGTTCGGCGCCGTGTGGCTTGGTGAAGAGGAAGAGGTCGTCGCGGCGGAGCTTATGGACTAATCGGCAGGGCGAGGGGTGGCCGGTGGCCGCGGCGAACGGCGTCGGTGGCGATGGCAGTGCTCGGGCACGGTGAGAGAGAGCGAGGGAGAGGAGGGAAAGGAACAAGAGAGAGTGAGAGGGGCCGGGGAGGGTACGTGTCGACGTCCAGGGCGTCCAGAGGGAGAAGGGGGCAGCCAGACAGGGAGGAGGTGGTCGGCGCGTCTTGCGTGGCGGTGGCCACACGCCTCGCCCTTCCGGGCGCAAGGAGGAGGACGACTGCATGGCAGATGGGCCGGCTGGGCTGCATGTAAGTGGGCTGCAGTGCACGACTCTCTCTCTCTTTTTATTTTCTGTTTCCTATTTTTTTTAACTCTGTTTTTATTTGATTTTTAACCCAAATCATTTTCTGAGCTTCTGTAAATTGTTGTATGGACTAGTGACATTAACATAAAGCCCCACAACAATTTCCAGAATTATTGGATCATATTTGAAATATATCAAATATAAATTCAATGCAAATAATTATTGAATTAATTCCAAATGACCAAAATAAATATTTATGAGCTCCTTAAAATATTGGTTTGAATTTTAGCTCTCCCCAATATTTTCAAAGAGTAACATGAACATTTTCTTGGACCTATTTGAAGCAATTTTTTTCTTGGGTTTTTTTTTCAGAAATGATTTCTGAGGCTTTCACATGTCCCCATTTCAAATTCATTGAAATTTATACATGATGCACACATGACTAGCTAGTCTAGGTCATACCAGAACTAGGGATGTGACATTTAGTTATACCATCAAATCCCAGATAAAGAACACCATTGCAGATTATGCAAGCTTATATAAATATCATACCCAATTAATTTGTTTGTAGTGGGCTGGAACTACTTATAAGTTGTTTATACACATATTTTACCCTATGAGCCTATTATTTAGATTACAATTGTGCCACACCCATAGCTTTTGTACCGATGGACAGTTCTCACTGCCTAATTTTGCAATGCTAATTAAAATTCAGAATCTTGAATACTTTATATGTTGGGATACTGTTCAATAATTTAGTGAACAGTCCTAAGTTTAACAACAAGCTAAGTAAGCATAACAATTTACCAGAGATTCCTTTCCCTTTTATGACCTCATTGTTTTATCCATGCCTGTCTTCTAAGTTATGGTACGTACATGTCTTCACTAGGCACTTGTATGTATGTCAATAGCTACAAGTAATAGATTTAAACACTTGTTAAGTTTTCCTATTGGAAAATATGAAATATTTAAAATATGTTCAAAGAGAGACAATAGTTTGAATTTTTACAATCAATCCGAATAGATGTTTCATGCTGATTCACATGGATCATAGGGAAGAACAAATATTGATGATGATAGTATAAAAATGTCAAGAAAAGTAGGCATATCAATTGCTAGCAAACTAAATTTTCACAATCATGTGAAAAAAGTAGGCAATTTAAACTTTCAAGAAGAGATACAATAGTGTGGAGTCGGAAAGTTTGTGTAACCATTAAAATGTCAAGATGAAACTATATTAATTTTATTTATCCATGCTAATCATCAAATGTAAAATAAATATATTTTTGCTGGTAAAAGGTTAAATGGTTTTAAATTGCAAGAAGATCAACAGATTATTTAATGCACTCAACTTCTCCTTCTCTGGTCAATTCTCTTTCTTCCCTTTTCTCTGTTTAGTCCCTTCATGAAAATCACAGTTTGTAGGAAATAAATAATTAGTAAACTGAAGAAGCTTATCTCAAGAGATAATTTATGCATGTCAAAATGCAGTACTTTAAGAAAAAATTGCAATTGATATAATAGACTTTGAGTTATGTACAATGGCAACACCAATTAAGTTTTTTTTAAAAACTGACCAAAACTGGGTGATTGTCTTTCAATGTAATAATAGAGCATACAACTAAAGCAGACGCTGACCCAAGGTGGCATTAGTCAAGCATCCAACTAACTCATGTAACATTTTTTTGCAAGAATTCTATAGACAATTCTATAGGAGCAGTACTGCAGGAAAAAATCTAAATTTATCAACAGAGCACCTGATGCCTGATCCATTGGAACATATATAATCTAGCTAGGCTGAAGCAAGAAAGCAATTCAATATCATCACTTATGTCTTGTCATATCATGGCTCCAAAAGGCACAATTCAAAATCACATACAGACCAGGGGGAAACAGTGCATAAGCTAAAATAAATATTTTTTTGCTGGTAAAAGGTTAAATGGTTTTAAATTACAAGAAGATCAAGAGATTATTTAATGCACTCAACTTCTCCTTCTCTGGTAAATTCTCTTTCTTCCCTTTGCTCTGTTTAGTCCCTTCATGAAAATCACAGTTTGTAGGAAATAAATAATTAGTAAACTGAAGAAGCTTATCTCGAGAGATAATTTATGCATGTCAAAATGCAGTACTTTAAGAAAAACTTGCAACACCAACAAAATGCAGTACTATAATAGACTTTGAGTTATGTAGAATAGCAACACCAATTAATTTTTTTAAAAAAACTGACCAAAACTGGGTGATTGTCTTTCATTGTAATAAAAGAGCATACAACTAAAGCAGCTGACCCAAGGTGGCATTAGTCAAGCATCCAACTAACTCAGTAACATTTTTTGCAAAAATTTATAGACAATTCTACAGGCAGCGATCTGCAGGAAAAATTCTAAATTTATCAACAGAGCACATGTTGCACGATCCATTGGTAACACATGTATGTGAACTAAATAAGGGACAGAAATAGGTAACTCAATGTGCCAAAAAAACGTATCTCAAAGACACAATAGAGCGAAATACTAATTCTCTTGTAACAAACATACAACATGAACATGATTTACCACTGAAAAACAAGTCCTTAGGGGTGGAGAAGCCATCAGGTATACAAAAGTTTGATACACTTGAATCATAAAATTTTCTGTCATCGTCGCTACTAAAATGTTCAACATGATGTTCCCAACCACGTGCATTGCATATACACATTCATAGGATTCAACTTTTAAAATCTTTTGTATAGACCAACAAAATACTAGGAACCCAAAAAATCTTAAGTATGTTTCAGCAGGTGAAACACCATTAGTTTGCCCTGTTATCCACCGTCACATACATTTCCACAACTGTATTGTAGTAATTCTGCAACAATCGGGGGGTAAAACTAACCCATATCTGTCCTAACTAGCACGCACCACATAAAGCAAACGAGTATACACACCACTGTCCACAAGCACAAAACGACTGTCCACGGACTAGCAGGGGAGGGGAGGGGGCAGCGCGGCACTCACCGCGTCTGTGGCGTTGTCGGCGTCCATTTCGGGGCGCAGGCGGGCGTACAGCTGCGGGCTGCGGTAGAGCGAGCCGGGCGCGGGGCGGCAGATGATGCAGGGCACGCCGTCGAGGGAGATGGAGCCCATGTAGAGCAGCATTGCGGCGACGTAGAGCAGCGGGGCGAAGAGGAAGACGGCCTGCCGCCGCAGCAGCGTGGCCAGCACTGCCCGCGCGGCCCGCCGTGCCGCGCCTCTAGATGCGGCGGGGGGAGGTCAGAGGGCGAGAGGTGAAGCCGGACACTGGTGTGGTGGTTGCCGGCTCGGTGACGCGCGCCGCGATGCAGCGGTGGGAGGTGGGAGGGCGAGAGGTGGCGCCGGAGACTGGTGCGGTGGTCGCGGCAAGTTGGCGTGGTGGTTGCGGGCTCGGCGCCGCCGCGCGCGATCTGGCGGTGTGGGGGTGAGGGGGCGAGAGCCGGCGAGTGAGTGGACAGGAGAGATGAGTGGAGGGGAGAGGGACTGATGCGGCGGGCGGAGTCGCGCGGCCGCCACCTACCCCGCGGCGATGCGGCGGCGGAGGGGAAAGTGTGAAGATGAAGTGAGTGGAGGAAGATGAGCGAGTGGGTGGATAAGGTAGGCGGCGGGGGAGGCGGGCCGACGCGCGAGGAGGCGGGCCGACGCGCGGGGGAGGCGGGCCGACGCCTAGCCCATGATGCATTTGGTCTGGGCCTAGACGTGCTTTTAATGGCCCATGTAATTTATTATAGTTTTTTGTTTGTAGTAGTTTACAAAAGTTTTTTTTGTTGGACATTTGTTCATAGTGTACAAAAATATATTTTAAATAATTATCAAATGACTAATTACTTATATATGAACATTGAGGTTTGTTGTTTATCCCGAGTTTCATGGAGTAGGACATTTATTTAGCCAACATTTATTTATATAGGTATCCTTTTTTGCATTGAAAAAATTTCTGTTAGTTTCACTTATATATATATATTATATATACAAATATGATGCAGTATGAAATACCATTTATATTTCATCATAAATATTTCATCATGGTATATTTGTTATTAGTGGACGTCTGATTTTTTTTTGCGATTATTTTTATACCTCGCAAAATATACCATAGAATACATACCTAGAATACTAAATATGGTGCATAAAAATAAATATTTATATTCTTATGACATATACTAAGGGTATCACAAAACAAATCATATAAAAAATAAATATACTTGGTTAATGTTGGTTTGTTTGTTTTAGTTTTTGTATGGCATTTTTCCATAGCCAATACAAATAATTTAAAATAACTTAAGCAATTTTAGACTCTTAATTACTTATATTTTGTTTTTTGCCCCGATTTGTTGTGTTAGTAAAATGATCTAAGCGTCATTTTTCCTAATATAACCAAATACTATTTTTATTAGCAGAGAAAACAGTTGTGTTGGTTTCACATTCAGATTTAACATATATTTTATATAATTTTGTGACGCAGTAAAAAGTATTAATTATATTTCAGTATAGATATAAATTGATGGGTTCCAACATAATCACTGATGAAACGATGACAGACCACAGCGAAACACCACGAGAAGAGGTGCATATAGCTAACCTTCCTCTGTATGTATCTTATAGATGATAATACGGAAGGGCTTTCTTTATTTTTCTTGTTTATACAGAATACAAGAGAGATGGATATGGACTTTGCAGATGCACGGAAAGAATCCATCGAGGGTTCAGATGCGATTATGCTGAAAGGGGACGAAGATTCACAACATAAAAATGTCGTAGAGGTTATATCTCATAACAAACCAAAAAAGGATGCTAATTTACATATTATCCCACAAGGTATTTTTTAATATTATTATCAATCTTATTTTTGTAATATTGTCTTTTGTGTTCAACTAATTTTGCTCATTTTGATTGTTAAGTTGGCTCATATTTTTATGAATTGACAGACTATGTTTGTACCGCTAGGGATATTACGATCATCGAATCAATCAAGTCTGCCTCAAGAATACCCATTCAGAGACATTGGAGATGCCTTGTTATCAACCGACGATTTGGAATGCCTTATTAAAGATGATATGTTCTTACATGACGGTGTAAGACCAATTGCACAAACTTTGTAATTAATAATACGAACAATATATAATATCATAAAATATTAATATAATCTAAATGCCCATTACAGGTGATAAATGCTTACATATATTGCATGCTTGCTCACGAGCATCTAAAAGACAGTATGGGTGAAAAGGTACACATTATTAGCACGTCAGATCGGGCCGAGATAAAAGAAGACGGGAAAGAGACATAGACTCATCAAAATATCGGCGCATCGTGCGTCATGTTAATACTTATCTACAATAAGATATGGTTAGTTTTTGTCTCGTAATCCATGCATATAATTATGGATTGTTTTTCTTTAGTTCATGTGTTGAATAATTTATTAATAACTATATCTAATTGTGACTGTGACTTGTATCTTATTTACACCAGTTATTCATTCCGATTAACATGCCGGGCTACCATTGGTATCTAGCAGTTGCCAACGCCAAAAAACGAGAGATCCAAGTATTTGACTCACTTGGTGAGAATGTCGAACGCAATGACCTTGCTACTACGGTAACTATCTATTTCTTTTCTCATCTTAGCATTTATTTTGTTTGACTTCATTCTTAACATTTCTCATATATACATAATAGTTATTAGGGCTCGAGAAATGGCTGAAACTTGCAGAGCATAATCCGAAGTTTATCAAAGGTCATAAGTGGCCTGATCTCAATGTTATAAAATGGACGGTTGTAGAGCAAATTCAGGAGGCAATACAAACCGATGGGTAAGCACTTGTTTCAATAGTTTGTTTTTAGATTTATCTTTGTGATATTCTAAATCATTATTTTATAATACTATAGCGTATCATGTGGATTGTTTATGCTAAATTATATGGAATACTGGACACCACATGGACTGTCAGACCAGTTTACGCAGGTATTTCAGTTTTATACATTATCTCATAATGTTTTATCAAAATATCTTATAAATTGTTTTCAAATTTTGTTTGTAGGAGGATATGAAACATTTTCGACAAAAATTAGCAATTATTTTGCTCGATTCAGAGCTTAATAAGTTAAAAGGATGTCCCATGTACAAACAACCTCTTAACGAAGAAACTTTAGCTAATTCGATCTCGAGATCCCGGATAATCCATCGGACGTGTTCAAGAGAAACGCGTCCGCCCCAATCACTATCATTCCCACGGACCAACGTGAAATACTTGCCGCCTCTGCAACTACATCATGTCGATCAATGATGCTGGATGTTTGGAGTAAGTATCATGTATCAATATTTAATGTGCGGATGTATATTATTGTTCTTCTTACCTTCCAAATTACAGGAAGGTGTGGGTCCGGAGCTCCACACCTGATCCAATGAGCTTAAGTCTTAAGAAACTTCAGAGCATACTTAACATGGAGGAGCCCATGGACAATGATTGCTTCAACACCGCCATGCTTATGCTGGCATGTGACGAGGGAGTATTGTTCACAGACCCTCCTATACACTACATGGATCTAGGATTTTGTGTAAGTTATTCTAACTCTTCATTTTAGGTGACATTAGTATCAACATGTTGAAACAATATTGTTTTCTTCTACTTACTCCATGCTGCTAGAGTCAACACGAGGTCAGAAGTTTTGTGAGAAGGAAACTATCCAGACGTTGGCAACATTATTTGATAGCCGGCCTGGGATGGAGACCGACATCTCATCTTGCAATAAGGTAAGTAAAATATTTTGACCATTGTTATCATGGTTTGTTTTTGTTTCTAATAGCTCCACTTGTAGATTTATCTTCCCTATGCATCCATCGGCCGATACATCCTGTACATCATCGACAAAGGGACACGTTGTCTACATATTATGGATCCTATTCAATCATCACAATCATCAGAGGATAAAAACATGAGGCATTCACTGAAATTAAAAAGTTTTTCAAGGGATTTCAAAGAAGCACTCGAAATAAAGCTGCCTGGGTGGAATTCTGATATATCTAAATGGCATCGTTTATTTCCGGCCGGCGTTCCAACGAGTATAGACTGGTAATGAATTCATAATAAGAATATTTACTTTTGTTATCATTATATTATTTATAATATTAATTGAAAGTTTTTCAGGGATGTGTCTGGCTATTGTTTTTCATTTTATGCTCTGGTGGAATGGTAAAGAATTGGTCAAGCTGGTTTGCGCGGTGAGTATTGTGGGTTACATGTTTTAAGACCCTTTTCAAGAATTTTCATACTAACTACATTTTTTTTACAGGATGGGTATGAAATGAGGAAGCATTTTTTATTATACTTTCTAAAACATCACGGGAATGAAGCTAGAGGAAACTTTCCTGATATTGTGAAAGATTTTCTTAAGCGCATCATCTAGATATTAATATTTTTGTAATAGATGTTAAGTTGTAACATCACTCAGCTTGTTACATTGCAATAATGGACTTCAGTTTGTGTTATATTGTTTGTATGTGTGGATATTAACATGTAACTCTGGTAAACTATTTCAAGAGCCCGTGGCAACGCATGGGCATTCTACTAGTGTATAGTATGTTTTGCCGTGCTGCTGCATCATCCATATCCTCACTGTTCAGGCTAGGACCACTGATATCATCAAATCCTTCTTTCGCTTGGCGTGTCCATCGTTTCAATATGTTGTTAGCAGGTATCTTGAATATGTCTTTACGCACAAGTACCTAGCAGGGGTGATAAGATGTCAGTACAACAATACAAAATCTATACTAGCAGACATAACTTTTCATTATTGTGGTTATCACGACGGATTGCAACATGATGCCTATATCTAGGTGTCAGCATAATGAACTGCATAGGATCGCCAATCAGAATCATTTTTTTACCTTTATAGAATGTCGGCACAGCATTCCAACATGCTGAAAATACCCCCAGTTACACAATATGAGATCACCACCCTCGCTCAAAGTAACAGTGTATGACTTCGTCTCATAATCGACCATGAAATCCGGGTGCGCACGTGTGACCACAAATTCATTGTCACTGATGCAATCAGAAACATGCAGAGACATTGACTTATAAAACTCATCTTCAAATTTCTTGTACACTGCACTAGTATAAACATCTCCGGCGTGCACCTCTACAGGGTGTCCCATATTGTACTTCCTTCTTTTCTGTTGTCATATATTTAAAAATATAATGAGTCAGTCATATTGATGAACAAACGCAGTAGAGAATCAACTATTTAGCACACAGTGATCATCGTTATCTTATCATACCGCATTGGTGTTATGTTGTTCCTTTCCTTCATCCGACCTTCTTGACCTTAGTAGGTTATTGTACTGCTTCACAAACAAGTGCATAGGCGACGATCTAGGAATGTACTGCTTCAGGAGGTGGTTAGTGCTCTCACTTCGTTGTGTGCTCGTCATGCCAGCACAGAAAACATCTGAAAAATAGGGTTTAGCCCACTTATCGCGATTCAAATACAAATTGCTCAGGTACTTATTTTGCATCAGATCATGCTTGTCCAGGAGTTTGGCCCATTTGTCCTCAAACTCTGAAACGCAAAGGACCTCATTTATGAGTTTGTGGAATTCTTCTTTGAATAAACTCTTCTTGTTGTAGACACCTCCAAGATGTTCTTTAGCACACTTCATCACATGCCATTTACACCAACGGTGTCTTGTATTTGGAAGTACATTTCTTATTGCCCCTTCCATCGCTCTACACTGATCTGCACATGCATATATAATCAGTCAAGTCGATATATCCAACGAATTTGATAGCAAACATATTAAGATCAAATACAACAGTATGGTAATATCCATGCGGCATCGACCTGTTAGGATGGTGACCGGATGTTTCCGATTCATAACTTCAACAAAATTTCTAAACGCCCACTCGAATCCAGCAATTATTTCCTCTCGCATGAGCACACCTCCAAAAATGGTTGACTGATAGTGATTGTTCACGCCAACAAAAAATACCAAACGGCATATTATAAAGATTGGTTCTGTATGTTGTGTCGAAAGTGACCACATCACCAAAGTAAACATAATCCTGTTTGTTCTTCCCAGTGCACCATAATATGAACTTAGGGGAACCCTCGTGGTCGATTTCTACACATACTGACAGGCTTGGATCCACACACTTCATTTCATCCAGCAACTTTACAGTTTTTTCCATGTCGTCAGATATCGCATCCTGAGCAATCCGAGAGCACAGATACCTTAAAGATTGCTTACGGAACGGTGCAACAGCCTGATCACCATGCGTTGCATTTAGTATGTTGTGCACCTTGCTGAGACTGATGTTGTTCTCTCTCAAATCCTTGATGAAGTTCATAAGTACGGGGTTGATCTCACTGTGTGAATGCCATTCCTTTATCTCCTCTCGATTTCCAGATAGATGATGGTTATGCTCATTACAGAAGATGCTAACGTACCAACCATGGTCTTCTGTACGAAGAAGCCTCATCACTAGTAGAAAAGGGGGCAACGGTCCAGGCCGGTCCAGCCCATTAGTCCCGGTTCAATCCAGAACCGGGACCAATGGGGGCATCGGACCCGGTTCAAGAGCCCCGGGGGCCGGCCGGGCCACGTGGGCCATTGGTCCCGGTTCGTCTGGACCTTTTGGTCCCGGTTGGTCGGCTGAACCGGGACCAATGGGCCTCGCTCCTGGCCCACCACCATTGGTCCCGGTTCGTGGCACGAACCGGGACCAAAGGCTAACCTTTAGTCCCGGTTCATGCCACCAACCGGGACCAATGGTAGCGCTATATATACCCCCTCGCAAGAGCGAGCACACTTTGCTCTGCTTTTTACGGCCGAGGGGAGAGGGCTTGGTGGTGCTCTAGCTCACCTCATATGCACACAAGGTGTTCGATGGAATGCCCGAGCCACACTACTTAAGGTTTCTCCTCTCCAAGCTCGACCGCCAAGCTCCATTTTCCTCCATATTTGTCTAGGTTTAGCGGTCCGTCACGCCCGTCCCGTCTTCAACGTCGTCGATCACCCGCACCGATCTCATCGGCGGCACCACCGTGGTGAGCCTCTTAATCTTATCTTCTTTCCGAAAGGAAAAATATTCTTATTTGTATGTTTAGATAGATATATACTTGTATAATTTTCTTACTTTTATTATTGCATCTTATATAGTGCGATGGTTTTGGTATCCGCCCCGTCGGCCCTCGTCCCCGCCTATGATTCGGATGTGGTATATATTATCTTTTCATAACTATTGGTTCATTTATTATTTATGAAAATTATGCCGACCAACGTGACATAGATTTTATTCATCTAGGAGGTTGTTGAACCGGAAATTCCAACCGACCCTATTGTCGAGAGGTTAAATTTAGTTGAAGAAGAAAACAATTTGTTTAAGGAAAAAATTAGAAAAATTGAGGAGGAGAAGATGATATTGGAGTTGCATGTTGCGGATGTCGTCGAAGATCACAAGATCAAGATGGATGCAATGCGCTTGAAGATTAGAAGGATTGGAAAATATGCCATTCATACCGAGGCTTGGTATCATTATGCCGTTGGATCAGTTGTTACATTGGTTGCGATTATGATCGCATTTGTTTTCGCATTGAAATGTTTTACATAGTTTCAGTGTATGGTTTAATTAATTTAGATGCTCTGCTGAGCTTTATGTTGTTAGATGAGAACTATGTATGTACTTTGGTTTTAATGTGATGATGAACTTCTATTAATTTGGTCACTTAATTAATTATCTATTCATGATCTCTCTAATGATTTTGACACACTTAATTATATATAATGCACACAGATGAACCGCAATGGATGTACGGTTCAAGACACACCTCCGAGTACATTAAGGCGTGCATAATTTTCTCGAAGTGGCTGAGGCAAACAAGCGAAATGGTTTTATATGTTGTCCATGCCCTATATGTGGGAATACGAAGTCTTACTCGACCGGAAAATCCTGCACACCCACCGCTTTACAAGGGTTTCATGCCACACTATAATGTTTGGACGAGGCACGGAGAAATAGGGGTTATGATGGAAGACGGCGAAGAAGAAGAGTACGATGACAACTATGTGCCCCTGAATACGATGATGCTCCGAAGATCAAGAGGAACCAGACGATGTGCACGATGATGCTGCAACGGAGAAGCTGCTGAAGATCAAGAGGAACCAGATGATGTGCCCGATGATGATGATCTCCGCGGGTCATTGTCGATGCAAGGACGCAATGCGAAAGTCAAAAGAGAAGTTGAAGTTCGATCGCATGCTAGAGGACCACAAAAAGGGTTGTACCCCAATTGCGAAGATGGCAACACAAAGCTAGGTACCGTCTTTGGAATTGCTGCAGTGGAAGGCGAGAGAATCTTGTGCCGATAAAGGATTTGAGAAGCTACTTAAAATATTGAAGAAGAAGCTTCCAAAGGATAACGAATTGCCCGACAAGACATACGCAGCAAAGAAGGTCGTATGCCCTCTAGGATTGGAGGTGCGAAGATACATGCATGCCCTAATGATTGCATCCTCTACATGGTGCGTATAAGGATCTGAACGCATGCCCGGTATGCGGTGCATTACGGTATAAGATCGACGAGATGACCTGGTGATGTTGACGGCGAGCCCCGGAAGAGGGTTCTGCGAAGGTGATGTGGTATGCTCCTATAATACCACGGTTGAAACGTCTGTTCGAAACGGAGAGCATGCCAAGTTGATGCGATGGCACGTTGAGGACCATAAGAAAGACGGAAGTTGAGAGCACCGGTGACGGGTCGCAGTGGAGAAAAATCGAGAGAAATCTATGGGATGAGTTTGCAAGTGAGCCAAGGAACGTATGGTTTGCTTTAAGCGCGGATGGCATTAATCCTTTCGGGAGCGAGCAGCAATCACAGCACTGGCCCGTGACTCTATGTATGTATAACCTTCCTCCTTGGATGTGCATGAAGCGGAAGTTCATTATGATGCCGTTCTCATCCAAGGCCCTAAGCAACCCGGCAATGACATTGATGTGTACCTAAGGCCATTAGTTGAAGAACTTTTACAACTGTGGAATGGAAGCGGTGTACGTCGTGGGATGAGCACAAACAGGAGAATTTAACCTAAAGGCGTTGCTGTTCGTGACCATCAACGATTGGCCCGCTCTCGGTAACCTTCGGGACAGACAAACAAGGGATACCACGCATGCACGCACTGCTTACTTGACATCGATAGTATATACCGCAAGCTGCGGGAAGAATGTGTACAGGGCCATCGCCGATTTCTTCCGACCAACCATCAATGTCGAAAGAAAGGCAAGCATTTCAAAGGCAAGGCAGATCACCGGAAGAAGCCCGCCATGCGTCATCGGTGATCACGTGCTTGCTATGGTCAATGATTTACACGTAATCTTTGGAAAGGGTCCCGGACTAGCTGTTCCGAGTGACGCCGAGGACACGCACCCATGTGGAAGAAGAAATCTATATTTTGGGACCTACCCTCTGGAAAGACCTAGTGGTCCGCTCTTGATCGACGTGATGCACGTGATGAAGAACCTTTGCGTGAACCTGCTAGGCTTCTTGGGCGTGTATGGGAAGACAAAAGATACAGGTGAGGCACGAGAGGACCTGCAACGTTTGCACGAAAAAGACGGCATGCCTCCAAAGCAAGATGAAGGTCCCGCCAGCTATGCTCTTACCAAAGAAGAGAAGGAAATCTTCTTTGAATGCCTGCTTAGTATGAAGGTCCCGACGGCTTCTCGTCGAATATAAAAGGAATAATAAATATGGCGAGAAAAAGTTTGAAACCTAAAGTCTCATGACGCCACGTGATTATGACGCAATCGCTTCGGTTGCATTGAGGGGCTTCTACCGAAAACGTCCGATTAGCCATTGTAAAGCTATGTGCATTCCTCAATGCAATATCTCGAAGGTGATCGATCCGAAACCATACCAAGGCTAAGGAGTGATGTGGTGCAATGTCTTGTCGGTTTGAGCTGGTGTTCCCACCATCCTTCTTCAATATCATGATGCACGTTCTTGTTCATCTAGTTGACGAGATTGTCATTCGGGCCCGTATTTCTACACAATATGTACCCCTTTGAGAGGTTCATGGGAGTCCTAAAGAAATATGTTCAGAAACGCTAGGCCGAAGGAAGCATCTCCATGGGCCATCAAGCAGAGGATGTCATCGGGTTTTGTGTTGACTTCATTCCTGGCCTTAAGAAGATAGGTCTCCCTAAATCGCGGTATGAGGGGAGACTGATTGAAAAAACACGCTTGGAAAGGACTCAATAATATGCAGGATGGATATTCTTGGTCTCAAGCCCACTACACAGTCTCTGAAGTCTACCTTAGTGACCCGTATGTCGATGAACACAAGAACGATCTGCGCTTCAAACACCCGGAGCGGTCGACGATCGGATTACATGTGAACACATCAGGACTTTCAGCAGTTGGTTGGAAGCACGTATCAGAGGTGACAGCACTGTTTGTGAGGAGCTATACTTGTTATCCAGGGGACCATCTTTGACCATATTGATTTGGAAAGGATACGAGATAAATGGGAATACATTTTACACGATTGACCAAGATCAAAAGAGCACCAACCAAAACAGCGGTGTCCGCTTTGATGCAACAACCGAGAGGGGAAAGGACACATATTATGGTTACATAGTGGACATATGGGAACTTGACTACGGACATGATTTTAAGGTCCCTTTGTTTAAGTGCAAATGGGTCAATCTGTCGAGGCGGGTGCAGTAGACCCACAATGCGGAATGACAACAAGGATCTGAAAAATCTTGGGTACACCGACGAACCATTCGTCCTAGCCAATGATGTGGCACAGGTTATCTATGTGAAGGACATGTCCAGAGACCGAGAAAGAGAAAAGATAAGGAAGCAAATACATCATACGATGAGCCAAAGCGCCACATAGTTCTTTCGGGAAAAAGGGACATCGTGGGAGTGGAGGACAAGTCGGACATGTCTCAAGATTATGAAAAGTTTCATGAAATTCCTCCTTTAAAGTCAAGGCTGACCCCAGATCCTGATAAACGATGAAGATTATCCATGGTTACTGGCGCAATAAGCAAATGACATAAGCGAAGAAAAAGTGAAGACTTTCTCCGCAACTATTGTTCGCTTATGATACCATTATATTGTAACCGATGAGTATGATACCATTGTTCGTTTTGTACATGCACATGCTATGTGTGGGTCAATTTATGATACCATGCCAACTTTCAACTTTTTCAGAGTTCATTTGAAATGTCTTATGGTTCGCCCTCGTAATAATTAAAAATAGCAACAATAAGTATTTTGTTGTAAGTAGAAACAAAATAAAATAAATAAAGCAAGAAAGAAAACAAAAAAATGTGTTTTCAAATTTGAAAAGTAATGGCACTAACAGAAAGTTTATAATTTTCCTAAAACTAAAAGCAAAAAGAATTAAAAATAAAGCAAAAACAAAAGAAAATAAATAATGCAGAAAAGAAAACAAAAAAACAACAATAAGTATTTTTTGTAAGTAGAAACAAAATAAAATAAATAAAGCAAGAAAGAAAACAAAAAAGTGTTTTCAAATTTGAAAATTAGTAATGGCACTAACAGAAAGTTTATAATTTTCCTAAAACTAGAAGCAAAAAGATTTAAAAAATAGAGCAAAAACAAAAGAAAATAAATAATGCAGAAAACAAAACAAAAAACAACAATAAGTATTTTGTTGTAAGTAGAAACAAAATTAATTAAATAAAGCAAGAAAGAAAACAAAAAAATGTTTTCTAATTTGAAAATTAGTAATGGCACTAACAGAAAGTTTATAATTTTCCTAAAACTAGAAGCAAAAAGATTTAAAAATAGAGCAAAAACAAAAGAAAATAAATAATGCAGAAAACAAAACAAAAAACAACAATAAGTATTTTGTTGTAAGTAGAAACAAAATAAATTAAATAAAGCAAGAAAAAATGCCACCCTCTTGGGCCACGGCTGAATACGACTTGTATCCCTATTTGGGCGAGATTCAGGCCCGCAGAAGGCCCAGAAGGTCCAACAGGCAAAGAAGGAGCAAGTAGGCCCATAAGCCTGCAGTACGAAGGAGTTCAAGAGGGGAGCGGCAGTGGGGCTTATAAACCACTGCGCTCCCCTCTCAACTAGCGAGGTGGGACTAAACTTTGGCCCCGACGCGGGCAGCGCAGGGGCCTTTGGTCCCGGTTGGTGGCACCAACCGGGACTAAAGGGGCTTTAGTCCCGGTTAGAGCCACCAACCGGGACCAAAGGCCGCAGCTTCCCGCCCTTTGGGCTGCCGAAATTGAGGCTTTTGGTCCCGGTTGGTGGCTCCAACCGGGACTAAAGGTGGCATTAGTCACGGTTGGTGCCACCAACCGGGACCAATGCTCCTTGTATATAAGTGGCACTTTGCAGTTTTGCAGTTCATCGCCACATTGCCCCCCCGACGACGCCGAACGCATCGACGCCGCCAGGCTGCCCCGACGCCGCCCGCCGCTCCCGCCGTCGCCGTCGCCGTCGCCGTCGCCGCGCCCGTCGTCGTCGCCGTCCTCCCGAGCCCGCTTCGCCGTCATCGCCGCCAGAGCTCTGCCTTGTCGCCGCCAGCTCCGTCAGCGTAACCGCCGCCGCAGCCCCCCGCCCAGCGCCCGTCGCCGTCGCCCGCCCAGCGCTCCGCCACAGCTGTGAGCCCACACAAGACCGGCTCTTTTTTTTTTTTCTTTCATTTTATTAGTTTTATTTTTTGTTCAATGTATATATATATATATATATATATATATATATATATATATATATATATATATGTATGTATATATGTGGCTATATATATATATATGCTCTGTTTTTTTCATTTTTATTAGTTTAGTTTTTTTCTGTTCATATGCAATGCATATATGTGTATGTGTATGTATATGTTCATATATGTTCATATATGTATATGTTTCATTTTATTAGTTTTTTTCTGTTCATATATGTGTATGTATATATGCGGCTCTGTTCATATGTGGCTATATATATGCAAAAGATAGATTTTAGAAAAGTTCGGTTTTTTTTCTGTTCATAGTTTTTTTGTTGATATTAATTATTGTAGAATATGCAAATGTTGGTATATTCATATGAACAATGCATTAGGCAAAACCTTTGTTTTTTTTGGAATTTTCTATTTGAACATTTTTTTAAAACAAGCAATACTAAAAGAATGAGAGGAAAAGGAAAATAAGAAGAGGAAGAAAGGAGAAAAGAGGAGAGGAAGAAGAGGAGAAATAAATAAGAGGAGGAAAAAGAAGAAAAAGAAGAGGAGAAGAAGAAAGGAATAGAGGAGAAAGGAGAAATTCTATTTTTCTTCTTCTCCTCTATTCCTTTCTTCTTCTCCTCTTTTTTTCTTTTACTTCTTCTTCTTCTTCTTCTTCCTTCTTCCTCTTTTCTTCCTTTTCCTTAATTATTTTCCTTTCTCGAGGGAGAAGAAGAAAAGAAGAGGAGAAGAAGAAAGAAAGGAAAGGAGAAAGAAGAAACTTCAACACGAGGGGTGGTACCGATACCCCTCCCGATATGTATATGTATGTCGCGTCGTTGTCGATATAATTAACCCCCTCTAGATACAACTGCAGCACCCCCCTCGGCCCTCTCGCTCGACCAAAACTCTCGAGGACACCCAAACCCTAGAGAGAAAACGATGTTGCAGGTCTCCTACGTACCCCCTCCCGCCGCGCTCCTACCCGACAAATTAACTCTCTCGATCGAGGCCACCCAAATTTATCAAGTTAAAAGAGCGTTATCGTCGAGGCCACCCCAAACCCTTGAAGCTTTGTGTCGAGGCGACCCCAAACCCTAGAGAAGCAGCGTCGAGGCCACTAACATGATTCCTTATTGTGATTAGCTAGCTAGTTCTACGTTTGCCAATATGTACCATGTTTGAATAATAATTGACATGTTGTCAATATTTGCGAAACTATGGAGCACTCCGAGACGAAGAAAGCGAAGCGATGTTGGAAATAATCGCAAATGGAAGTGATGATGTTGTGTCATTTCTCATCGACACCGTTGGTCGATGGATGAAGAAGAGGGCTATGATTATGATGGCTTCGACTCATTAATGCCGGTACAAGAGGAGGACTATGTTCATGATGGCTCGGTGACACAATGGAGGTACAAGACGAAGGAGACCGTCGAGCGAGTCACCGAACCGAGTCCGCCAGGTATATATATATTAGTTAAGCCCGTCTTGACAAGTTAATTGATGCATCCATTGTTTTGGTATATGTACACATATTAAGTACTGTCGTCTTTCTTCCTTATAATTTCTAGCCCTCCGGATCGAGCATAACTTCGGTAAGGAGACGAGGCCCAAAGAAAAGTTGAGCTCGGATGAAAAGTTTGAGATCATAGAAATCGCGCCCGACGGCGAACCGATTGAACCCATCCGGACAAAGAAGGCATTTTCGCTCGGTCAAGGGGTTCTTGTTAGGGACAGATCCCGATCAGCATCCAGCAATGGTATAAGCCTGCTAAGGATGAAGACGCTGAGGTGTCTTATGTCAATGATATGCGAAAGAAGATCTTTGGAATGAGCTGAAGGCAAATTTCACCCTACCGCCAGAGGAGGATCTGGAGAAGCCGCTTAAAGAGCAATTAATCAAGTCTTGTGCTCTTAAGAAGATGGCTGGCCTAATGAGGAGGTGGAGGAAAGAGCTGAACCAGTTTGTCAAGAAAAAGAGACACCAGAATTCATCGGCAAATATGAGAAGATCAAAGATCATCGCCCGCATTTGTGGCCCACAAGACATCGGAAAAGAGTAAGAAGATGTCGGAGACAAACAAGAAAAATGCTGCGAAGAAGATGCTTCACCATCGCACGGGTCGTGGCTACCTCAAAGCCCGCCTAAGTGGTCCAAGGCTGAGCATGATCTGCTTGAAAAAGGGATCGAACCGAGAGGCGATCGCTGGCCGGATCGTTGCGGACTTGGTTCTTGAGGGCTGGCGGAACCTTGGACCTATGTGAGGCGATGTCGATGGGACGGACGAGCAACGCAAACACCAGTCAAGAAACTTCGACAATATATTGATGCTGCGCAGCGAGGGCGTTCCTTCCAAACAGGGAGAAGGACGAGCTCACAATGGCCCTTAGGAATCCCGAGCACCCCGGACGGACACGAGGCACGCCAGGCTCGCTTCCGTGGAAGGTTGGTTTTCGGACGCAGGGGTTACAAAACCCACGAGAGGAGGAAGAAAGTGGAGCATGACCAAATGCAGGCGCTGCTTGGAAGGGTAATGGGGCTAGAGGATCGAGAAGAGGAACGAAAGCAGCAGATCGCAACAAACGACATGCGAAGCTTCCCCGGCTACCCCGCCATCTCAGCGCAGAAGCAGCGTTGCTTCCACCGAGCTGCTTCAGCCGAGCATGTCTTGACGGCTCTGCTAGCTATCCGTGGATGGTATCACGGAGTCTCAAAATTGCCACATTATGGCGCGATGCATGAATTTGAAGGTCAAGGCGGCTGTTGGCCAAGTTTATCCTAGTGGACCCGCACAACTTATCACCGCCACCGATTCGGAAGGATTTGCTAAGGTGATGGTTGATGAAATAACGGAGGGATTTGAGGACCTCGCTTTGAGCACCCTACCGGTGAAGGGGAGACTAGGCTGGGTTCTGCTCAAGACTCCATGCCTATGGCGGAAGGAGCTCATCGACCTTCTCGAACTGGGCGCCTCCGCCTCCTCCTCCTCATCCGTGAGTCAGGGCACTCCGCCTCCTCCACCGCCTCCTCCTCCGTGAGTGACGATCGAGGCACGCATGGCGGCACTCCGCCTCCTCCACCGCCTCCTCCTCCGCGAGTGAAGATCAGGGCATGCTGGCGGCACTCCGCCCCTTCTCCGGCGTGTGGCGGCACTCCGCCTCGTCCTTCTCCGCCTCGCCCGACAAGTGCGGAAGAGACCCGCCGCCCTGGCTGCTCCGACGCGTCGTAGTCCTTCTCCTCCGCCTCGTAAGCAAGCACGAAGAAGACAGACGCCGCAGCCGCCTGGTCTGCTCGGCGTCTAGCAGCACAAGAAGAGAGAGGCAATACAGATCGGTCCACCTCTAAAGCCTGTAGAGAAGTTACCGTCTGAGAGGAGCAAGGAGGAAAACGATACGATCGTGCAGACCCAAGTGAAGGAGTTCTTTGAAGGGGTTAAAGCAAAGATACATCCACCTCCGGAGGAGAAGGTCGATCCGGTGAAAGCAAAGCGCACTCTCAATGCCCCGAGGAAACCACCAAAGTCTCCGCCGAGAACCAACTATGAGCGCATTCTCGAATGTACATATCTCCAAGCCAAGCGGTGGGAACTACTGTCGCTGATAAAAGGTCAAAAGAACAACGGGCAAAGGGGAAAAATTGCCCAGCTCGGCGAACAAGCACAGCAATCGTGCCACCCGCTGAATGTGTCTAATCCTCCGGGGCGGTGGCGGTTATGGCAATCTTGGAGATTACCTGCTGACGATGCACTTCCTGATTTCATGGAGGTGGACTTATTCAGATCTGAGTACGGAAGCCTCTCGTCAAAGATGAAAAGTCTCGACAACAATGATGCGAATATTCCATAGTTGGTACATGAAAACCTGCGCAGAGTCCGAGGGGACGAACACTTTGTATCTGAAAATTAAAGAGGAGCACGACCTCGTTTCAAATGATCTGTTGTCTATTCCATTTGAGGAGTTCTTGAGTTCTTCAATCAAAAGGCCCTCGATAAATTAATGGTCTTTTGCTACTGCTGTAAGTACTATTTCGTCATTAGTCTCGTATATATAGCTCGGCTCTTTCATTGCATGTATTTATAATTAATTATCCTCAATATATTATGCAGATTGAAGATCGCCGAGTGCAAAAAAATGAAATCTATGATATTGGGTTCATTAACACAAATATCATAGATGTTTTTCTGGTTAAAAAGCGCCAAGAGGCCGAGGACAACTTGCTACAATCATTGATCAAAAATCAAAACAAAGATACCATACTCTTTCCTTACCACGGCCCGTGAGTGTTACTTGTCGTGTGCATATTCGGTTTTCCTTATTACTCGAGCGAGGTTAATGTAATTGATGAGTTATGCATGCGTGTAGGTACCACTATATTCTTCGGAGATTAAGCTTGAGCGTGGACTAGTAACCGTCTTAGACTCGAGACGGAAAGATCCCAGCACCTATGCGGACATGACTGAAATGCTCAGCAAGTAAGTTCAATCGATCATTATCGCACCATATCGGCAACTTTTGTTCATTTCCTGATATCTCAAGTAATAACAAATATTTTCTTTGTCTTGCAGGGTTTGGAAATAGTTCACCGCACAAGCTCGGGACTGCCAAGGAGCTGCGATATACATACCCGAAAGTAAGTACTCTTGGCGCATCTCCGTTGATTCTATAGCTATACTTTCATCAATGCCATTTATATAATGCTTCATTATCAGTTTGATTGACCTCTATTTCTCGTAAAGTGCTTGTGGCAGGAGGAAGGAATGATTTCTGTGGATACTACGTGTGCGAGTTCATCCACAACGCGACTTTGAAAAACAAGCGGGCTACTCTAGAAGACAATATGAAGTGCATAAGCAATAATATTCACAATTTCATTTTATTACACCATCATTTCTGTTGAGTTTCATTCATATATATGTATTAATTAACCCCTTCTTCAAATTAATTAGACGTGGCAGATGCGGATGAACTCCTAGAACCAGATCGCATGAAAGCAATTCAAGAGGAATTGGCGGGATTCTTTCTTGAACACGCCATCGAGAAAGCGGAGAATACCATGTGGAACTTGAATTCAAATGCTAGTGGTTTGTAATTAAGAGATCTTATATAGATTGTACATGTATGTAGCCAGTAAAACTTGTTGTTCGACCAATCTCTCGGAGAAGGAGAGGTCGATCGATCACTTCTCTCGGTATGCATGACGAACTTCATCTGAATGGTTCTCTCGATCACTTATGTATATATACTACGTAGCGTCGAGCAAGCACGGACATAATTAAGAGAGGACACTTCTCTCTATTAATTAGCTAGCTAACACAATATACGAAACACCTAAATTAACCCCCAAAACCCCCAAAACCCCCCACCCCCTCCTTTCAAAAAAAAAAACCCAGGCCACTGGAATGCAGACACGTGGACGCCTTTTGGTCCCGGTTGGAGCCACCAACCGGGACCAAAGGCCCCCTGACTGGGCTCGGCGCACAGGGCCACGTGGAGGCACATTGGTCCCGGTTCGTGTTTGAACCGGGACTAATGGGTTGAGGTATTAGTAACGACCCATTAGTCCCGGTTCCCGAACCGGGACTAAAGGCCCTTACGAACCGGGACTGATTGGTGGTTTTCTACTAGTGCATCCTTGCCATGCATTGAGTTTTACATGATACAAAATTCTCCTTGTCTGGTTTGCCCTACATTTTTTGCATTTGATGGAATTAATGTCAGAGATGAAACATACATAACAAAACCTTGACAAAAAAAATCAGTACACTGAGGGTGTAAATAGTAACCTGGCATTGACACACAATTTCATGCATTAGCTGGTATCGTCCATCTCCCCATCTAGACTTGCTGTGTCGAATACCAAAACCATTCTCCCAAGCAAACAAATTGTACTGCTCATACGCTTCCTGACTGGAGTCGAATGATGACCCCACAATAGGGGCAAATGTATCAGGACCATGTTTACCTTCAGAGTTTAGCAAGCATCTTTCAATAGATGTGAACTTGCTTGGCATTGCCCTTGCTGTGAGCCTGTCACCCGTTTGATTCATGTATGTATGACAACAAAACTAGTCAATATGTGTGGCATCACTTCAATTCACTTTTTTGATGATGCAGCCTATATATCAGCCATAAAAACACGATTATTAATGTTCTTGTTACTATCTATTTTAGCGCATGAAAATGGTTTCTTCTTCTCAAAGCATGCACCCAAAACGAATAACTCACAATTACGCGGAATGTAAATAACATAATATGTCTGAACCATTGCACTGCTATAAATTGAAGTGTGAGTAGATCAAATCATGAGCAATGGTATTGAACCAAGCAAACCTCAAGCATCGTTTCGCAAACACACATAATTGGTTGAAAGGATTTACTGAAATGCCTACTACACCATATTTCTCAAGTTTAACATAGTCCTCCTTCGCTTCTGAATATTGTTTACAAACAAGAAAATCATCTGTGCTCTCGTCCATTCAGAACATGACATATTTACTGCACAATGTGTCTGAATGCTAAATAACCGAGAAACAAAACTGCAATCCGGCATTTTTTATCATGAGGACTTTGTGATTGCTGTTCTCATAAAGCGACAATCAACGTTTGAAAGTAGATACAACTGAACTTAGAGCTGAACTTATGAATTACATCCGCTTCCAACGTCATGCCGGGTCGCCGCTACGTCGGATGTATGAACATCGCCCGAAATCGTAACAGAAGAACCACCGTCCACCAATTCAGATCTGTATTTCAGGGTCCGTTTAAGTTTTAGGTGTCAGAGATCTCGATGTATCAGTACAGGGGCGACGAACTAACCTGGCTATTGATTGCAGATCCAGGCCGGCGGCTACAGATGCGAGAAAATCGATTCCATCAGCCGCGACCTGATATCCTTCCGCTTCAATTGCAGTGCCGTGCGCGTCGCCTGCATCGCGGACATGCCGTTCCGCATCCTGGACGTGGGAGTCCATAGATTGAAATGCAATCCGCCGGGGAAGATGGAATGTGAACTAAAAGGGGCAGGGGGAGTTGAGAAGAAAATGGGGATCACTACTGTGCGGCGCAGGATGGGGAAGAAGGAGTTGGATGGATTCAAGAAGAGACGTCTAGTCGCTTGTTTGAAAGAATGGCCGACACGTATATCTCCCACCGAATACTCTGCCAGGCAGACATGTCGTATCAGCTGCGATTTTTCTTGTCTAGTAGGTGGGTGCGGGTGTCAGGTGTCTAGCAGCACTGCTGTACTAGGCATAGTTTATTTCGGTGCCGTCGAACATCTCGCGCCTAATGACGAAGCACACCTGGTATTATATTGATTCGTTTCTCAGCTTGGCACAAATCTCGACGCACCGGGTGCCTAGGCACCGGGGATCTGAAAGTCCGCTCTCTAATCTAAAGCTTATACTTCTTCAAGGATCTGATATAAATGACAATATAATGTATAAAACCCACAAAACTAAAATAATGTGAGTTTTTTCCTCCACAAACACAAGGCAGTTGCACATGAAACTTGACGTTCACAAACCAATCATAATTAACCACAAACTTGCTACATATATATGCAAGGACAAACCCATCTTTGTATAACTCCCTGATGATGGTGCGACCCATCACTACTGCCTTGTCACTGTCGACCGGCCCGTCCTCCTCTCGTCATGGACTCTACCGAAGCTGCAGGCTGTTCGCCGATGCTGCCATGGGGTGCGTGCCACTGGCAGGCCGTCACTGATGCTGCAAGCATCGGGAAGTGCAAGTGCCGCATGTGGTGACAGGAGGGGTTGCTGCGAGGCGAGCGCTGGCTTAGGCTGCTCCCAATGCACCGGTGCTTGGAAGAGGTGCTAAGTGTTTTAAATGCCTTAGCAACTATACTTCCCAATGCACCGGTGCTTAGTTTCTTGTAGCTAAGGTTCCATCATTTAATTAGTTGTGGGATCTTAAGTAGTATGGAAACTTTGTGGCCTCTTTGTGACATGCACTCAAATAAGTACTGAGCATATTTGATAATTTGTATGACTAGATAGCAAAACTTTGAACTGAACTGAACTCAGTTTGATTCTGTACAAACATTGCTACAGATTTGCATATTTATGCAGCTGTCCTTCAGTTAGTGATACTTCTGAATATGCTAATACCCGTACATTTGTGCATACTACATTCCTTCTTATTGTCTAGAAAAAATTAACTAGTGATACAAGCTGACTTGTGTAAAGTAAAATCAGCAAGTACGTTTCGGCAAACACTCAAATTAGATGGTCATGATGTGCAAAAGAAATCGATGACTGTAGTTTATATCAAACTAGATAGTTAGTATTTGACAATCTGACTGCAGTTTATATCAAACTAGGAATCCATGGACTTGTGAAAAATTAGATTCAAAGAGTAAGAGAGAACTGATGCTATCAATCTGCAGTCATGCACGAGAGGCAGAAGTGAATAAATAGATTGAAAAAATGATACGAATCAATGGGTGACTGCAGTTTATATGAACCTTCTGTCTTTCACTTTCTCTTCCTCTTTCAGTCAATTGCGTACTGAATACATGGACCTATGATACGGTGGAGACTGGTCGGAGGAGCTGCTGTTGACGGCGAATAGAGAAGGAGCCGGTGGTGGCGCGGCAAGCAGAGGCGGAATCGGTGGTGTTGCAGCTAACAGATGAGGACCACGCAGCGCCGCTGCGACCTTCTCCTGGCCATGGTCCATGTGGCTGGCTGAAATCGAGGATGGGACGGCGGCGCTGCGTGCGACGATGAGGGGCGAGGCGGTGCTGCGGGTGGAGGCGACGGCGCTAGGCTGGGAAGAAGCGGCGGCAGGGGCTGCACCTGGGGGAGTTGGGGAAGAATGGGAAGAGAGAGGCGACGACTGAGTTCAGCGCACGGGATCGAGTAACCCCACCTTTTGCCTAGGTATCTGCGTCTGGCACCGTTTCCTCGCGGGGTTACTGAACGAGACTCTCTCCTCATTAATTAACGTGACACATCAGCTTTTTGCTAAGCTGGCATGCTTAGCACCGATCCAGGCTGGAGCACTGGGACTAGCCTTATATCACTGATGCTGCAAGCATCTGGACCGTGTGTGTGTTGTTTGTGTGTGTGCTTGAACCTTGTTGGATGTTGGCTTGGGCATTGGCTTTATAATATAAAGCGGGGCGAAAGCCTTTTTCGGTATATCAGCCGGCCAACGCCTAGCAGCGACGTAATAACAAACACTAAATTAATTACAGTTCCACATTTTTATCGGTTCCATGTACAAATAAAATATTTTTCTTCACTGAATGCACGTGTGAAAACAAAACTCCGAAGCTTGGTATTCGATTTTCAAGAGAGACAAACACTGAATCTTTATTTTTTGAGGGAATAAATGAAATGAAAACTGAATCGATGGATGAACATGCAAATCGAAAATAGGCTAAAGGCCATACTATAAAAAAACATAGTCAAAAGCCCAGCCCATGTTCGTTCCCAATTATTACCCTACCGGCGTACAACCTGCGCCGTGTTCGCCCGGTGCCACAAACCCTTCTTGCTCCTGCTCCTGGGACGGGGATCGGCAGCCGGGAGCCACCTAGCCGGCGGCGTGCCTCTGCCGCCACAAACCCTTCTTGCTCCTGCTCCTGGGACGGGGATCGGCAGGCTCCTAGCCGGCGACCATGGCGGAGGCCGCAAGATCAGTATCGGCGCGTGCCAATCGCGGGCTCCCATACGAGATCGTGATATGGGAGATCCTCGTCCGCCTGCCCCCCAAAGCTCTCCTCCGCTGCCGTGCCGTCTGTCGCGCCTGGCACCACGCCACCTCCGCCCATGACTTCCTCCTCGCCCACCATGCCCACCAGCCCGTGCTCCCCGTCGCCTTCAGCCGCGATGTTGGCTACCCAAGCATCGTAACCTTCGACCACCGGGCCACCGACGCCCAGCTCCAACCCGTCACCCGGCTTGAGAATAGGCGGGTCTGTGGCGTGTATTACTCCTGTGACGGTCTCCTCCTCCTCTGTTCCCATGACACAACTGGTACCTACTTCTGTATCTGCAACCCGGCCACTCGCCAGTCGGCTCGCCTGCCAAGTGTTTCTGGCTACATCATCTTGGGATTGTACAGGCACCACCCTACTTGTGAGTACCGAGTAGTGATGTATCTTGAAAATCAGGAAATCAACGGCAACGATGCCTGCTACATCTTCACATTGGGCTCCGTCCAGCCACCGAGGAACATTGGGTGGCAGCCGGAGGCGAAGGAAGTGTATTGCAGCGGTGGGCAACCTGTCTTGTTACATGGCAGCCTGCATTGTCCCTCAGAGCAACGTGAGATTGGAAGCAACAATATCGTGGTTTTCAACACCTCGACCGAATTGTTCCGGCAGATGCGCGCTCCAGTTGCTCCAGTTGCCCCTCGCTACAATAAGCTGTTTGAGATGGACCGTGTGCTTGGCATGTACATCTGTAATGATGGTGTATCTATCATTGATATCTGGATGTTGCTGGACTATGAAAACGAGGTCTGGACCTTCAAGTGCAAGATTGCATTGCCGGTTACTGAGATCAAGGTGATGTGTGGAATGCATGAAGGTTCTAGGTATGCGGTGGTCGTGCCCGGAAATGGTGAGTTGCTCGTGCTGGTCAAATTTGCGGGGTGGCTACTTCAGGTTGACTTGGATGGCAAGTTGGTTGCCAGTTTCCATCGCAGGGAAGTGTTTCCTACTCAATTGCAGCTCAAACAAACTCTTGTTCCACATGCTTTCTTTCCAAAACTAGATGGCAATATTGTGAATGCTCCGTTTTTAATCTGAAGGCTGCAATATGTGTGATTTGAATCCGATCGACTATTAAGCCGGTGCTTCTTAGCACCTAGATGGTTGTATCCTCATGAGCTGCAATATGTATGATTTGAATCCGATGAACTATAAGCCTGCTAGCTTCTGTGTCGATGCATATAAAACTCAGACCGTTCCGTAGTTGCATGAAATTTATGCTTATCCATACCCTTCCATGTTGAAGGAAGTGGCTATACCATGCATGTTAATTCTAAATTTATCAAGTAAGTTTGATGTATGTTTGAAATATGGACTCTGTGTGATGTTCCTATTATCTTGAACCAAAGAACTATTTTGCTCTTTTACCTAGTGCTGTTCTTAGCACTTACTCTGGCAGTCTAATGCGCTGTTGAAAGACGACCAATCATTTGTTACTGTATTATGTGCCAGTTGATGTCAAACAAAAAAAATGTATTATGTGCCAGTGTTAGCTGCTCAAATTTGAGCTGCTCTTCTTTTGCCGCATAAACTCGACCGCCAACTTTCTACTGCATAACCCTTTTTGGAGAGCCTGGTTACATTTCACACCATAGGTGCAGTATATAAGTTGTTTCTGTTTGGCCAAAATTTGTTTGACCCTTAATATCGTCATTACTTCTTGACTTTGTGTTCTCAGATTTGAATTTGTTGTTTCGGACTGCATGGAACATTGGTCATTATATAGATCCAAAGGTGTTCGATTTTCCAGAATTTTCGTCCAAGTGCCACTAAATTTGCGCCGCTAAATCTTCTCTTGTTACTCTTCTTTACACACCAAATGCCATATTAATTCTGCATTCAAGAGCATAATTATCTTTAGTACAACAAGCGACTATCCAAATCATGATTATGTATCTCTTAGGTGCGAGATGTGCACTTAATAGATTTTAAAGGCTATAGCTTTTGGATTAAATTCTAGTTTGAGAAAGAGAGACAGAACACGAAAGCTGATAGAATTGAAGCGATTTCGAACCACAAAGGAAGGAGAACCCAGATGCAAACAATTCTTTCTCCTCCCTTACTAGTAATACTTTCCAGCCGTCACACCCCTTTCTTCCACAAACTAATTACTCTACTATAATGATGTTTTAGACGCTAGTAATTCTTTCTTGGTAGACCTTTGCAGGGCCTGGGCACATGGTCTAAACACGATCCTGGTTTTGAGTTTTCAGTGAGTGGCGAGACGTGCCTGTCTCGGATAGTATTTTCATGAGCTTGAGTACGTCAAAGGCTCTGAGCCGACTCAAATCGGTTCGTTCCACCCTTGCTCCAGTGGTCGTGCAAGGTGGTGTGTGCTTTTGCATGGTGTGGTCTTCATCTCCTGGGATGTGTGATGTGTGGTTTCGGTTTAGTTAATCATTCTCAGTTTTGTTCTTTCACCACTACTAGAATTATGTTTGCAGATCGTGGCTTTTCGAACTTGCCAGTTTTCTTAAATGGATTTTAATCTTCACTAAGATGTCCAGTGCATATAGAAGTTTCTCTGAGATTTCTCTGAGACAGTTTGTAGCTGCTGTTTCTAGATTCAGATATTCACTGTATTTTTATTGGGCTGGTGTTTTAGGTTTTTTCTTTACGGTGCAACAGCGGGCTTACGCCGGCCTGAACTATTATATTAAAAGGATCAAAGTCAATATACAAGGGGCGAGGGTTTATTTTCAAGGAAATGAAAGTCCACCCTGCTGGTGAGTACCAAGTGGAAGTAGAGACATTAAAAGTTACAATCTCCCCAAAGATAGATGATTCAACATGGATCTCCAATCTTTGAGCAACTCTTTCCTTTCTTCGTTTTGGCACCTGTAAGACCAAAGAATGAGGTCATTGGCACAAGCATGTGCAATAGTGTGAATTGACTGGCTGTCGTTGACTCATTGTGGGGAAGTGTTGTGTTCTTCCTTTTCCAAATATTCCAGAATAGTGCAGTGATAACAGTAGACCTAGATTTGTTGGACAACTCATGCCCCCGAAGATGTTGAAGGTTTATTGGGTGTTCGTCCGACAAAGAGTTGAGCTCATCCCAAAGATGATTGGTGTTTTTGCAATGGAGTAGTAGGTGTGATCGGTAGCTTCAGTTCCTGCACAGAAGGAGCACCTGTCAAAGTCCGCAATGCCCATTCAAAACCTGTGGTCGTTGGTGTAGAGATGGTTCTTGTGTGCCAACCATAGGAAAAGTTTTTTCAAATTACGATGGCGAGTGAATCCATAGGTCGCCCGCACCAAAAAGATTTGCGCGCTGCATTGTAAGTCAAAGATTTGTCGTCAAGTCGACTAATTCTCCAGTCTGCATCCTGCAAATTCAAAGTAAACGAAGCCAAAAATAGCACGCAGATCACATAGCTCACGTTCCTCAGCGTGGGTGTGAGATCCATGGTTAGTACGGGTCGCTAAGAACCCTGGCAACGGACGAAGTTTGTCGGTTGCAATGGGAGAAAATACCAGGGAATTGTTGGTCTAATGTGATTCTGGCCTTCGTCATCCAAAGGTCAAACCGGACGGCAGTGGTTCTTCCATTGCCGATGACCACCTTAATGAGAGAACGGAAGAGTTCAATCCCTTTTGCGATATCATGCCAGACGGTAGTGTCTGACGACGAAGCGGTGTTGAGGTCACAGTAGCCAGACCAACCATATTTAGTGGCAAGGTGGTTTCCGTTTGGACCTCCAGAATGAAAGTGGATTTTTGTAAGGTGAGAAAAAAGAAGGCAGGAGTAAATATGTCAAAGAGATGAAAAGCCTAGGGCCCCATGAGAAAACGGAGCACAAACTCCCAAGCAACTTTGCACTGACCACCGCTTATTTTTTTTCCTGTCCGCCCAAAAGAAGGCCCTACAGGTCAATTTCCTGAATCGTGCCAATTGGCAGCCGCCCCAGTTCTGGTATTCTTCCTTGAAATTAATCTGCTTTTGTTTTTCTAAGAAGTACCGTCGACATGATCGAGCTGAGCAATTTACTGTGTGCAGTGGCGGAGCTTCATGGGGGCCAACCTGGGCGGTGCACCCCCTCCCCCCAGCTCAAAGAAAAAATTGCATATATACCTATGTATTTGACCATTTTTCCACCAAAAATCAGCATATTGTGAGTTTATTTGCCCCCCCAAGCCAATGGCCCCTCCATGATTTGAGCCCAAGCTCCGCCACTGACTGTGTGCACGGAGTACTATTGTCCTGGCACATAAGAGTTGTCTCGCTAGTAACCTTTTATCTTAGTATACAACAAGGTTCTAATTAAATGGGTTAGAGGTCGTTCAAGGATATGCAACCTGTACTCTTGTACTCTTGTCAGTGCAGTGTCAAAAATGCTCTTATATTATGCGAAAGAGGAAGTACTTATTTTATCCTATACACATGAATTATCTCAATTTCACTTGAATATCAGATGGTGTCAGTATTTGATTCAAATTGGATCGATCTGTTTGTGTTATACAGATCAATTATCTAATTTTGACCTGTTGACCTGCTGAAGGGTAAGGTTGTATATTTGCAGTGTTAGATTATTATGCATAAACACGGTAGAGACACAATCTTTTTTTATTTATAGATGACTGCAGTTGAGTTTACTTTAGTGCTTATGCAGAGATCACCTTTAGCAAATATAACAAGTCATGCTTAAAGTGCATGCAAAAGACACTACTCCCTCCATTTATTTATACAAGGCCACTATGGAATATACGTTTTGCATCTATACAAGGCCACCAACAATAATCGAGAAAAGAATTAATGATATCTCCTCGTACTAGCAACATGTTTACTACTTGCATGCTTGCAGTCATAATGACACTAGCTACTTCCTCTACTCAATTTTCTTGCATTCATGTTGCGTATTAATTAAGAAAGTACCTAGAACTCATCTAGATGAGATATAATTTGGTCTCATTCACTTTGAAAACAAAAACAGATACAACCCACGTCAGCACACACGCATCTTATAGCATCACATCCAATGGCTATAAAAGATGAATGAGACCAAATTATATCTCATCTAGATAACTTCTAGCAAAACTGATTAATTATCCCAGTAAATGAAAAGAAAAGCAAGCTTGCATTAAGTTTTACCTTGGTATCTGTAATCTGAGTTTGTGGCCTTGTATATAAAAATGGAGGGAGTATTTGTTTCTCGTTGAAACAATGAAGACGCATAACAGTACTCATTTTTATTTTATGGAACCTTGTGAGAGGGGCAGGAGCTTTGGCATTGCATTAAGAAGAAGAGAATTGATCTACTTTATAAGGTAAACCGGAAAACCTAACATAGTGTCCCTATTCATGAGGAAAACAAGGCCGAAAAACCGCACAAAAACTGAAGCCTCGTTGACCACACGCCCAGGCCACAGCCCCCCCCCCCCCCCCCAACACACAAACACAGGGATCCGGAGCCCCCTCGCTCATGAGCTGCGAGGCCGCACGAGTCGAGTGACTTGTAACCTATGCTACACAAGACGACTACCTGCAAACTACAAAACACTGAGCCAAACATCCAGGGCCGTCACCTTGACGCATCAGCCAGATTTGACCGAGCCGATGACCTTGCTACCCACGAGGTCTCCACCCAAGCTATGCAGAGACATAGTCCTACCACACAGAATCATCGTTGTGTCGCCGTCCGAGGCCACCACATCGATACATATCCACCGTCCGGAACCGGCTCCCTGGCATCCACTGCCATCACCACGACACAACACTGCACAACTTTGCACAATTGATGCAAACACAACACCCCACAAAGGTCAAAGATTTCAAGGCAACGCCTCCAAGAAGGTAACAACATAAATGTCGCCACCGCCCGCTCCGACGGAGCTTGGGTTTTCACCCAGAAATCGAGCAACTGGTGCGCATATCATGGTCGGAGGAGCCTCCTTCTGCCATGGCTTTGCGAGCCTTGGCGGCGAGGCTCATTGAAGTGTCCCTCGCTGCATCCACTTCCCCTCTAGAACTCATGAACGTCGTCAATGCCCACGCCACCTCTTCGGCAGGGACCACTTGGTTGTCTTGGTACATGGTGCTCCGTATGCCAGCGTCGGCCGACCATAAATGCTCCTTGATCCCGAGCACCTACGTGAGTAGCCTTTCGGTGATGAAATGTTCAAACACCATCGGCCATGTGATCACCGGCACACCTGCCATCACAGTCTCCAAGACAGAGTGCCACCCACACACTTGGAGCTCGGTGTGGCATGTGCCATAGGACAGCCGATCATCAGTGACCATGAAAGGAGATGTTGAGGGCCTAGTACTTCCAGGAGTTCTCCAGGGAGGCCTTGTCGCTTCCGCTGCACGTGAGCTGGAAGGCACGATAGTCGCACTCGCGTGGGTGCGTGCGGCTGAGCCAGAAGGGGTACACAACACCGCATGAAGCAAGTATGATCGCTGGGTTGGTACCTGGATAGGAGTCGGAGGACAAACAGAAGCATAGCCTTCTTGTGCCGTAGACCATAGTAGCGGAGTATTGCAAGCGTGCAAACTAAATGAGGGGCGAGAAGTTTTCAAAGTGTCACCCAGCCGGTCTAACAATTGCTGCACCTGTCCACGGTCAAAGTGTCATCGGTCTATGCATTTTCTTGTGTGGTGGCTTGAATCGCGTTTTCTTGTGTGGACTGCACAGATCGGATGGACACTGTCATTTCCCAATAGCATTGGCCGCTCGCATCTCACTTGCCTTTTTTGAGCAACGCATATCTCACTAGTCAGTTTAAATCTATTTCAAATCTTCGAGTCGCGAGAGCCTCTCGCTCATCGCCCCCTCCCCCACCCCCCACACCACAGCGCCGGCGCCGCAACCACCAAACCCTAAACCAAGAGCAAGTTCGAATCTCCGCAATGTCCAAGGATCTTGTGATCCAATCTGAGGCCATCCCAGACGACGAAGGTTGCAACAACATCTCCGGCGGCGCCCTCGGCTGCAACAGCAACAGGGTCGATGCCGCTTTGGATTTGGAAGCATCCCAATGGGAGGAGTTTCGTAGCTGGATTTATAGAGGGGTTTCCGCAGGTTAAAATTCTCAAATCCCCTGGTAATTATCCTTAATTTATAGCTTAAGCTCGGACCCGTTAGTTTGGTCTAGCCCATAATATTCTCTGCATCGTTTAGTTGAGTTGTCCTCTATCTAATTTACTTTTGCTTCCTCGTAATCATCTTCAAATCTCTTGGTTCCTCAACGTACTGCTGGATGGCTCTTTGCCTGGCTACAAAATCAGTTGCGTTCGAGGAACTGTGGGGATGGGACAGGCTACTTCCTTATGATCTGGTCTTAGACGATCCATCTGACCTGCCCATGTACGAGACCTACCTCGAGAAGTTTTCTGCTTCTGATCACCATAACATGAACAGTGTTGCTGCTTCTGATCACCATAATAGCCAAGTGGCTGCCGACGCCGCCTTGAAGGTAATTAAAGTCACTGCCTGCCTGCCCCAACCAGCTTCTTGTCGCACAACACGTATGCAATTTCTGTTGTTAAAATAAAACTACTGTGAAGGGTATAATGGCTCTGCAATATATTCATATATATTCTGCTGTGCAAATACAAGGGCAGAGTTTTCCTCATGAATCGAATGGAAGTTTCATATTAGTAATGTCAAAAAAGCTCTTATATTATGGGACGGAGGGAGTACCACTTTTGTGTCTTGTCATGAATTTACAAAGGAACCCAACGATTTTATAAAACTGTCAGAGCAGATCAGTAAGGACAAATAAGAGTAGTATGAAACTTCCATTCAATTCAAGTCCAAGCAAAGGATACAGCACTAGAGACGAAACCCCTTAAGGGTCCTTTTAGATTCGTACCACACACACTTTGGAGTATTATTTATTTTATTTGGAATTCCTAAAATTCTTATTCTGCACGATTTGCATATGTAACCATTGTTCCCTTCTTTTAAAGTGTTTAGAGAAGGAGAAAGCCTTGGTCTCCGAGTGGAAGATTAAGAGGGCCAATGCCATTTCTTCTGATGAGTCGTGGAGCAATGACATCCAGAAATGTATGTCTGACGTTGTGGACAATGCAGGAAACGAATCAAGACGCCCTTTTGTCACCTATACTGCTGCTGTATATAGCTATCTCTAAGAATCAGAATATCAAGTGACCATTTAGTATTCATTCATTTATTCACTGTTCAACTTTAACAAATTGATTGTCATAAATGAAAGAGCCTCACGAGTTTCTTTTTGTCAACCATTTGCTAAAATAATGGATGGATGGCTTCAAGTGTATCATGAAAGAGGCTGAGTTGATGATTGAGTGGCTGAGGCAGGGGTCCTTTGTTCCCTACGAAGAATACACGACATGCTACGAAATTCGGGAGTGTGCCCTAGAACTTGCAATGTTCGAAGGGGATTGGTTTGTCCATGCTGACGCGCTCCTGCTGGTACGTGTATGCCTTCCTTTCTCCAAAGAGAATTCTAGTGTACACATGTGAAGTATTTTTGAATTTACTTCAGTTTTTTTTGTTTACGTCAACTGCAAAAACCAATGATCTGAAGGGTATCACGAAGGAGGCTCAGTCTTTGTTGGACAATGCTAAGCTTGCTTCTTCAAAGTCCACAGATATTTCCACCAAAATCCGTGCATATGCCATAGAATTTCTAAGTGACAAATTCAATGAATTTGAACCACATGCTAGAAAAACGCTGGAGGTCAGCGGCGAAATGGAGGTTGATGATGTCTCTGCAGTGGAAGTAAACCAACCTACATGGTATGTTGTGAATAAAAAACGCTCTTGTTTTTCTATGGCACTCTTATTGATGGATATTATCTTGTGTGAAAATTCATATATATGGCCGTTGACTAATAAATCATTAATATAATTGTTATTTCCTATATCTAGGGGCAACACTGAAAATGTTAACTTTGGAAAGAACAAGATGCAAGAACAGTTCGCCTCCAAGAACAACAGAAATGAGCGATCAGAGGTAGGAAATATTGAGAAGGAAAAGAAGTACTAGTGTCTCGTTTTATATCATTGTGAAGTTTCATGATGGCATACACTGATTCCCCTTCCCCTTTCAAGCAGAATATTGAACGTGAGGTGATTTATCTTTCCCGGCCCGTAGAGGAGGACGGTGCGTATTGATACGTTCAAATATTGCTTTGTGACATTCTTCTGTATTGAAGCAGACTCTGATTGTTACATGCCCCCCTCCTCAACCAGAAGATTACCCATCAATAGCTCTTTCTCGGCCTGAGGTAGAGGAAGGTGGCTATTGTCGCCGACCATGATTTGTTATCTGAATGGCTTTTTGTGGCAACCCCTTCCTTTTGTTCTGTATTGTTGCGGGCTCTGATTGTTTCAGGCCATTCAATCACTGCAGCAGAGCAGAAGGATGCTGCAAGCATGAGTGCGTGGCTAATAAGTCTGATGGTGATAATGAAGGTGATTCGATTCAACCATGTCTCTGGAAAAGTGCCACGCCTTATAGGATCTGCTTTTTACACCTTTGTTTTTTTTCCTTTTTTGAACAAGCTATCTACTGGGTCTATGTGTTGATGTAGCCTCGTTGAGCTGTATTCAATCTGCCTGGCTATTTTTTATATACTGTGGCTGCACAGTAACACTTCTCCGTCAGTTTCAGATGCTTCGATGTGTCCACTTTGTGTTTGATCTTGTGATAAGTTTCGACATCTCTCACTAAAGGAAAAAAACACATGCATGTTGCCGTGTTTGGGGGAGTAAGTAGAGAGTCTCTTCTCGGGTAGTTGGCTTTGGAGACAGTAAGCCGAGTATGTAAAACTAGGGCTGCAAGAAAAACTCGAGGCTCATGAGCCGCTCGAGATCGACTCATTTTCTGGCTCGAGTCGAGATCGACTCGAAAAGAAACGAGCTGAGTATGAACACTTTTTGTACCTCGGTCGAGAAACGAGCTGATCTTGAGCAAGGTTTTGGTTACTGAATGGGGCATTTTTACCGAGGGGACCGGTAAATGTGGTTACCACGGTTACCACGAAATTTTGAGAAAATTTCGAACGAATTTCGAATAAAATTTATAATTGAATTTTGAATTCAAATTCTTTCAAAATCGATATAGATAGCACTTGAACTTATATTTATCATAAAAGAGCTACTAGCTCAGTGGAACATTGTCTACGCGCATGCTGTGAGGTGCTGCCACACTTTACTATACATTGAGCGTTTGAAAAATTAATTTGTTTTTTGCTGGAAATGCCCATTTACCGAGGTGGACTGAAATATGCGGTAACCATGGTAAATCTTGAAATTTTGAGCGGTAACCAAAACCCTGATCTTGAGCCAATACTGACTTGCTTGATTTTAGCTCGATAGCTCGACATTATATCATTACGTTAAATGATCATGTCATATATTAAATAGAAATAGGGTAATTTATTACCATATATGCCGCCCAGGATTTTTCTCCATTCTATTTACAAGCAAACAGCATGGAAGCTTAATTAATTGTAGAGAAAATTTATGCTTTATTATGGTACGTGGTCGGCCATGTGTTCAATATTCTGTTGTTTCTGGCATGTTCGGCTTGCACTACACTACAACTTTTTATGATTGTTGACCAATATTTTGTTTTACCAATTATATATGTGTCGTGAATCGTCATCTTATGTCGATACTAGAGAGAATAACTAGTTCAAAGAAATTTATATTATCATTGTTCTGATTGGAATAATTTTTTTAGTGCTTTTTATGTCGTGTTGTGCCTTATCTGATTGAAATAATAGTCATAGATTTTTTTAAAAAAATATCGTTCCATTTAGCTCGAAGCTAGTTTGAGATCGACTCAAGATCGTTACAAGCTGAGCATGAGTCATGTTCTACAGCTCGGCCCTGAGCTTCACCCAGTTTAAGCTCGGTCGAATTTTCATATGAGTTGAGCTAAGTCAAGTCCAACTCGCTCGAACTCGACCCGTTTGCACCCCTACAGAACACATGAAAAAGAAAAATGAGATCTCGGCTTAGGACACAGTAAGACGAATGCAGTTGTAAATTACATTCGTCTTACCGTGAAGCTCGGCATATAGCCCAGAAAGATCTCGACTTACAGAAACGTTCTATACAGTTTTCTGCCATGTGGCCATTATAGAGGTAGTTTAAGGCTCCGTGAGGACGTACACTATAAGCAGAGTGTAGGCCTAAAGGTGCTCGGCTTACACTAAATATAAGCCGAGTGCCAATATAATACACTCGGCTTATACTTTACCTATTTTTTGGAAAACTTTATTGGACATGTAAAAATGACACTTTAATGTTTTCCATTGCATTTATGACTTATTGCATTTTATTTCTTTCCCCTCTCTTTCTCAGCCATTCTCTCCCGGCTAGTTTTCATCGCCCTTTCGATGCCCTCAATTTATTTCCCAATCTCTCCCTAATTACCGCCACTTTGCCGCTTTAACATTGTTGTCGGCATATCTAAAATGGGGGTACCCTGAATCTCTCTCCTGACTGTTGAAGGAAAAGAGGGGATTGGTGGAATAGTTTGTTGTATTGCTTGTGACTCGTAGGCATATATATAGGAGTACAATCATCTACTTGGAGTACAAGACAAGCCAGAACAAATCCTAGTATATCTCGTCTTTCCTAATAAACATTATACTCAACATCCCCCCGCAGTCACAACGGTAGCGACGCAGACGGTGAGATTGGGAAGAATCCGAAGGCAAGCCGACGAACACCCCCCACGGTCGTAACGGTCAACGCATCGCGGAGTCGTGGCTGGAGTGGCAACCGACGAGGTTGCTCAAGCAAGGCGGTAGCCCTTTGTGCCGTTTGTCGATGTAGCCGAGAGCGTGGGTGGTGGAGCCGTGGTCGAGGTAGCCATGCGAAAAATGCCGTGGTCGATGTCGAGTCGGGGTGGCCGGTGTCGAGGAAGTCACCGTGGAGCCGCGGGCGCAAGGTGGCGCCGAGTTAGTCATGGGTGCAGTGGTGTCGAAGTAGTGATGCGCCGGGAAGAAGATGTTGTTGACGACGCGTCGCGGCGGGTTTGCCAAGCCCGGGGACACATCGTGGACGAAGGCACGCACCGGTGTTGCCAGCACCGGGCATGCGTAGACGGACGAAGACGAAGTTGACGAAGCACCGACCAGGCTTGCCAGGCCTGGGGACACGTCATGGATGAAGGCACACATCAGGGTTGCCAGCACCGGGCATGCGTAGACGAGGGACCTGCACGAGCTGTACGCCATGTCGGAGAAGTCGGAGAAGCCAGCAAAGAAGAACTCAACGACGATTGTGGTGTCCATCGGCATGGGGCCGATGTCACCAACGGTGGTCGGAGTCGACGAAGTGGTCGGGGTAGATGACGGTGACGCTGGCGACGGGCTGGTGCTTGGACGAAGACGAAGGGGCTGGAAGGGCGGCGGCGGCGGCTACGAAGGTAGCGGCGGCGGCGGCCAAAGAAGAGCGGCGGCGGCGGCCTGATGGCGGCGACGGTGGCTAGATTAGGAGTGCGGCGACAGTGCTCGAAGTAGGCGAAGAACCCGACAGCGGAACAAAGACCGGCGCGGACAGTGGCATTCCAGCGCCAAGGGAGATGGCGCGGCGCATACCACGGGAGGTCGACGCGCGGTGACGGCGGAGTGGACCGCGGGTCGCGGCGCGCTGACGAAGAAGCGACGGGCGGCGGCGGCGGCAAAGCGGGTCGAGGCGACGGCGAAGACCTTGGGCGGCGGCGGGGACCGCGAGCGCGACGCAGCGCCCGGCGGGGCGACGAACGGCGGTTCGCGAGTCGGTGCAACCGCGGGGACGGCCTCGGACGGCGGCGTGGACTGCGTGCCACGCTCGCTACGGCCCGACGGGGCGATGCAGCGGCGGCGCGAGGGTCGGTGCAGCCACGGGGACGGCTTGGAGCGGACGGCCCTGGGGCGGCGGTGGATCGCGGGCCGCGGCACTACGGCCCGAAGGGGCGTCGCAGCGGTGACGTGGGTCGGTGCAGCCGCGAGGAGAACCACGTGGCGGCGACGCTGCGGCCCGACGGGGCGACGCAGCGGCAGCCCGATGCTCGATCGGTGGAGAGGTGCGCTGAACTCGTGGACGATCTTCACGGGACCTGCGGAGGCGCGCGTAACCGACGGGCCAGGTCGGTCACGCGGCGTAGATGAGGCAGATCGCGGCGGCGAGCGGGTGATCAAGTCGATCGCGTGCGAGGTCGGGGACGTCGCTCGATGGAGGCGTGGTGGCGGCGGAGTCCGAGATGAAGCCGGCGGCGGCGGGCGGCAGGGCGGCTATGATTGGCCGCCGCATGGCGCGAGGCCGCCGGGTCGGGGTGATGCAGGAGTCCCGGTCGGAGCAGGGCGGTGAAGGCCGGCGTAGATCAACGGGCGGGCCGTCGCGCGAACGGCGGCGGTGAAGGGCCGCTGCATGACGCGAGGCCGCCGGTCGAAGCGACCGGCGGGCCGACGCGTGGATGACGCGCGAGGCCGCCGAGTCGGGGCGACCGACGGGCAGACGCGCGGACGACGCGCGAGGCCGCCGGGTCGGTGATGAAGCCGGCCAATCGTGGCGGTGTTGGAGTAGAGGTGCACGGGGTCGACGGCGGCGATGGGTGACGCAAACCGGATCACATAGAGCGGAAAACCAAAAAGTAGACGCCGATCAAAGCGACCGGCGAGAGAGAGAAAACCCGGATCAAAGGATCGGGAAAAAAGACTCTCTAGGGCAGCCGGCCAACACGGCCAGCAGACAAACCCTAGGTATGGGCAGCGCGGCCCCTGGCGGCGGTCATGGAGGCCGACCGCCCCAGGGGCGGCGCGCGGGTGCGGAAGCGGCAGCGGCTAGGGTTTAGAACCCGGAAACTGATACCATGTTAGAAGGGAGAGCATTGGTGGAATAGTCTTATTTTATTGCTTGAGCCTCGTGGGCATATATATAGGAGTACAATCATCTACTTGGAATACAAAACAAGCCAGAACAAATCCTAGTATATCTCGTCTTTCCTAATAAACATTATACTCAACACTGACAAATGGGCCACCCCGGAAAACATAATCAAGTAATAAAACGGGTAAAACACGAACGACATTGTTGTTCTCGGCAGCCATTGGGGTGTCTTCTCCAGCGAACTTAAGTTGGTTTGCACTTTCGTTGGAGAGAAAGATGAGAGGGAGAGAATGTGCATGTCAACGATCAAATGGGAGGGTATTGAGAAACAGTAAAATGGGGCTAGCTACGCCTCCTCCCAGCGTTTTGGCTCCATTAGCCATCCGATCATGATCTCAGACGGTGTAGATCTCTCCTGTCTTCACACAGCGCCAGCTTGGGCTTTCCTAACCACGTAACAGGGCTGCTGCTCCACGGATGGACTAGGACGACTTCTCATGAATCGGGCCAATATTCACCATGGGCCGCGCAGCCGTGAGGTTTGCTTAGCGGGCCTTGCCCGTTACTCTGTCTATTGTCTTCTATACCCAGTTTCTGTCTTCATGCACATCCATTACGGCGATGTACCTTGTCTTTTATTGTTAACTAGATGACGCCCCGCACGTTGCTGCGGAAATGTGGCAAGAGCAATCCTATGTGGATATTAGAGGCGTGGGGGGAGGATTATCAATAGGAATACATGAGTATGGTCCAAATAAAAATACTTGTTTTTTTTTACCTAAAAAAAATACTTGTTTTCAATCAAGATAATCTTGTGTTACCCCCCAAAATAAAAAAACAAATCGTGTGTTACACATAACCAAACTAAATAAATAGTTTCTTTAGATAGAGTAACAATTAATCGTTAACGTGCAAAGAGGCAATATAATTAATTAGAAAGCAAGAAATGATGGTTGTTTGGTGAAAATAGTTGAGCAACTCTGTAATTTTGATGGTTCTTCTCGCATAGTTTACAAAAGGTAGCCAACAGAAGAACATATAGTTGCTGATGTAAAAAGGGAAAGATGTAGAGTTGTTAATCTTCTGGAGTCAATCATAATTCATAAAACAACACAAATTGGCAAATTTAAGAGAATAGCAAACGATGTGAAAATTAGATACATCCCTGTTGCAAATCCAATTTATGAGAAGTCAACACACAATATGGTAATGGCAAACTAAAGAATAGAGGAGAGGAAAGACTAAGAACTGGCATAAGAGAAAATGAAGTGAATGCACCATATGTCCGAACAAAAAAGATAAAGATGTCCCCATGCTCACACATAGAGATTCAAATAAGCCACCAATCAGATTGCTTCAATTTCCATCATACTAATGTGGGAATGACATAATGATAAATAAGTCACATGCATGAGAGCTATGGAACATATCTAAAATAATAATGTGAAGGTCAGAACAACATACACTTTCATCTTACACCATAAATTACAGTACAATATAAATTCAGTTTTGTCACCTTGGTAAAAGTAAAAAGGTTGCAAAGAAATAATATTTCTGAGAACGAAATTCCTGAAAAGCCAAATCTGCAGCCTCACATGGGACTATGTCAGAGTTGCACCCATACCATCTTTAAATCCCCTTTCGATGCTCAAGGCAAGCCACTGACAAAGTTGAGAAAATGCTAATATCGTGAATTGCCTTTTGGGGTGGAAAGCAAAATATCAAAGAAACATTAATTATTCTATTGTACTCAAGTCTTAACTAAAAATATGAGAAAATTAATGATAGAAATAACATTCTGAGCTCTATTGAACTTTTAACCCGAAAAACTGTAAGCAAAGGTGGATGACATATGTGTCAGTCTCTAAGTTCTACTATTAGGATTTTCTAAAAGAACACGGTGCAAAAATTTGAATAAAAAGATGTTCTCAGAAAAGTTTACATAACAAAACTTATCTGTGGTATCTAATTTCTATTTCTTGGTGGAGAGATCATAAGTATTTGATTGCTAGTTGCACCACCTCATTGATCTGCACAAAAATTCAGTTTGAGGTAAAACAAAAGTGTGTCTGCCATTCAGGCGCATGGTCAAAGAATATGAAAGAAAGAAATAGATCTAAGAAAACATGGTAGACTTGAAACAAAAATTACAATATGTTCAAGATCACCCGGTGGACGTACATCCGGGGACACTGACTGTTGGAGACGAATCAGCGTTTGTGGACGGATCAACAAAAGTACATATAAAGGGGACCTGACTGTTAGAGAAGAATCGACATTTGTGGACCGATCATGACGGACATACGTATGGGGGCCCTGACATGAGGCGCGAAATATATCAGATATGTCAGATGGGATCATGCCTGCCCGGGCTGGGGCAGGGCTGTTAAGTCCAGCCAAGATGCACGGAGTGTGTCTGGAACGTCGATGCCCTTCACTGTAACTTCACAGATCAAACCTTGAGACAAACAAAAAAAAAGGAGGCCTCAGCAGTGACTGATTTATCATACTAATGGCAAACCTGTTTTGGAGAAGTTGGGATAGCTGCAGGAGATGGAGAAGTAAAATACAGTTGGTTTGGATCCAGGGCTTCAAATCTTGTTTGGGCTCTAAATGTAGATATCAAATTAGTTGAAAAGCATATTCCTGCTCCTGAAACAATTACAGAAATTTAAATGTAGAACATGCAAGGTCGAGTTATCTATGTAGGTGAAATTAAATTACTTACTTTCCTGAAGCAATTAGAGCCCAAGAACAAACAGAGCGCCTATTCTTCATCTTCGACTGCAAGCCACGCCGATTGGCTCGTCGGGCACCACACCGGAGCAGATGGAGGAGGGGCTATCCTTGATGCCTGGGCAGCCGTGGCCTGGCGAATCCCATGCGGACGGTCGGGCGAAGCCGATCTGGGTCACAGAGAAGGCGTTGTTCTCGACGACCCGCTGCGGGTGCCTGGTGGCGCGATCCAGGCCCATCCCCCACACGCCACCTCTTCCTCTCTATCCTTCTTCTCCCTAACTCCTCCGCATTGACCAGGATTCGAAGTGGATGATGATGCGGCATGGTGTTGCAGGGGAAATTGGGATTTAATGGTGAGCGAGTATGTCTTTTCGGATGCCCGCGTCCGTTGCAAAAACTGAGCCAACACATTGGTAGATCGAGAGTTCGACGGGCACACGGTACAATATTAGACAGAGTTCTTCCAGGAAAATAAATTGGCAAATTAATAGAAAAAACGCTGACATGGCATAGTGATGAGGTGGATAGGCTGGATGTCAAGAGAAATAGATAGTGGGGATGAACTATTTAGGTATTATAGATTATAGATGTGCGCTTTGTTTGCCTATTACGAGTGATTTCGCTATTACGGCGATGTACCTTGGCTTTCTCACCCATCTTTTTCGCTGTCACGGTGTGTGCCGCAGCAGCGTTCCCCTCCCCCCTTTGCCTAAATTCATGGCCGCCTTCGCGCACCGCCGCTGCCCCACGCCCATGTAGATAGAAGGCGGGGATTACTCTGTCCAGCCGATAAATGATCAACAGGCAATAGACCTAACCATCCGCCGGAGAAGAGCTGCAAGTAGCGGATCAGCCCCATGCGCAGGAGAAGAGCTGCAAGTAGCGGATCAGCCCCATCCGCAGGAGATTGAAGTATTTTAGCAAGGATTCAAGTGCATATGTAGTCAAACATCAGATATATGCATCTCACTGGTAAGCAAAATTTCAGTTGCCAGATCATCATATTAGTTATGGTACATACAGAGTCATCCAAAGTATTGAATTCTGTGCTATCGAGAGGCATTTTTATTAGTGCTATTAGTAATTTTCTAAGGTTGCTTCATGGCCAGTTGATAATCAAGCAAATATTAATTATTTACTTCATGCGATGCTGGATATGTAGCAATAATTCATTCTGCAGTTGCAAGAATATGTGAGTACTGTATTTGTTAAGGCTGGTATTTTTGGAACTTCCAGAACTCCCTTTTGTTTTAAAAAAAAGTCACCGACGATAGAGATGCACTGTTGGCCCTATGTTCTGAATTTCTGGTTTCATTTATTTCAGTACCCAGCTCATCCTTCCTGTCACTGTGGCTCGTGATAGGAATTAAGTTGCTTAACCCATTCCAACTATACTACTACTCTTTTTCTACAAATCCAGTTTTACTAATGAAGTTTTTGTCTTAAGAAAACGGTTTATGCACGGAGAAGTGGCGTTCAGGTGGGAAGGCAGATACAAGCCAACTGATGCAATTTGTTTGCACACTCTTAATTCATTGCCTATCTAATCAAATGTAGTATCTGATTTACAGATCGCGAGGAAAAAGAATTGATGAATGTTAGTTGCCTCCAGGCCAGGGTATGCTTGATCAAGGGCCTTTCTGAGCAACTTGGCCATCAACGCTACGTCAAGTACCAAGAATCGGCATGGAAGGTCAGGCAATTAAGCTCACGTGCATACCTACTGCTTTTCGGATCAAGCTACGCATGAATAGTACTATTAATAATTCATCAGAAATGACATAGTTCCACTCCATTTTTGTCTGTTAAGGGACGAGCGCGACAACGCGCGCCATTATGTTCTAGTTACTCATATAAAGAATGCTAGAGTACTCCGCCTCCCTTGGCTCCATGCAGGCGAGAGTACCTCTTGGCCGTTCGTTACCCGTTGGCTTGCTGCGAGAGCCTCTCGGCGCTTTCTTGCATGCGAAGCCGTGTCCGCACCTGCCTGATGGTGTGTATGCCCCACGTTGGGACGAAGCCGTGGGGTTGGGTCGGGTCGAGTCGGACCCGGGAGGCCTAGCTGGAAGGTCCATGACGGGTGGACCGCCAGTGCGCCCGGGGCCACTGACCAATCTACCCGAACGTCTCGGACCGAGGTAACCCGGCTAGAAGGTCCATGACGGGTGGACCACCTAGTGCGTTCAGGCCCAACGTCATTGGGTGGCTTTCGTCATGCTCGCGCCCGTGTGTGAGGCCCTGACCGAAGCCGCCTGTCAGCGTCTTGGCCTCCACTATTGGTTCAGTCGCTACAGCTGCACATGTTATCCGCCCATTTGGGCCAGCTCGCGAAACACAAGTTTCGACATGCACGGTTGGCCCCACGGGGGCACGCGTGCTCCGAGTCCATGACGGATGGGTCGCGGGTGTGCGCTCGGGGCCAAGAGTGCCCTGTCATGCGTTACCCAACGGGCGTGAAGGGAGCCAGACCCACTTATCGGTGTTATATGTCAACGTTGGGCTAGTTCGGTCATGCCGGCGGTCGGCGGAGTATATGTGGCCGTCACACCGCTGGCTCGCTCGTGTAGTCCGTTTCGGCCTGTATCATTGGGCTCACGCATGCAGCGCTTGTGGTGCTTCTCCCGCTTGTGCCGGCTCTGCGTCCACCCGTTTGTCCACGCAGCATGTTGCGACCATGTTGGGAGAGAGGGAGGCCGGTGCTGTTACAATGTGGTGATGCTGCTAAGACAGTGGGATGGCCATGCTCGTTGATGGAGGAGCAAGGTCGGTCGCCAACTATGTATGCTGTGTGAGCCGTGGAGAGTGAGGCATGCGGTATTATTTTTTTCCGCTTTGTGGCATCGCGAGATAGAGTACACACGACTGCACCAGATGGCCCAAAAGGTGACCGATCAAAACCGTTCATTTGCCGTCTGACTCGTAGTGCCGCCCTTTTTTCCGATGGAAGATTCTCTTGTTTTATTTTGCGAATGCGAAGCAAAAAACAAACTCTCATTGATTTTGTTTTCTTGAGACAAACTCTCTCATTTGTTTTATTTTTTTTCAAAAATAACTCTCTCATTGTTGTGCTTGGACCAAGCAGTCCCACCACCACCACAGGAACGAAATGGGCCAAGCCCAGCCCAGATGTGTTCCTGTTATTATTTTCTGCCAGAGAGAAGAGAGGAGCAGACCTACCTCCCTCCGCCGCCGTCACTACCACATCCCCACTCCATTGCTCTGAGTCGGATCTAGGGCTCAAACCTTTCATGTGTCCTCTTTGTGTTTGGTCTTCTGATATGTTTCGACATCTCTCACTACATGAAAAAACACATGTTGCCGTGTGTGGGGGAATAAGCCGAGAGTCTTTTCTCGGGTAATCGGCTTTGGAGACAGTAAGCCGAGTATGTAAAACAGAACACACGACAAAAAATTGAGATCTCGACTTGTGGCACAGTAAGGCGAGTGCAGTTGTAAATTACATTGGCTTACAGATGAATCTTGGCATATAGCCCAGAAAGATCTCGGCTTACAGAAAGGCTCGGTACAGTTTTCTGCCATGTGGCCATCACAGAGGTGGTTGAAGACTCCGTGATGGCGAAGACTCTGTATAGTTTTCCGCCACGTGGCCATCACAGAGGTGGTTGAAAAGACTCCGTGATGGCGTACACTATAAGCGGAGTGCAGGCCTAAAGGTGCCAGTGAATACTTGTAGAATATCTTCAGTCTCAATAAAAAGGATGGTAAGTGAAATAACATTGAGATCACATCTGCCAAGGTAATCAGATCCTCCATCGGTCCATCAATCAAGTCCAATGCCTCGTATATTCATAAACTGAATGATCCAACTATTAAGAAGTGAACAGTAAATGGTAAGCTTCACATGAAGCTCTTTCTAGTATGAAGATTGATGGCATCTGTTATAGTGAGTACATGTTGTCCTCATACACAGAAAATAAAAACCATCAAGTGCTTGACTGTTCTATGTGCTGCATCAAATACATGAAACGCACGTGGCTAAGGAAATCAAAGCCTGAATAGTGTGAAGGAAACAAGCAAAGTGCACACTTAACCAGGAAGATAGGCCGGCAATGCCCTGCTTGCCATTGGGAAAGTCCTTTTTGTCACTTGTGCTGGCTCGTCCGGCGCATGGCACACCAATGAAAGATTTCCATGTAAAGAGTTATGCGTTGAACCTTGTACCTGCAAACCAAAATAAAATCTAATCAACAAGCTGTTCAATTGCTCAAAGAAGAACCACAAAATAAAGGGGAGATTGAACCTCAAAAACATATCCATAAAAAATTCATGGTACATAAGCGAGTCCAGATATCCTCATGGTGGACGGACTGGAACCTCGCCTGACAAGCAGGTTTAGTTTTCCCAGCACCACGAGGAGGCACTTGCTTTCTTGCCTATCCTGGCAGGTGGCAGCGGATGACTATCATGGCATCGCCGACGCGGCGGTGAAGGTCGGCCCTCTCCAGAAGACAAAAATTATTTTTAATCCTGCCAAATGATTATTAAAATAACATTTATACTCAATGGGATGATCATTCTTGTTCAATAACACATAATCCTAAACCACCAACATTCTGCTAGGAGCTCCTTCTTTGTTCCTGCAAGAAGGAACAATCTTTGCGGCACTGTAATCAGAGTAATTAGTCTATACTGTACGCAGAGTTGCAGACCACGAGTTTAAAAAAATCAAGAGTACTCAGATAAACATCCAAGACGATATTTGACTTAGCATTTCCTCTAACACACACTGATAAATCGAGATGCACTTACAATTGGACATTGGAGTGCCTGCCCTTAACGCTGAGATGCGGGACGGAACGGGCAGAAGGGGTGTGCTCATGACGCCAAAGAGCAGCCGGACTTTGTTGATGGCCGCGCTGGCGCTGGCCGTCTCGACAGCTACCGCCGAAGGCGTTCACGTGAATTTTGGAGCGAACCCGTCGCCCCCATCTCTCCCTCCCTAGTCCTCACGCACTGCGTCCCTCGCCGTCGTCGGACTCCTGCCGGTTTATACTCCCTCACCACGTCACCAGGAGTGCATCGCCCAATTTACCACGGGAAAGGGGGCGGGGGACACCTCCTTGGTTTTTCTGGGGATCCCCTCGCACCCAGCTTTTCCGTCTCGTCACCGTCGCCGTGTGTGAGGTAGAGGAAGCGGACGGGCTGAACGATGGGACCGTGACCGAGGCCGACCCCCACATCGCCGTGCACTATCCGAAGGCGCCCGGTGTCGTGGCGGCGGCTACTGAAATCGGGGCAGGGGAGGGGGAGCGGTATCTTCTTGATCCAGAGGGAGAGAACGATAGGTCAGGGAGAGGAACAGCTTAACTCGTTGCGCTTGTGCGTGTCTTTTTTTCATGGACGTACGCCAGACGGGCCGTCTGCTAGTCATATGGCCCAATCAACCACATTAACCCGATTTTCCACCGGAGCAGCTACCCTCAAGGACAGTCGGCCCACTCGCATCCAACGGCCAAAAATGTGTAGCAGGCTCGATCCGATGGCCACAAGTGTTGAGTGCGTGAGAGGGGTGGAAAGGTGCTCGGTTATAATGTATCTAAATAAACCGAGTACCCGATATAATACACTCAGCTTATACTTACCTATTTTTTTGTAAAACTTTATTGGATATGCAAAAATGATTTTTCTAATGTTTTTCATTGCATTTATGTTTACTTATTGCATTTTATTTTTCCCTCTTTTTCTCACCCCTTCTCTCCCGACTAGTTTTCATTGCCCCTTTGATGCCATCAATTTATTTCCCAATCTCTATCTAGTTACCGCCACTTTGCCACTTTTACATTGTTGTCGGCATATCTAAAATGGGGGTACCCTGAATCTCCTGACAAATAGGCCACACCGGAAAACATAATCAAGTAAAACGTGTAAAACACGAACGTCATTGTTGTTCTCGGCAACCATTGGGGTGTCTTCTCGAACGAACTTAAGTTGGTTTGCACTTTCGTTGTAGAGAAAGACGAGAGGGAGAGAATGTGCATGTCAACGATCAAATGGGAGGGTATTACTCATATAAAGAATGCTAGAGTGCTCCGCCTCCGTTGGCTCCATGTAGGCGAGAGTGTCTCTTGGCCGTTCGTTACCCGTTGGCTTGCCGTGTCCGCACCTGCCTGGTGGTGTGTATGCCCCGCGCTGGGCCGAAGCCATGGGGTTGGGTCGGGTCGAGTCGGACCGTGGCCTAGCTGGAAGGTCCATGACGGGTGGACCACCAGTGCGCCCGGGGCCACTGACCAATCTGCCCGAACGTCTCGGACCCCGGTAACCCGGCTAGAAGGTCCATGACAGGTGGACCGCCTAGTGCGTTCAGGGCCAACGTCATTGGGTGGCTTTCTTCGTGCTCGTGCCCGTGTGTGAGGCCCTGGCCGAAGCCGCCTGTCGGCGTCTTGGCCTTGACTATTGGTTCAGTCGCTACAGTTGAACATGTTGTCCGCCCATTTGCACCAGGTCGTGGAACACAAGTTTCGACATGCACCGTTGGCCCCACGCGGGCACGCATGCTCCGGGTCCATGACGGATGGGTCGCGGGTGTGCGCTCGGGGCCAAGAGTGCCCCGTCGTGCGTTACCCTATGCGCGTGAAGAGAGTCGGACCCACTTATCGGTGTTATCTATCAACGTTGGGCTAGTTCGGTCATGCCGGCGGAGGGTATGTAGCCGTCACACTGCTGGCTTGCTCGTGTGGTCCGTTTCGGCATGTATGGTTGGCCTCACGCATGCGACGCTCGTGGTGCTTCTCCCGCTTGTGCCGGATCTGTGTCCACCTGTCTGTCCGGAGGGCAGCCCAACTGGCTATGTGTCGCCCGATCTACCCGACTTTGGGAGGACTCGTTCAGCCGGCTGAACAGGACGCCTACAGGTGGTATGCAGTGCGAACCAGGTGGCCCGACCTGTTTGCTAGATCGTGACGGAAATATGCCTTAGAGGCAATAATAAAGTTGTTATTTATATTTCTTTATATCATGATAAATGTTTATTATTCATGCTAGAATTGTAGTAAACGAAAACTTGATACATGTGTGGATACATAGACAAAACACAGTGTCCCTAGTATGCCTCTACTAGACTAGCTCGTTAATCAAAGATGGTTAAGTTTCCTAACCATAGACATGTGTTGTTATTTGATGAACGGGATCACAGCATTAGGAGAATGATGTGATGGACAAGACTCATCCGTTAGCTTAGCATAATGATCGTTAAGTTTTATTGCTATTGCTTTCTTCATGACTCATACATATTTCTTCGACTACGAGATTATGAAACTCCCGGATACCGGAGGAATACCTTGTGTGCTATCAAATATCACAACGTAACTGGATGATTATAAAAATGCTCTACTGGTATCTCCGAAGGTGTTTGTTGGGTTGGCATAAATCAAGATTAGGATTTGTCACTCTAAGTATCGGAGAGGTACCTCCGGGCCCTCTCGGTAGTGCACATAATGATAAGCCTTGCAAGCAATGTGACTAATGAGTTAGTTGCGGGATGATACATTACAGAACGAGTAAAGAGACTTGCAGGTAACGAGATTGAACTAGGTATGAAGATACCGATGATCAAATCTCGGGCATGTAACATACCGATGACAAAGGGAATGACGTATGTTGTCATTACGGTTTGACCGATAAAGATCTTCGTAGAATATGTAGGAAACAATATGAGCATCCAGGTTCCGCTATTTGTTATTGACCGGAGAGGTGTCTCGGTCATTTCTACATAGTTCTCGAACCCGTAGGGTCCCACTATAAGAAATATGTCAACTTGTGACCTTGACTATTCGTCACTGAAAGGTCATTGTTTTTCACTTGCATACTTTTTGTGACCAAAAACAGAAGGTCAAAAGCTGGCTGTCGTAAACTGAAATTAACGACCTTCTCTGTGATATGTAAAAGGTCGTTGATTTTTCGACCAAAATTTTGGTCACTAGCAGCCTCCCCGAGCCACGTAGGATCCAGCGTGGCAAGCTGACGTGGATAAGAATCAGCCTGGTCCGATTAGGTGTCTATATGGCCAAGCCCATTAATTCAGCCCATTTATATTTTTTTTCGCTGCTAATTTTGGTGAACTACACGGGCCAAGCCCTACAATTCGGCGTTTTCATTTTCTGGGCCATGGCCTTTTTGTACCAGCAGTTTTAGTTTTCTTTTTTTATAAAATGGGTCCATTAGTCAAACAGGTCCCACTTTTCAGGTTCTGATAAATGGGTCCCAGCTATTAGGCTAAGATTCTTTATATTTCAATTTGACATCATATTCGAATTTCATAGTAAGAAAATAACCAGTATTTAAATAGGCAAGCAGAAAACACACATAATTATTCAAATAACAATAGCCAGATTCACTACAAGCTCTACAAATGACACGTAATACAAGCTCTAACATATATAATGCTTTACAAGCTCTACAGTACTTTACAAGCTCTCCAAGTAATGTTACAAGCTCTACAAGTGTTTTCTTCTTTAGCATGGAGCTCCTTCAACAGCGATCAAATGTCGGACTCATGAACAGACATAGTCAGGACTGGGCTGACAAAACACAACATGCCTTCCACAGTCGCCCTGTTACATGAATCGGCTGAGAAGAATCAGAAAAACTGGAGCCAATATAATATGAACATTCCATTCAAAAAAAGTAGTAAGAGTAAAGGAAAATTCTTTATATAATGATAAACAGATTTCAGCTAGTACCAAGCTTTTTTAGCCGAGCTAGTTAAAATGAGATATTCACACAAGACAATAGAGACTATATGAATATGCATGGCACAAGGGCAGGTCCTGGTTACTGGCTAAACATGTAACACCAATAAATGGATAGAACAATAACGGGAACAAATCCAGATTACACACAAAGATCTATCCATAGTGCCAGCTATGGATAAAATCATGCACACTCCCAATAGAACTCAGTCACACAGTATAATTCTAACTATAATATAACCAGGAACTAAAGATTGTCACACAGTATAATTCTGACTATAATATAACCAGAGAACTAAAGATTCTACGTACTTAATTAGAACTCAACTAATAAGTGAGAATGATCTGATTGTATGCAAACAATCTTTTTTATTTGTTTATATTACTAAAACAGACATATCTTCTTTTATGTGAAGAAGTCTGCTTCCTTCTTTAGTTAGTAGTAATCCTTCCATGCAAATCAACCGTGTGTGTATGCTTGATGATGGTCTAGAGATTACACGCATAGAGGAACAGAATCATAAACAAAATAGTATCAAACAGCAGTGGGTGCTCAACCTATTTACCATACACAAGCAACACTTAAATCATAGCATGTGCATATACTTGTGTCACATCAGGGGGTTCAGAATGTACTCAACATAATCTAATAAAAAGGATTGGGAGCAGAGGGAGAGGGAGGTGGAGATGGACGTGCTACCTGTTGCTGCGGTGGTGCCTCTTGGTGGTCGTGCTTGAGCTCCTCCTGAAGCTGCTCACTAACCTGCAAGACAAACAAGACCATGGGTGAGCTGCAGCACAGGCGCATACATTAAGTGAAGATAAGGAGAAGAACCTGGAAGAAGAGAGGTGCTCTGTCCTCCGTCCGTGCCCGTCCTCCTCCTCCGTGCCGATGTCAGACAACCTCCGTCCGTCGCTTGCGAGCACCATGCGCCTTGGTTGGCCATGACGCCCTTGTCCTCTGCTGCACGGATGAAAACCAAAGAATCAGTACAACTACACTGGCACATAATACAGACATGGTTCAGTTGAGATCTACTAAACTACATCATCACAGGAACGACGAGCAGTTTTAGATCTTAAAAACTAATGTTCCATGCATAGTCTTAGTGCTCCATCAAAGAATCAACTAAATTTGCTCTCAAGCATACAAACAAAGTTTAGGGAAAACCAACATGAACAAGCACTTATTGTGCAGGACACATAGCTATTTCATAAGCACTCAGTGTGGATATGTGTGCTAAATGTATTGTGCACAAAAAGGTGAGGCTCCCAACAGCCCAATATTATGACTACTACAGTTCAGATTTTGATAATAAAACTGACATGTGTAGACGCTGCGGAGTGATACGTCTCCAACGTATCTATAATTTTTTATTGCTCCATGCTACTTTATCTACTGTTTTGGACTATATTGGGCCTTATTTTCCACTTTTACATTACTTTTGGGACCAACCTATTAACCGGAGGCCCAGCCCAGAATTGCTGTTTTTTTGCCTATTTCAGTGTTTCGAAGAAACGGAATATCAAACGGAGTCCAAACGGAATGAAACCTTCGGGAATGTGATTTTCCAACCGAACGTGATCCAGGAGACTTGGACCCTACTCCAAGAAGTGCCAGAGGCGGTCACGAGGGTGGAGGGCGCCCCCCCTAGGCGCGCCCCCCTACCTCGTGGGCCCCCTGACGCTCAACCAACGTACTCCTTCCTCCTATATATACCTACGTATCCCCGTACGATCAGAACAGGAGCCAAAAACCTAATTCCACCACCGCAACCTTCTGTATCCACGAGATCCCATCTTGGGGCCTGTTCTGGAGCTCCGTCGGAGGGGGCATCCACCACGGAGGGCTTCTACATCAACACCATAGCCCCTCCGATGAAGTGTGAGTAGTTTACTTCAGACCTTCGGGTCCATAGCTAGTAGCTAGATGACTTCTACTCTCTTTTTGGATCTCAATACAATGATCTCCCCCTCTCTTGTGGAGATCTATTCGATGTAATCTTCTTTTTGCGGTGTGTTTGTTGAGATCGATGAATTGTGGGTTTATGATCCAGTATTATCTATGGAAAATATTTGATTCTTCTCCGAATTCTTTTATGTATGATTGAGTTATCTTTGCAAGTCTCTTCGAATTATCCTTTTTGGTTTGGCCAACTAGATTGGTAGTTCTTGCAATGGGAGAAGTGCTTAGCTTTGGGTTCAATCTTGCGGTGTCCTTACCCGAAAGGATGTAAAGGGTTGCAAGGCACGTATTGTATTGTTGCCATCGAGGATAACAAGATGGGGTTTTATCATATTGCATGAATTTATCCCTCTACATCATGTCATCTTGCTTAAGGCGTTACTCTGTTTTTAACTTAATACTCTAGATGCATGCTGGATAGCGGTCGATGAGTGGAGTAATAGTAGTAGATGCAGAATCGTTTCGATCTACTTGTTTTGGACGTGATGCCTATATACATGATCATTGCCTAGATATACTCATAACTATGCTCAATTCTGTCAATTGCTCAACAGTAATTTGTTCACCCACACCGTAGAATACTTATGCCCTTGAGAGAAGCCACCGGTGAAACCTATGGCCCCCGGGTCTATTCTCATCATATCAATCTCTATCACTTTATTTACTTGCTTTGTTTTACTTGCCTTTTACTTTTTACTTTGCATCTATCTATCAAAAATACCAAAAATATTATCTCTATCAGATCTCACTCTCGTAAGTGACCGTGAAGGGATTGACAACTCCTAAGCGTTGGTTGCGAGTTGCTATCATTTTGTGTAGGTACGAGGGACTTGTGCGTGGTCTCCTACTGGATTGATTACTTGGTTCTCAAAAACTTAGGGAAATACTTACGCTACTTTGCTGCATCATCCTCTCCTCTTCGGGGAAATCCAACGCAGTGCTCAAGAGGTAGCACGGAGCAGTCGTGGAGTCTAACGGATCAACAAGCGTGTAACAACATAAACAACAATGCAGCAAGCGCAGGAAGATAAAGCTGCTCCATCCAACAAGACAGAAGCCACTACAGCAAGTAGATCTACACAGATCATCTAAAAACTATACCAGGGGAGGGCGTTCCCAGCAAATAGCATGGGGCGAATCCATCCATCCGTCCACCAAACATAAGCAGGAAGCAAGGTACATTGACTCACGGGGCAAGCAAAGTAAAGCGAATGAGATAAGGAGGGGGATGGGGGCGGTTAATTAGTTACTCCACGGCTTAAACAACAATGCAGCGTGTCCTCCAGATGTGAGTTTTACACCAGTTAAGCATGCACCCAATTATATGCTCTAACTTGCAATTTTGTCCATGGACATTCAGATCATAAGTGCACAAGTCAGTCAATTTAACAGATACTTTCCCTGATGTAGGCTAACCTGCATTCCACAGGGAAACGTATGCATTCGAACCAATACTAGTTTATACATACACATGGCTAATGAAACTGATTCCCCAACGGTTCATGAATAAATAAGCACACACACAGCTTAAACAACAACGTAAGCTAATACATGTCCCTTGAAAATCGTCATGTACAAGCCAATTTGAAGGCTTTCTCCCCACAATGCAGGATCCAGTACAACACTACTAGGGAAAACCTTATACACAGAATCTTGACAGTAGCGCGTGTTAAAATGAGGCGCTACTGCTACTTACCAGTAGCGCGTTGGCTTAAAGGGCGCTACTGTTATCCACATAGCAGTAGCGAGGCATAAACAAAACGCGCTACTACTATAATTGCCACACCGTTCTCGATGTGCTAGGTATAGTAGTAGCGCCCTTCTAGAAACCGTGCTACTACTACAAATCTTAGCAGTAGCGAGTTTGTGAGGGCGCCCTACTGCTACAGATTTTAGCAGCAGCGCGTTTTCGCTCCCCACGCTACTGTTAAGGCTATTTTCACCTAACCCCCCGCGCGGGCTTCCCTCTCCTCTGCCTCCTCCCCCAATTCCCCACTCTCTCTGCTCCCCCTCGTCGCCTCCGCCGGAGCCCCTGCCCTTGCCCTCGCTGGAGGCCCTACCCTCGCTCCCCGCCGGAGTCTACCCCTCGACGTCGTCGCACGCATGTGCCTCCTCCTCCTCGACATCGACCTTGCCGGAGCCCCTGCGCTCGCTCTCCACCGCCGTCTCCCTCGACCCGCCTCGCCGCCGTATCCCCCGATCCCGCCTCGTCGCGCCTCGGTGCCGCCGTCTCCCCCGACCCCATCTCTCTCCCCGCCCTCTGTAAGCACTCTCCCCTTCCCTCTTCTCTGCTCTCTGTTAGTATGAACCCTAGCTATTTAGTGCGAGTTAGTATGAACCCTAGGCTGTTTTTAGTACTAGTTAGTTAATTACAATTATTACTAACCCTATTTAATTAGGTAGTACGAACCCTAGTTAAAAAATGGATACTTATATGGTAATTAGGGCAGTAGTTACTAGGTACTAATTAGTTAGTAAGAACTAGGTACTAATTAGGTACTAGTTTATTTTTATTTATAGTAGGTTTATTTTTAGTAAGAACTAGTTGAATTAATAGAACTAGTTAGTAAGAACTTGTTGCTATTTTTTTAGTTAAAGCAATTTTTCCCACATCGACGTGGACGATGCCTATCCCGCATCCTCGTCGTCAAGTCGGTGGAGGACGACACCTGCTTGACCAGATGGGCCATGTCCGGGACAAGGCTCCGCCGGGGTGGTACTGGGAGGCGCTACCTACCGGGGGGCGCAGGTTGGTGAGGAGCCAGCCTGTCGTTGACCCGAACCTTCTTTGGTGGCGGTCGCGTGTGCCAGTGACGCTCCAGAGGCTCGAGGACCCCGCGGAGGTGGTGCGTCACCGTGTCAGTGAGTAGGACGCGGACGTCCGTCGCTACTTGTTTGCGTTGGAGCACGGGTTCTCCAATACCTGGCAGGTTCTCCAGGGATCTCACTGGAGCTATGATCCCGTGATGATTCCTTCTCTGTGGGTGTCCACCGCCTGCGCCAATACCCGTCGTGTGCTAGGGTTTTAGTTGTATTAGTGATTTTATATGTATGATACTATTCGGGATTTATTAGTGATAATATTCGACGATGTACGGACGCATGAGATGATTTACTTTTGCTTATTGAATGCATGCTAATTTGAGTCCTATAAGATATTTTGAAATGTATATCTTGTGTTGCTCAAATAGGATTTGTGCTTGCCCAAGTGGCCGGTCATGTTTGCAGGTTACACCTCCCAAAGGGCCTATGTTTTGCGGAGTGTTGATTCATTTCCGTTCGGCAAATTTCAGCGCCGATATGTCCTATTTTAGCAAAGGTCATGCCGGATTTTTCCGTGAATTTTGGCATGACTTGTGCCGAATATGTAGGAAATATCGAGTGCCCCAGATTTGTGTGTTGAGTATCCTGGTAGTTGTCTTCGATCGATTTTCAATTAATGTTTTAACTATGAACATAGGAAATGTCGACGACGAAAAGGATTTCGGTATTTGCAAATACTGCGAAGACGAAGCGCTGCTCTCTGACGGAATCTTCCTAGATGATGATAGGCGCTTCAAAGATCAAGCTGGACGAGAACTTCGAAGTGGATACAGTAAGTCACAATGACAAGTCTTTTTTCGTAATTAAGCATGACATTGGCTTCATTTGCTTCAACTTATATATTTTTTTTACTATTCCACTAGTGTATCCCCTACCATGCAAGAGTTTTTGTATTGGATAAGATAGGTTTCAGTCGTACTATGGAGGTAAATAAAGTTTACTTGAAGACCGAGCATGGTTATATTTTCCATGCAAAATTATACAATTCAGACGACTACTCCTATTTTGGATGCAAAACATGGTGAGCACTATGCAAGACTTATGCACTTGAGCCTGATATGGTTATCACCTTTGATATTCGTCCGGAAGATGATATTGAAGGTAATACCGACATCTGGGTCAATGTGCAGACGCCTCCAGTTATACCTTTATGTGACTTTCTCAACCATATTTATGTCTTTGATATTGTTTATTCAAAATAGTTGACAACTAATTTCTGTTGTCAGCTTATTTCCGTTCAAGCAAACATGTCCAACGCTTGGTAGAAAGGACCTACTACTGTCCCGGGGCTGAACTAAACCGCGAGGAGCTAAGTCATTATGTTTCATGGCTTGCGGATCTTGATACTGTCAAGACAAATTTTCTTCCTGGATTTAGAAATGTTAGTACTGAAAACGTGCGACCAATAGTGTTCGTAATGAACTACGGTCACATCTATTTAGGAAAGATGGTAAGATTTCTACTATTTGTCGTCAGTGCATCTTTTCCATACATTATTTTTTAAGCTAAACTTCATTGCTAAGTATGTTACTATACGATGTTCTTCAACAGGGACTCCCGATGAATGATGTGCCTTATGGGATCGAGACTAAAGGTACCATGAGTATTGTTAGCTTACGGCCAAGATATTCTACAAATCACTATAGTGCATTCAGGATTAGCGACGAATTCTTAATAGTGAAAGATTGGATCAAATCTGTGGTGGAGGAGCGCAGACAAGTACTAGGGGGCAGCAATCAGAAGCGCAGCCCACGATTAAGGGACATGTTCATCTGCATGCTCCAACTTGATGAAGGAGGAGAGCTACACATGTTTTATGTTATTTTACCTGAGAGAGAGCAGCAGGAGTGATTAGCTAGCTAGAAATGAGTTTAAAGATGATGATGTGCTACATTATGACTATGATGATTAAATAGCTAGTGTTGGTGGTAATGACTATGATGATTATTATGAGCTAGTGTTAGTGGTGATTAAATAAATACTGTTGGTGCTAATAACTATGATGATGATTAAATAGCTTGTGCTGACGGATTAGATTCAAGTGGAGGCAACATGTGGTGCACATCGAAAGTACTACTAGTCCAAACTAGATCAAGTTTGGATTAGTAGTATACTTTTGACATGCACCACATATTGCCTCCACTTGAACCTAATCCACCTTCATTTGACACACTGTTATGGACATAATGATATAAACCTCATAATTGGTATTGTACCAAAATTTGTATAACGGCGTATAAATACACTAAAAATAAAAAGAATAAAAAAAGAATACTAGTAGCGATGTATAGTAAACACGCTGCTACTAGATAGGTTAGCAGCAGCGCGGTAGATAACAAGCGATGCCACTATGTGTCTTAGCAGTAGCACGTGTCGCGCACGCTACTGCTAAGTAATAGCTGTAGCGCCTTATTAGTAGCGTGGCTGCCTGCGCTACTAGTGGGCATTAAACCCGCGCTGCTACTAGGGTTTTCCCTAGTAGTGCATGGCTACCAACACTAGTGGATCAGAAAACGAAATGATGACTGCACCCATGGTAAGCAATCTTCTTTCCCCCAAACAGCTGATGGATCAACAAGCGTGTAACAACATAAACAACAATGCAGGAAGATGAAACTGCTCCATACAACAGGACAGAAGCCACAACAGCAAGTAGATCCGTGTGAAGAGGACAGAGGCAAGGTACAGTGAAGAGGACGGGCGAGCAAGGGGGGATCAAGCGGGCGCTTACTCTGGTTGTTGCGGGGGCTGAAGAGGACGGTGCCGGTGGGGTCGCCGATGAGGCACTCGGAGACGCGGGTGCGGGCGTCGGGCGGGCGGAGAGGACGCCTGCGGTGAGGGTGTGACCGTGCGTCTGCGGCAGCAGCTTGTCGATGCTGGTGAAGACGGGCTTGCGCAGCTGCACGGCGGGCTTCGTCGCGGCAGCGGGGGCGGCGGAGGCGGCCGCGGGGTGTGGGGGGAGGGGGGCGTGGGTGCACCGCGGTTGGTGGCGGGGGCGAGGTCGCCACGGGTGGCAGTGGGGCGGGGCTTCACCGTCGACATCTCCGGGCGCGGTCGTCGGAGGCGCTATAGAGACGAGGCTGCGGTGCCGGCCATGGACTGCAGAGAGAAGGAGGAGGGTGGTGCTACCGAGCGCGAAGGTGGATCAGCGGCGGGTGGGTGGAGGGAAGCGGAGAGGAGGGGGGGAGGCCGCTGGCGGCAAGGTTTGGGAGGAAGACGAGGGGAGGGATGGGATCGGGGTGGGTGGCGGCGGTGATGTGGGAGACGAGGGGAGCGAGATCTGGATCGAGCGAGGAGAGGGGTGCTGCTAGGGTTTGGGTTGGGTTGGGTTGAGAGGGGACCTGAGAGATGTTGGATCCGTCGGATGTGGACGGCCCAGATCGGCTAAGGGGGATGATCCGTGTGAAGAGCTCTGATTGGTTCAGAAAAATTATGATTTAGAATAGTTTCTAAGTACTAAAACTAGGAGGGTTTTGTGAAGCAGCTATCAAAAATATTTTGCAAAATGGCACAACTAAAATTTTCTATCAATTTCGACCATATTTTATGGATGATGGCTAGTTTGCATGCAATTTTTCATCTTTGTAGCTATTTTTAATCATTATTCAAGTGCCCAAAATGAGTTTTTTTGTGAAGGGCCTATAAAATAATTGTTGGAAAATTGTACCAAATCAATTTTCTAAAATACGAGGACAGATTTAAACCACAATTTACCAAATTGTTGGGTGTCAGAAGTTTTGATCCACCTCTGATGAAAAAGAAAAATTTCCGCCGATTCAATTGGAAGCGGGTCAAATTTGAACTACAGCTCCCTCATAGTTTGCTCTTTATGTTTTCAAAAAAATATTTCTATGTACATGAGTATCTGTTTAATTAGAGAAACACAAAAAGTTTTCCAAGATTCAACAACTAGCTTGGAACAGTCATGCCCGCCATTTTGACCGCATTTTGAAACAGGCATAAAAAATTCAAAAAAAAAATCAAAAAAATTGGAAAACCTTCACATTGTGTCATTATATGTGGTCAAGTTACCAGGAAAAATAATAAACTTGTAATGCGACAATTATTTTAAAAAAGTGTTCTCAAAAATGAGCTATCATGTGTGAAGATTCATGGCTTTCAACCCAAATGCTCAATCTTATGGCCACATTTATGGCATAGTTTGTTTAAATGATCTATTGGATTGGAAAACAATGTTGACTAAGGATGTTTTCTTCTTCTTTGCACGGAAATTTCATTTTTCATTTTTCGAGTGCCCAAAATGAGTTTTTTTATGAAGGGCCTACCAAATAATTGTTGCAAAATTGTACCAAATCAATTTTCTAAAGTACTAAGACATATTTAAACCACAATTACCAAATTGTTGGGTGTCAGAAGTTTTGATCCACCTTTGGTGAAAAAGAAAAATTTCTGCCGATTCAGCTGGAAGCGGGTCAAATTTGAACTGCAGCTGCCTCATAGTTTGCTCTTTATTTTTTCCAAAAATCATTTCTAGGTACATAAGTATCTATTTAATCAGATAAATATCAAAAGTTTTCCAAGATTCAACCACTAGCTAGGAATTGTCAAGCCCACCTTTTTGACCGCATTTTGAAACAAGCATAAAAAATTCAAAAAAAATTCTAAAATTTGGAAAACCTTCGCACTGTGTCATTATATGTGACCAAGTTTCCAGAAAAAATAATAAACTTGTAATACAGAAATTATTTTAAAAAGTGTTCTCATAAATGAGTTGTCATGCGTGAAGATTCATGGCTTTCAAGCCAAATGATCAATCTTATGGCCACATTCATGGCATAGTTTGTTCAAATGATCTCATATTGTGCACAAGGGTGCATCTTGGAATTTGAAACAATGTTGCCTAAAGGAGTTTTCATGTTCTTTGCATGGAAAATTCATTTTCCATTTTCCGAGTGTCTGAAATGAGTTTTTTTTGTGTAGGACCTACCATATATTTGTTGCAAAATTGGACCAAATCAATTTTCTAAAATACTAGGCCATATTTAATTCACAATTGACAAAATGGTTGGGTGTCAAAAGTTTTGATCCACCTCTGGTGAAAAAGACAAATTCCCGCCGATTTAGTAGGAAGCGAGTCAAATTTGAACTGCAGCTGCATCATAGTTTGCTATTTATTTTTTCCAAAAATCATTTCTAGTTACATAAGTAACTATTTAATCATAAATACATGGTTTGGTGGTGATACGTCGAGGTTTGGACGGTGGCCGAGGGCCCCAACTCTAGAGCGCGTAAACTCGCATGCCCGCCGCATGATCACCGCGTGACCGTGGCTTTGCCATGTGTTCTGGGCGTCCTAGGCATGTCTAGTGGGTTGGGAACTCCCCAGGTAGGTGCTAGGAAGAAAATCACAACATAAGATTCTCACGAGGAGACCGATCGATGCTCAAACATGAATAAGCAGCCAAGTGTTTGATTAGCGGTACGGGAAATGCACATGGCTAATGGGCGTGAGTTTTGGCTGAGGATGATCAGTTACTAAGAAGACCATCTTCACACTGGACATAAATATGAATGTTGAATCTGGGCTCAAAATAATGAATGGATTGAGCTGGCATTTGGTGGAGGATGGTTATTTGGGCATAGGAAAGCACTGTAGAAAATGCATACCATTTGGACATGCCAAAGTGGCACTTCCTTCACAAAGTGTTTTTCTGAACAGAATAGGAAAATGAATATTTTTGAATTATTTTTGAACTAGGCAAGGGAGGTTTTTTTTACATATTTGACGAAGATATGACCCAAAGAATTTATGAGATTTTTTTGGGAATTTTGGGAATGACAGAAATATAGGTTGCTTCACAACCTAGGGCAAAAACTGCCACATGGACATGACACATAGGCAAAACTGATGAGGTCGCGCCTAGTCATAGCAACCCACCATAATTTACAAGGTTATGACCATCTATATTGGTCATGACCAGCTAGAAATAAAGCAGCAGACCAGTGCTATCTGCTTTATGACCATTTCGTGTAAGGAAATTACTGAAAGAAATATGCCCTAGAGGCAATAATAAAGTTATTATTTATTTCCTTATATCATGATAAATGTTTATTATTCATGCTAGAATTGTATTAACCGGAAACATAATACATGTGTGAATATATAGACAAACAGAGTGTCACTAGTATGCCTCTACTTGACTAGCTTGTTAATCAAAGATGGTTATGTTTCCTAACCATGAACAAGGAGTTGTTATTTGATTAACAAGGTCACATCATTAGTAGAATGATCTGATTGACATGACCCATTCCATTAGCTTAGCACACGATCGTTTAGTATGTTGCTCTGCTTTTATCCATGACATATACATGTTCCTGTAACTATGAGATTATGCAACTCCGTTTACGGAGGAACACTTTGGTGCTACCAAACGTCACAACGTAATCGGGTGATTATAAAGGAGTACTACAGGTGTCTCCAAAGGCGATGTTGGGTTGGCGTATTTGAGATTAGGTTTTGTCACTCCGATTGTCGGAGAGGTATCTCTGGCCCTCTCGGTAATACACATCACTGAAGCCTTGCAAGCATTACAGCTAATGAGTTAGCTGTGAGATGATGTATTACGGAACGAGTAAAGAGACTTGCCGGTAACGAGATTGAACTAGGAATTGGATACCGACGATCGAATCTCGGGCAAGTAACATACCGATGACAAAGGGAACAACGTATGTTGTTATGCGGTCTGACCGATAAAGATCTTCGTAGAATATGTAGGAACCAATATGGGCATCCAGGTCCCGCTTTTGGTTATTGACCGGAGACGTGTCTCGGTCATGTCTACATTGTTCTCGAACCGTAGGGTCCGCACGCTTAATGTTTCGATGACGGTTATATTATGAGTTTATGTATTTTGATGTACCAAGAAGTTTGGAGTCCGGATGTGATCACGGACATGACAAGGAGTCTCGAAATGGTCGAGACATAAAGATTGATATATTGGAAACCTATATTTGGAGTTGAATGGTTCGGGTGAAATCGGGTTTTCTGAGTACCGGGGTTACTGGAACCCTCCGGAGGCTATTGGGCCTTAGTGGGCCTCGAGGGAGAAGAGGAGGGCCGGCCAGGGCAGGCCGTCGCCCCCCCCCCCTAGTCTGAATAGGACAAGGAGGCGGCGCCCCCTTCCTTCTTTCCCTCCCCAATCCTACTCCAACTAGGAAGGGAGTCCTACTCCGGTGGGAGTAGGACTCCTCCCGCAGCCCCCTTGGGCCGGCCGCACCTCCCCCTTGCTCCTTTATATCTGGGGCAGGGGGGCACCCTAGGACACACAAGTTTGATCTACGGATCGTTCCTTAGCCGTGTGCGGTGCCCCCCTCCACCATATTCCACCTCGGTCATATCGTCGCGAAGCTTAGGCGAAGCCCTGCGCCGGTAGAACATCAAGATCGTCACCACGCTGTCGTGCTGACGGAACTCTCCCACGACACTCGGCTGGATCGGAGTTCGAGGGATGTCATCGAGCTGTACGTGTGTCAAGAACTCGGGGGCATCGGAGTAACGGCGCCGGGATTGGTCGGATCGCGAGGAGAACGTACGACTACTTCCTCTACGTTGTGATCGCTTCCGCTTCGGTCTACAAGGGTATGTAGACAACACTCTCCCCTCTCGTTGCTATGCATCACCATGATCTTGTGTGTGCGTAGGAAATTTTTTGAAATTACTACGTTCCCCAACAGTGGCATCCGAGCCTAGGTTTTTATGGTTTGATGTTTTGCACGAGTAGAACACAAGTGAGTTGTGGGCGATACAAGTCATACTACCTACCAGCATGTCATACTTTGGTTCAGCGGTATTGTGAGATGAAGCGGCCGGACCGACATTACGCCAGACGCTTCGCGAGACTGGTTTCACCGCTCGAGCACTCGTTGCTTAAAGGTGATTGGCGGTGTCTGTCTCTCTCACTTTAGTTGAACCGAGTGTGGCTACGCCCGGTCCTTGAGAAGGTTAAAGCGGGTCTATTTGACGAAGTATCGTTGTGGTTTTGATGCGTAGGTGAGATTGGTTCTTGCTTAAGCCCGTAGCAGCCACGTAAAATTTGCAACAACAAAGTAGAGGACGTCTAACTTGTTTTTGCAGGGCATGTTGTGATGTGATATGGTCAAGACGTGATGCTATATTTTTGTATGAGATGATCATGTTTTGTAACCGAAGTTATCGGCAACTGGCAGGAGCCATATGGTTGTCGCTTTATTGTATGAAATGCAATCGCTTCTGTAATGCTTTACTTTATCACTAAGCGGTAGCGATAGTCGTAGAAGCATAAGATTGGCGAGACGACAACGATGCTACGATGGAGATCAAGGTGTCGCGCCGGTGACGATGGTGATCATGGTGGTGCTGCAGAGATGGAGATCATGAAGCACAAGATGATGATGACCATATCATATCACTTATATTGATTTGCATGTGATGTTTATCTTTTATGCATCTTATCTTGCTTTGATTGACGGTAGCATTATAAGATGATCTCTCACTAAATTATCAAGAAGTGTTCTCCTGAGTATGCACCATTGCCAAAGTTAAATCGTGCACAGACACCACGTGATGATCGGGTGTGATAAGCTCTCGTCCATCTACAACGGGTGCAAGCCAGTTTTGCACACGCAGAATACTCAGGTTATACTTGACGAGCCTAGCATATGCAGATATGGCCTCGGAACACGGAGACCGAAAGGTCGAGCGTGAATCACATAGTAGATATGATCAACATAAGATGTTCACCATTGAAAACTACTCCATTTCACGTGATGATCGGTTATGGTTTAGTTGATTTGGATCGCGTGATCACTTAGATGACTAGAGAGATGTCTGTCTAAGTGGGAGTTCTTAAGTAATATGATTAATTGAACTTAAATTTATCATGAACTTAGTCCTGGTAGTATTTTGCAAATTATGTTGTAGATCAATAGCTCGCGTTGTTGCTTTCATATGTTTGTTTTTTGATATGTTCCTAGAGAAAAAATGTTAGTAGCAATGATGCGGATTCGATCCGTGATCGGAGGTTTATCCTCATTGCTGCACAGAAGAATTATGTCCTTAATGCACCGCTAGGTGACAGACCTATTGCAGGAGCAGATGCAAACGTTATGAACGTTTGGCTAGCTCAATATGATGACTACTTGATAGTTTAAGTGCACCATGCTTAACAGCTTAGAATCGGGACTTCAAAGATGTTTTGAACATCATGGACCATATAAGATGTTCCAGGAATTGAAGTTAATATTTCAAGCAAATACCCGAGTTGAGAGATATGAAATCTTCAACAAGTTCTATAGCTAAAAGATGGAGGAGAATCGCTCAACTAGTGAGCATGTGCTCAGATTGTCAGGTACTTCAATCGCTTGAATCAAGTGGGAGTTAATCTTCCAGATAAGATATCGATTGACAGAATTCTCTAGTCACCATCACCAAGTTAGTAGAACTTCGTGATGAACTATAGTATGCAAGGGATGATGAAAATGATTCCCGAGTTTTTCATGATGATGAAATCGATGAAGGTAGAATTCAAGAAAGAACATCAAGTGTTGATGATTAACAAGACCACTAGTTTCAAGAAAAGGGCAAAGGGATAGAAGGGAACTTCAAGAAGAACGGCAAGCAAGTTGCTGCTCAAGTGAAGAAGCCCAAGTCTGGACCTAAGCCTGAGACTAAGTGCTTCTACTGCAAAGGACTGGTCACTGGAAGCAGAACTACCCCAAGTATTTGGCGGATAAGAAGGATGGCAAAATAAACAAAGGTATATTTGATATACATATTATTGATGTGTACTTTACTAGTGTTTATAGCAACCCCTCGGTATTTGGTACTGGTTCAGTTGCTAAGAGTAGTAACTCGAAACGGGAGTTGCAGAATAAATAGAAACTAGTTAAGGGTGAAGTGACGATGTGTGTTGAAAGTAGTTTCAAGATTGATATGATCATCATCGCACACTCCCTATACTTTCGGGATTAGTGTTGAACCTAAATAAATGTTATTTGGTGTTTGCGTTGAGCATGAATATGATTTGATCGTGTTTATTGCAAAACGGTTATTCATTTAAGTAAGAGAATAAACTGTTGTTCTGTTTACATGAATAAAACCTTATATGGTTACACACCCAATGAAAATGGTTCATTGGATCTCGATCGTAGTGATACATATAATCATAATATTGAAACCAAAAGATGCAAAGTTAATAATGATAGTGCAACTTATTTGTGGCACTGCCGTTTAGGTCATATTGGTGTAAAGCGCATGAAGAAACTCCATGCTGATGGGATTTTGGAATCACTTGATTATGAATCACTTGATGCTTGCGAACCGTGCCTTTTGGGAAAGATGACTAAAACGCCATTCTCCGGAACATTGGAGCGAGCAACAGATTTGTTGGAAATCATACATGCTGATGTATGTGGTCCGATGAATATTAAGGCTCCCGACAAGTATCATTATTTTCTGACCTTCACAGATGATTTGAGCAGATATGGGTATATCTACTTGATGAAACATAAGTCTGAAATAGTTGAAAGGATTCAAAGAATTTCAGAGTGAAGTGGAAAAATCATCGTGACAAGAAAATAAGGTTTCTCGATTTGATCATGCGGGGACAAATATTTAAGTTACGAGTTTGGTCTTCAATTAAAACAATGTGGAATAGTTTCAAAAATTCATGCCACCTGGAACACCAGATCCTAATGGTGTGTCCGAACGTCATAACCATACTTTATTGGATATAGTACAATCTATGATGTTTCTTACCGATTTACCAATGTCGTTTTGGGATCATGCATTAGAGACAACTGCATTCACGTTAAATAGGGCACCATCTAAATCCGTTGAGACGACACTATATGAACTGTGGTTTAGCAAGAAACCAAAGTTGTCATTTCTTAAAGTTTGGAGTTGCGATGCTTATGTGAAAAAGTTTCATCCTGATAAGCTCGAACCTAAATCGGAGAAGTGCGTCTTCATAGAATACCCAAAGGAAATTTTTGGGTACACCTTCTATCACAGATCCGAAGGCAAGATATTCGTTGCTTAAGATGGATCCTTTCTAGAGAAGGAGTTTCTCTCGAAAGAAGTGAGTGGGAGGAAAGTAAAACTTGATGAGGTAACTGTACCTGTTCCCTTATTGGAAAGTAGTTCATCACAGAAATTGGTTCCTGTGACACCTACACCAATTAGTGAGGAAGTTAATGATGATGATCATAAAACTTCAGATCAAGTTACTACCGAACCTCGTAGGTAAAAGCAGTGAGATCCGCACTGAGTGGTACGGTAATCCTGTTCTGGAGGTCGTGTTACTTGACCATGACAAACCTACGAACTATGAGGAAGCGATGATGAGCCCAGATTCCGCAAAATGGTTTGAGGCCATGAAATCTGAGATATGATCCATGTATGAGAACAAAGTATGGACTTTGATGGATTTGCCCGATGATCCGCAAACAATAGAAAATAAATGGATCTTCAAGAGGAAGACGAACGTTGATAGTAGTGTTACTATCTACAAAGCTCGACTTGTTGCAAAAAGGTTTTCGACAAAGTTCAAGATGTTGACTACAATGAGATTTTCTCAACTGTAGCGATGCTTAAGTCTGTCCGAGTCATGTTAGCAATTGCCACAATTTATGAAATTTGGCAAATGGATGTAAAACTGCATTCTGAATGGTTTTCGGAGGAAGAGTTGTATATGATGCAACGAAAGGTTTTTCGATCCAAAGGAAGCTAACAAAGTGTGCAAGCTCCAGCGATCCATCTATGGACTGGTGCAAGCATCTCAGAGTTGGAATATACGCTTTGATGAGTTGATCAAAGCATATAGTTTTATACAGACTTAAGGTGAAGCCTGTATTTACTAGAAAGTGAGTGGGAGTACTACATCATTTCTGATAAGTATATGTGAATGACATATTGTAAATCGGAAATAATGTAGAATTATTCTGCAAAGCATAAAGGAGTGTTTGAAAGAAGTTTTTCAAAGAAAGACCTCGGTGAAGCTGCTTACATATTGAGCATCAAGACCTATAGAGATAGATCAAGACGCTTGATAAGTTTTTTCAATGAAGTACATACCTTGACAAGATTTTGAAGTAGTTCAAAATGGAACAGTCAAAGAAAGAGTTCTTGCCTGTGTTACAAGGTGTGAAATTGAGTAAGACTCAAAACCCGATCACGGCAGAAGATAGAAAGAGAATGAAAGTCATTCCCTATGCCTTGGCCATAGGTTCTATAAAGTATGCCATGCTGTGTACCGATATATTGTATACCCTGCTTTGAGTTTGGCAAGGAGTAAAATAGTGATCTAGGAGTAGATCATCGACAGTGATCAAAATTATCCTTAGTGAAATAAGGATATGTTTCTCGATTATGGAAGTGACAAAAGGTTAGGTAAGTAAAGGGTTACGTCGATACAAGTTTTGACACCGATCCGATGACTCTAAGTCTCGATCTAGATACATATTGAAAGTGGGAGCAATTAGCTAGAGTAGCTTAAATGCGAGCATTGTAGACATAGAAAAATTGCAAAATACATAACGGATCTGAATGTGAAAGACCCGTTGACTAAGACTCTCTCACAAGCAAAACATAATCATACTTTAGTACTCTTTGGGTATCAATCACATAGCGATGTGAACTAGATTACTGAATCTAGTAAACCCTATGGGTGTTAATCACATGATGATGTGAACTATCGATGTTAATCACATGGTGATGTGATCTAGATTATTGACTCTAGTGCAAGTGGGAGACTGAAGGAAATATGCCCTAGAGGCAATAATAAAGTTATTATTTATTTCCTTATATCATGATAAATGTTTATTATTCATGCTAGAATTGTATTAACCGGAAACATAATACATGTGTGAATATATAGACAAACAGAGTGTCACTAGTATGCCTCTACTTGACTAGCTTGTTAATCAAAGATGGTTATGTTTCCTAACCATGAACAAGGAGTTGTCATTTGATTAACAAGGTCACATCATTAGTAGAATGATCTGATTGACATGACCCATTCCATTAGCTTAGCACACGATCGTTTAGTATGTTGCTACTGCTTTTATCCATGACATATACATGTTCCTGTAACCATGAGATTATGCAACTCCCGTTTACCGGAGGAACACTTTGGGTGCTACCAAACGTCACAACGTAACTGGGTGATTATGAAGGAGTACTACAGGTGTCTCCAAAGGCAGATGTTGGGTTGGCGTATTTCGAGATTAGGTTTTGTCACTCCGATTGTCGGAGAGGTATCTCTGGGCCCTCTCGGTAATACACATCACTCAAGCCTTGCAAGCATTACAGCTAATGAGTTAGCTGTGAGATGATGTATTACTGAACGAGTAAAGAGACTTGCCGTAACGAGATTGAACTAGGTATTGGATACCGACGATCGAATCTCGGGCAAGTAACATACCGATGACAAAGGGAACAACGTATGTTGTTATGCGGTCTGACCGATAAAGATCTTCGTAGAATATGTAGGAACCAATATGGGCATCCAGGTCCGCTGTTGGTTATTGACCGGAGACGTGTCTCGGTCATGTCTACATTGTTCTCGAACCGTAGGGTCCGCACGCTTAAGGTTTCGATGATGGTTATATTATGAGTTTATGTATTTTGATGTACCGAAGAAGTTCGAGTCCGGATGTGATCACGGACATGACAAGGAGTCTCGAAATGGTCGAGACATAAAGATTGATATATTGGAAACCTATATTTGGAGTTCGGAATGGTTCCGGTGAAATCGGGATTTTCTCGAGTACCGGGGTTACGGAACCCTCCGGAGGCTATTGGGCCTTAGTGGGCCTCGAGGGAGAAGAGGAGGGGCCGGCCAGGGGCAGGCACACGCCCCTCCCCTAGTCCGAATAGGACAGGAGGGGGCGCGCCTCTTCCTTCTTTCCCTCCCCAATCCTACTCCAACTAGGAAGGGGGAGTCCTACTCCCGTGGGAGTAGGACTCCTCCCGCGCCTCCCTTGGGAGGCCGCACCTCCCCTGCTCCTTTATATCTGGGGCAGGGGGCACCCTAGGACACACAAGTTTGATCTACGGATCGTTCCTTAGCCGTGTGCGGTGCCCCCACCACCATATTCCACCTCGGTCATATCGTCATGAAGCTTAGGCGAAGCCTGCGCTAGTAGAACATCAAGATCGTCACCACGCCGTCGTCTTCGACGAACTCTCCTCGACACTCGGCTGGATTGGAGTTCGAGGATGTCATCGAGCTGTCGTGTGTCAAGAACTCGGGCGTCGAATGTAACGCCGGGATCGGTCGGATCGCGAGGAGAACGTCGACTACTTCCTCTACGTTGTGATCGCTTCGCTTGGTCTACAAGGGTATGTAGACAACACTCTCCCCTCTCGTTGCTATGCATCACCATGATCTTGTGTGTGCGTAGGAAAATTTTTGAAATTACTACGTTCCCCAACAATTACGACCTTTCTGACCAAAATGGTTGTTATAGTTTAGGGTTTGGAGCCCCCCAACAGCTTTTGACCAATTGGTCTGAAATGGTCATAGATCTATGACAAATTTTTCCAGGGTCACTGACAGAAGGTCACTAGTTGACATATTTCTTGTAGTGTCCGCACGCTTAACGTTCGATGACGATTTGTATTATATGAGTTATGTGATTTGATGAACGAATGTTGGTCGGAGTCCTGGATGAGATCACGGACATGACGAGGAGTATCGAAATGGTCGGGAGGTAAAGATTGATATATTGGACGATAGTATTCGGACACCGGAAGTGTTTCGGAATGTATCGGGTACATATCAGAGTACCGGGGGGGGTTACCGAAACCCCCCGGGGGAAGATATGTGCCATATGGGCCATAGGAGGGAGGCACACCAGCCCACAAAGGGGTGGTGCGCCCCCCAGTAGGGAGGAGTCCTAATTGGACTAGGGGAGGGGGCGGCGCCCCCCTTTCCTTCTCCTCCTCTCTCTCCCCCCTTTCCTCTTCCGATAAAAGGAAAGGGGGAGGGCGAATCCTACTAGGAGCCCAAGTAGGAGGTCCTCCTACTTGGGGCACGCCTAGGGCCGGCCTCCTCCCCTCTTCCTCCTTTATATACGGGGGTGGGGGCGCCACTAACACACATCAATTGTTCGAAGCCGTGTGCGGCGCCCCCCCTCCACAGTTTACGCCTTCGGTCATATTCATGTAGTGCTTAGGCGGAGCCCTGCATGGATCACTTCACCATCACCGTCACCACGCCATCATGCTGATGGAACTCTCCCTTTACACTTTGCTGGATCAAGAGTTCAAGGGACGTCATTGAGATGAACGTGTGCAGAACTCGGAGGTGCCGTACGTTTGGTGCTTGATCGGTTGGATCGAGAAGACGTTCAACTACATCAACCGTGTTAAGCTAAAGCTTCCGCTTTCGGTCTACGAGGGTACATGGACACACTCTCCCCCTCTCATTGCTATGCATCTCCTAGATAGATCTTGCGTGATCGTAGGAATTTTTTTAAAATTGCATGCTACATTCCCCTACAGTGGCATTCGAGCCACGTCTATGAGTAGATGATATGCACGAGTAGAACACAAAGAGTTCTAGGCGATGATAGTCATACTGCTTACCACCAACGTCTTATTTTGTTTCGGCGGTATTGTTGGATGAAGCGTCCCGGACCAACCTTACATGACCACGTTCAGGAGACCGGTTCCACCGACAGACATGCAACTTGTTTTGCATAAAGGTGGCTGGCAGGTGTCTGTTTCTCCAACTTTAGTTGGATCGAATTTGACTACGGTCGGTCCTTGTTGAAGGTTAAAACAACAAACTTGACAAAACATCATTGTGGTTTTGATGCGTAGATAAGAACGGTTCTTACTAGAATCCCGTAGCCGCCACGTAAAACTTGCAACAACAAAGTAGAGGATCTCTAACTTGTTTTTGCAGGGCATGTTGTGATGTGATATGGTCAAGACATGATGTGATATACATTGTCGTATGAGATGATCATGTTTTGTAGAAGTTATCGGCAACTGGCAGGAGCCTTATGGTTGTCGCTTTATTGTATGGAATGCAATCACCAAGTAATTGCTTTATTTATCACTTTATCATTAGCGATAGTTGTACAAGCAATAGTTAGCGAGACGACAACGACGCTATGATGGAGATCAAGGTGTCAAGCCGGTGACGATGTAAATCATGACGGTGCTTTGGAGATGGAGATCATAGGCACAAGATGATGATGGCCATATCATGTCACATATTTTGATTGCATGTGATGTTTATCTTTTATGCATCTTATTTTGCTTAGTACGGCGGTAGCGTTATAAGATGATCCCTCACTAAAAATTTCAAGGTATAAGTGTTTTCCCTGAGTATGCACGGTTGCGACAGTTCGTCGTGCCGAGACACCACGTGATGATCGGGTGTGATAAGCTCTACGTTCACATACAGTTTTGCACGTGCGGAATACTCGGGTTAAACTTGACGAGCCTAGCATGTACAGACATGGCCTCGGAACACTGGAGACCGAAAGGTCGAACGTGAATCATATAGTAGATATGATCAGCATAGATATGTTCACCATTGAAAACTACTCCATCTCACATGATGATCGGACATAGTTTAGTTGATATGGATCACGTGATCATTTAGATGACTCGAGGGATGTCTATCTAAGTGGGAGTTCTTAAGTAATATGATTAATTGAACTTAATTTATCATGAACTTAGTCCTGATTGTTTTTGCATATCTATGTTGTAGATCAATGGCCCATGCTACCGTTCCCTTGAATTTTAATGCGTTCCTAGAGAAAGCTAAGTTAAAAGATGATGGTATCAACTACACGGACTGGGTCCGTAACTTGAGGATTATCCTCATTGCTGCACAGAAGAATTATGTCCTTGATGCACCGCTAGGTGAAAAGCCCCTCCCGCTAATGTAGACGCTTTGAACGTCTGGCAGACGCGGTCTGGTGACTACTCTATAGTTTAGTGTGCCATGCTCTACGGCTTAGAATCGAGACTTCAAATACTTTTTGAACGTCATGGACCATATGAGATGTTCCAGGAATTGAAGTTAATATTTCAAGCAAATCCCCACGTTGAGAGTTATGAAGTTTCCAACAAGTTATATAGTTGCAAGATGGAGGAGAACAGTTCTGTCAGTGAACACATACTCAGAATGTCTGGGTACCATAACCACTTGATTCAGCTGGGAGTTAATCTTCTGGATGATAGTGTTATTGACAGAGTTCTTCAATCACTGCCACCAAGCTACAAAGGCTTCATGATGTATAATATGCAAGGGATGGATAAGACAATTCCCGAGCTCTTCGCTATGCTCAATGCTGCGGAGGTAGAAATCAAGAAAGAGCATCAAGTGTTGATGGTTAACAAGACCACTAGTTTCAAGAAAAAGGGAAAGGGAAAGAAGGGGAACTTCAAGAATAATGGCAAGCAAGTTGTCACTCCCGGGAAGAAGCCCAAGTCTGGACCCAAGCCTGAAACTGAGTGCTTCTACTACAAAGGGACTGGTCACTGCAAGCGTACCTACGCCAATTATTTGGCGGATAAGAAGGATGGCCAAGTGAACAAAGGTATATTTGATATACATGTTATTGATGTGTACCTTACTAATGCTCGTAGTAGCACTTGGGTATTTGATACTGGTTCTGTTGCTCATATTTGTAACTCGAAACAAGGGCTAAAGATTAAACGAATATTGGCTAAGGCTGAGGTGACGATGCGCATCAGGAATGGTTCCAAGGTCGATGTGATCGCCATCGGCACGGTACCTCTACATGTACCTTCAGAATTAGTTTTAGACCTGAATAATTGTTATTTTGATGCCAGCTTTAAGCATGAACATTATATCTGGATCTTGTTTGATGCGAGACGGTTATTTATATTTATTTAAATAAGAGAATAATGGTTGTTCTATTTATACGGTAATATCTTTTATGGTCATGCACCCTTGAAGAATGATCTATGATGTCTGGTACCGATTTACCACTATCGTTTTGGTGTTATGCATTAGAGACAGCTGCATTCACTTTAAATAGGGCACCGTCTAAATCTGTTGAGACGAGACCTAAGCTATCGTTTCTTAAAGTTTGGGGTTGTGATGCTTATGTGAAAAAGCTTCAGCCTGATAAGCTAAAACGCAAATCGAAGAAGTGCGTCTTCATAGGATACCCAAAAGAAACTGTTGGGTACACCTTCCATCACAGATCCGAAAGCAAGTCTTTGTTGCTAAGAATGGATCCTTTCTAGAGAAGGAGTTTCTCTCGAAAGAAGTGAGTGGGAGGAAAGTAGAAATTGATGAGTTAATTGTACCTTCGCTCGAGTTGGAAAGTAGCTCATCACAGAAAACCGTTCCCGTGATGCCTACACCAACTAGTGAGGAAGCTGATAACCCACAAGTATAGGGGGTCGCAATAGTTTTTGAGGGTAGAGTATTCAACCCAAATTTATAGATTCGACACAAGGGGAACCAAAGAATATTTGAAGGTATTAGCAGCTGGGTTGTCAATTCAACTACACCTGGAGATTAATTATCTGTAGCAAAGTGATCAGTAGCAAAGTAGTATGATAGTTTTGATAAGAGTAGCAGCAACAACGGTAACAGTAACAGTGATAGCAGTAATTTTGTAGCGAGTGCAACAGTAACAACAGCAGTAGTAAATTAGCAAGATCAATAAAGGATAAATTTGTAGGCATTGGATCGGTGACTTGTTGGATGATATTCATCATGAGATGGTTATAACCTAGGGCGATACGTCACTAGCTCCAGATCATCAATACAATGTACGCATGTATTTCGTAAATAGTCATACGTGCTAATGGAAAGAACTTGCATGACATCTTTTGTCCTACCCTCCCGTGGCAGTGGGGTCCTATTGGAAACTAAAGGATATTAAGGCCTCCTTTTAATAGAGAACCGGAACAAAGCATTAACACACGGTGAATACATGAACTCCTCAAACTACGGTCATCATCGAGAGTGGTCCCGACTATTGTCACTCCGGGGTTGCTAGATCATAACACGTAGTAGCTGACTATAACTTGCAAGATCGGATCTAGAACATGGATATAATGGTGATAACATAAATGGTTCAGATCTGAATTCATGGCACCCGGGCCCAAAGTGACAAGCATTAACCATGGCAAAGTCATAGCAACATCAATCTTAGAACATAGTGGATACTAGGAATTAGGCCCTAACAAAACTAACTCGATTACATGATGAATCTCATCCAACTCCTCACTGACCAGCGAGCCTACAAAGGAATTACTCACTCCCGGTGGGGAGCATCATGGAATTGGCGATGCAGAAGGGTTGGTGATGACGAAGAACGAAGATCCCCCTCTCCGGAGCCCCAAACGGACTCCAGATCTGGCCTCCCGATGAAGAACATGAGGTGACAGTGGCTCCGTCTCGTTGATCACGATAATTCTTTCTCCCTGATTTTTTTATGAAAAAATAGGATTTTATAGTGTTAGTTTTAGGGTTACGGGGCCACCAGGTGGGGACAATCCACCTGGGCGCGCTAGGAGGGGGCACGCCCTGGTGGGTTGTGCCCACCCAGGTGCCCCCATCCGGTGGATCTTGGCTCCAGAAATCCTTATTTATTGTATAAAAAATCCTCGCAAAGTTTCGTTCCATTCTGAGAACTTTTATTTCTGCACAAAAACAACACCATGGTAGTTCTGCTGAAACCAACATCTGTCTGGGGTTAGTTTCATTCAAATCATGCAAATTAGAGTGCAAAACAAGAGGAAAAGCGTTAGGAAAAGTAGACACGTTGGAGACGTATCAGAAGCTAATGATGATGATCATGAAACTTCAGATCAAGTTACTACCAAACCTCGTAGGTCAATCAGAGTACGTTCCACACCAGAGTGGTACGGTAATCCTGTTCCGGAAGTCATGTTACTAGACCATGATGAACCTACGAACTATGAGGTAGCGATGATGAGCCCAGATTCCGCGAAATGGCTTGAGGCCATGAAATCTAAGATGGGATCCATGTATGAGAACAAAGTATGGACTTTGGTCGAATTGCCGATGATCGGCAAGCCATAGAGAATAAATGGATCTTCAAGAAGAAGACTGGCACTGATGGTAATGTTACCGTCTACAAAGCTCGACTTGTTGCAAAAGGTTTTCGACAAGTTCAAGGAGTTGACTATGATGAGACTTTCTCACCCGTAGCGATGCTTAAGTCTGTCGGAATCATGTTAGCAATTGCCGCATTTTATGATTATGAAATCTCACAAATGGACGTCAAAACTGCATTCCTTAAAGAATTTCTTAAAGAAGAGTTGTATATGATGCAACCAGAAGGTTTTGTCGATCCTAAGGATGCTAACTAAGTGTGCAAGCTCCAGCGATCCATTTATGTACTGGTGCAAGCATCTCGGAGTTGGAATATACGCTTTGATGAAGTGATCAAAGCATATGGTTTTATATAGACTTTTGAAGAAGCCCGTATTTACAAGAAAGTGAGTGGGATCTCTGCAGCATTTCTAATATTATATGTGGATGACATATTGTTGATTGGAAATGATATAGAATTTCTGCATAGAATAAAGGATACTTGAATAAGAGTTTTTCAATGAAGGACCTCGGTGAAGCTGCATATATATTGGGCATCAAGATCTATAGAGATAGATCAAGATGCTTAATTGGACTTTCACAAAGCACATACCTTGATAAAGTTTTGAAGAAGTTCAAAATGGATCAATCAAAGAAAGGGTTCTTTCCTGTGTTACAATATATGAAGTTGAGTCAGACTCAATGCCCGGCCACTGCAGAAGATAGAGAGAAAATGAAAGTCATTCCCTATGCCTCAGCCATAGGTTCTATCATGTATGCAATGTTGTGTACCAGACCTGATGTGTGCCTTGCCATAAGTCTAGGAGGGAGGTACCAAAGTAATCCAGGAGTGGAACATTGGACAACGGTCAAGAACATCCTGAAGTAACTGAAAAGGACTAAGGATATGTTTCTTGTTTATGGAGGTGACAAAGAGCTCGTTGTAAATGGTTACATCGATGCTAGCTTTGACACTGATCCGGATGACTCTAAGTCACAAACCGGATATGTATTTATATTGAATGGTGGAGCTGTCAGTTGGTGCAGTTCCAAGCAAAGCATCATGGCAGGATCTACATGTGAAGCGGAGTATATAGCTGCTTCGGAAGCAGCAAATGAAGGAGTCCGGATGAAGGAGTTCATATCCGATCTAGGTGTAATACCTAGTGCATCGGGTCCAATGAAAATCTTTTCTGACAATACTAGAGCAATTGTCTTGGCGAAGGAATCCAGATTTCACAATAGAACCAAACACATCAAGAGACGCTTCAACTCCATCCGTGATCAAGTTGGGGGGGGGGAGACATAGAGATTTGGAAAATACATACGGATCTGAATGTAGCAGACTCGTTGACTAAGCCTCTTCCACGAGCAAAACATGATCAGCACCAAGACTCCACGGGTGTTAGAATCATTACAATGTAATCTAGATTATTGACTCTAGTGCAAGTGGGAGACTGAGGGAAATATGCCCTAGAGGCAATAACAAAATTGTTATCTATATTTATTTATATCAAGATAAATGTTTATTATTCATGCTAGAATTGTATCAAACGGAAACTTGATACATGTGTGGATACATAGACAAAACACAGTGCCCCTAGTATGCCTCTACTAGACTAGCTCGTTAAACAAAGATGGTTAAGTTTCCTAACCATAGATATGTGTTGTTATTTGATGAACGGGATCACATCATTAGGAGAATGATGTGATGGACAAGACCCATGCGTTAGCTTAACATAATGATCGGTAAGTTTTATTGCTATTGCTTTCTTCATGACTTATACATATTCCTTTGACTATGAGATCATGCAACTCCCGGATAAAGGAGGAATACCTTGTGTGCTATCAAACGTCACAACGTAACTACATGCTTATAAAGATTCTCTACAATATCTCCGAAGGTGTTTGTTGGGTTGGCATAGATCAAGATGAGAATTTGTCACTCCGAGTATCAGAGAGGTATCTCTGGGCCCTCTCGGTAATGCACAACATGATAAGCCTTGCAAGCAATGTGACTAATGAGTTAGTTGCGAGATGATACATTACGAAACGAGTAAAGAGACTTGCCGGTAACGAGATTGAACTAGTTACCGACGATTGAATCTCGGGCAAGTAACATACCGATGACAAAGGGAATGGCGTATGTTGTCATTACGATTTAACCGATAAAGATCTTCGTAGAATATGTAGGAACCAATATTAGCATCCATGTTCTGCTATTAGTTATTGACCGGAAAGGTTTCTCAGTCATCTCTACATAGTTCTCGAACCCATAGGGTCCGCATGCTTAACGTTCAATGATGATTTGTATTGTGATTTGGTGACCGAATGTTGTTCAGAGTACCGGATGAGGTCACGGACATGACGAGGAGTCTCGAAATGGTCAAGAGGTAAAGATTGATATATTGGACGATAGTATTCGGACACCGGAAGTGTTTCGGAATGTATCGGGTACATATCGGAGTACCAGGGGGGTTACCGGAACCCCTCAGGGGAAGATATGGGCCATATGGGCCATATGGGCCATATGAGGGAGGCACACCAGCCTACAAAGGGGTGGCGCGCCCCCTGCAGGGAGGAGTCCGAATTGGACTAGGGGAGGGGTGGCGCCCCCCTTTCCTTCTCCTTCTCTCTCTCCTTCCCGCTTTCCCCTTCCGATAAAAGGAAAGGGGGGCCGAATCCTACTAGAAGCCCAAGTAGGAATCCTCCTACTTGGGGCGCGCCTAGGGCCAGCCTCCTCTCCTCTCCCTCCTTTATATACGGGGGTGGGGGCGCCTCTAACACACATCAATTGTTCCAAGCCATGTGCGGCGCCCCCCTCCATAGTTTATGCCTTCGGTCATATTCACGTAGTGCTTAGGCGAAGCCCTACGTGGATCACTTCACCATCACTGTCATCACACCATCGTGCTGACGGAACTCTCCCTTGACACTTTGCTGGATCAAGAGTTCGAGGGACGTCATCGAGCTGAACATGTGCATAACTTGGAGGTGTCGTACGTTCGGTGCTTGATCGGTTGGATCAAGAAGACGTTCGACTACATCAAGTGTGTTAAGCTAACGCTTCCGCTTTCGGTCTACGAGGGTACGTACGTGGACACACTCCCCCCCCCCCCCTCTCGTTGATATGCATCTCCTAGATAGATCTTGCGTGATTGTAGAATTTTTTTAAATTGCATGCTACGTTCCCCTACAGATCGACTCACAGTCCAGCATGGGCCTACATGTCGCTTGTCATGCCTCGCCTGGCATGATGTAGTCGCGGTGTTCGTAGTCAGGAGGCAACCGTTATGTTTATCCGTCCTACAATTAATGCACTCCCGCTAGGGAAAAAATATCATCAAGCAAAGATGAAGTCTGTTCATGCGGCACTTTGCAACAATGGGCACTTTGCAACAATGGGGTGAGGCGAATGGGACGCTCTGCTGCGAGCAGAGGGAGGAGGTGTTGCGACAATGTGGTGGTGCTGCTGAGACAGTGGGATGGCCATATGCTCGTTGATGGAGGAGCAAGGTCGATGGTCAATTATGTACGCGTATGAGCTGTGGAGAGGGATACATGCAGTATTATTATTTTTTCCACTTTGTGACATCACGAGACAGAATACACGACTGCACCAGATGGCCCGGAAGATGACCGATCAAAACCGTTCATAGGCCGTCCGACGCGTAGTGCCGCCCTTTTTTTTATGGAAGGTTCTCTTGTTTTATTTTGCGAATGCGAAGCAAAAAAATCTCTCATTGATTTTTTTTCTTGAGAAAAACTATCTCATTGTTTTTTTTAGGGACAACTCTCTCATTGTTTTTTTGGGGGAAACGAGCAAACAGTCCAACCACCACATGAGCGAGATGGGCTAAGCCCAGCCCAAAGCAGACCCAATCCCCACATCTTGCTCTGAGTCGGATCTAGGGCGCACACGGCACACCCAGCCGGCGACCATGGCGGAGGCCGCAGGAGCAGCAGCATCGCCTACTTCCCATCGCGACCTCCCTGATGAGATCGTGTTCTGGGAGATCCTCGTCCGCCTGCCCCCCAAATCTCTCCTCCGCTGCCGCGCCGTCTGCAGTGCCTGGCGCCGCGTCACCTCCGCCCGTGCCTTCCTCCTCGCCCACCACGCCCGCCAGCCCGCCCTCCACATCCTCTCCGACGGCGGCGAAAGCATCCTCGTCTTCGACAACCGGGCCGCTACCACCCAGCTCCAGCCTGTCGCCCGGCTTGGCGAGGTCTTCTATCCGGAAGCCTCCTGCGATGGCCTCCTCATCCTTAACGGCAAGATTGGCGACCGCTTCTCCATCTGCAACCCGGCCACTCGTCAGTGTGCTCCACTCCCACAGCTTTCTGGCTTCAGGGTCTTGGGGATGTACCCGCATAGCCCAACCGGCGAGTACCGAATACTGGCGGCCGATTTCCATGAGGCCTGCTACATCTTCGCATTGGACTCCGCCCATCCACCGAGGAGCATCGGGTCGCTGCCGCTGGAGGCGAAGGACATTATACATTGGGATGGTGTCCTGGTGCGTGGTAGGCTGCATTGGGCCCTATTAGACAGCATGGTGATGGTATTCAACACCACAGCCGAGTCATTCCATCTGATGCGTTCTCCTAGTACCGACGACTCTCTGGCGTTTGAGATGGATGGCATGCTCGGGGTGTACAACTTTACTTATGCAACCGAAATAGTTAATATCTGGGTGTTGCAGGACTACGAAAGCGAGGTCTGGACCTTCAAGTGCCGGATTCAATTGCCATTGCCGGTTACCGAGTTCAGTGTCCGGAGTGATTATGCCACATCTTGTATCGTGTGGGTCGTGCGTGGCAATGGTGAGCTCCTCATGCTGGTCCAATTTGCCGAGTGGCTACTTCAGGTTGACATGGACGGCAAGTTAGTCGCCACTTTCCATCGCCAAGATGTCTCGCCTACTCTAATTCAGCTCAAACAAAGTCTTGTTCTACATGCTTTCTTTCCAACACTAGAGGGCTATGCCGTGAATGATGTGCCTTTCATCTGAAGACTGTCGAGTGAGCTGTGCTTATTAAGGTCCTAGATGCTTGTAGCCTTATGAGCTGCAATATGTACGAATTGGGTCCACCATGAGCCTATTAACTTCTTTGTTAATGCATATAATATTATGATCAAGAATCTCTCACTGTTATGTGGTTGCATTCAATCTATGCTTGTTTTGACACCCTTCCATGTTGAAGACAGTGACTACTGTGCATGTCAGATGCAATAGAGCGATCTGAACAGTAGTCACCTCAATTTGGCGTTGTGTGTTTGCTCAAATTCGTCCTTGTAAGGCAAGATAATTCAGAGTAGTAGTTGGAACATAGACCAGTGGGTGAGACTGAGTATCCATGGAACAACTACTAGTTCTTACACTGTACATCAGTAATTTCTTCACCTCAAATTGCTACGTCGTCATTCCTTGTTTCGTTCTCTAAAGATGGATTGTGCCTTTGGTGTAGTTCTTGTGAAGCTATTGTATGCACTGGACGGCAGCTTCTGTCGGTAGAATGGGTCTGCATAGGCCCAGAGGATCAGATTGCAGAGGCCCTGGAGGATGGGGTCCGGCACCAGCTAGAGGGCCTGGATTTTTGGGTGGCCCTGGCCCTGTTTTTTGGGGTGCTTGGGATCGGTAAATTTTTCGGATCCTCATAACTTGAATCCTCAGCTGACTAATGAAACTTCACTTAAAAATGTAACTAGTAGAACTTTGTACTTTGCATCTCTCTACTGACATTGTTGTCAATTCATCCAGTTTTTTACTGTCAAAATACAATGTTCAGTTCACATCAATTTTTCATTCATCCTGTTAGATGATTAGTGGTTGAAGCGGTCAACTATATCAAAATGGAATATATAAGCGATGAAGCAAACATTAGTTGTTTAGTTCCTTCTTGGAAGCGCTCTTTCTTTGTTTCTTTCGGTGGCTAATAGTACAACAAAATTACTGTTTCTTTACTTTTTGTCAAACACATACAGTGTGCACTTCAACGGCTTGTCTTCTGCTTGAATAGCTCCGTCTCTTTTGGTATGTTCTGCCACCCATTCATGCATATTTCTTCTTGGAGTCATCCAATCATTGTTACAATGGCCAACTTGCACAATTTGTTTCAGTTCTACTCTGGGAACTGTCGTATTGGCAAATATTGCTCCCTTCTTTACCTTTACTTTTGAGAGCGAAAATGATAAGATATAGAAAGTTTGTAATGAGGCAATCAACTGCAAGATTATGCACATGCTGCTGCAGTCCAGTATGGAATAACTCAATCATGTCAGACAAATTTAGCAGCCATTGATAGAAAAACTAAGACCATGATTAAAAACTAGGAAATGTGATCAAGCAAGTGATAATAAAAAAAAATCAGAGGTAGCTTTTCCCTATTGTTATCAGTGCAGCATGCTAAAATTATGTTTTGAAATAACAGTGCCTTATATGCCACTACTATTTCTGATACTCTTGAGTCGTTTATCGAGTTTTTATCTTGACATACTATAAATTTGGTTAAAAAACCTTGTGTGCCAACAGTAGTTCTGGAACTCCCAAGTGTGGAGGGAAGCACAATTATCTCATTTCTGATTTGCAATTTGAGAATTTGCATTTGTAATTTGGTTCAGTGAGAACATAATTCTTACGAATGTCTGGAGTGTTGGATGGATATTTTAACTTCATAATCCTTATTCCTTAGTCATAATATGTAAATTAAGGCAAATTATCCTATTTGTTTGCCAGCAAGATACACCGCCATCAATCCTATTTGTACATACATAGGCTGTATCATGTTCAGAGGATACATATGTGTTGCTTGGATCATACTATGAAACAAAGTTGTTCAGAATGAACATGATCGGAGATAACTTATCCTTTGTTAGCATTCTTTATGCCTTGTGTCTCTTTTTCTTGAGCTGAAGAATTGACGATGAAAACAGGCAGGTTATCATCTTTGTTGACTCGCAAGCTGCATCTGATTCTCAGAAGACCTTAGCTGTAACATACAATTTGGTAGTACAACATATTTTTCCTTTCAGTTATTATCCGTGTCTCCATGTACTTTAACAACTTGTTCAGAAACTTTAAAAAGAAAAGGCAAATAAGCTACAGACAGTACCTTTCTAGTTTCTACTCATGCAACCTTTTAGCACCCTTGCCAGTGCTTTCACTGCACATGTGCTGTACATTCTTGATTGACGAGTAATACTTGTCAGTTGCTGAATTCTTCCAGCTAACCCAATATTATGAGGAATCAACGAGGGCTCATTACTCATTCTGCTAGGAAGCACAGACTCACCATCTGCTGCTGCATAGGATGGATGTTGGATCCCATCCTTACACCGGGCCCCTAATACTGATCTCCAGTATGGGAGAAAACTTTGTATCGTATATGGTCGATCCCATCCTCCAGGTATTTTCTTTCTCACAGCCTAGATCAATAAAAAATAATCAGTGCGAAACCCAAAACCTTTTTTCCTATGGAGTCTTTTGTTTTTCCTATGGTCGATCCCATCCTCCAGGAATTTTTCCTATGGAGTCTTTTGTTTTCATAGGAAATCTAACATCCACTCCAACCTATTTTTACAATCACTTTGGGTTTCCCCGGGAATCAAACACTGTTTACTAATCCTATAGGATTCAAATGGGCATGCCACTCCAATCCTATACTTTTCCTATTCATACGTTTTCAAAATCCCGCGAATCAAAGAGGCCCTACATTACCTTTCCGTGTTAAAGATATAAACTCATTGGTAGATCATAATGCTCGAATATATTTACCTTCTGCTCTGCAGCATGTAGATAAGGTATTTCTGTAAGCTCCTTGGTTCCTTCCACATTCCCTGATGTCCACGCTCTATTCTGAAAAATTCAGAAACAGTTAGCTGAATAATCAGCCCACATACCTTTGTAATGTAACCCCCTTACAGAAACCGTGCAGTCATAAGGGCGGCTTCAAGAACCAAATTGATGAAATGATTAAATGATCGGCAAACTAACCATGTATTTGTAATTTTGTACGCAAAACTATCATACTTGAGCAAAGCAAAAAGAGCAGTACAGGTTTCCAACGTTAATACAGTCTCCTCTTGGGCAAAACCCAAATTCCTTCAGCATAGTTGAGACATGTTCGAGGACCTCTGCGTGTGGCACCTAGGTGTCAATTAAGATGTTATGTCAGCTAGAGTAAAAGGGAAAAGAGAAACTATAACATAAAAGTAATTAATATATTTATTGATAGGGAAAAAGGAAACTATTTGATGAAGGGCAATCATATATTCAAAGCAAAGAGATGACAGAAAGAAGGGTATAAGCGGCACTTAACTATACAATATGAAACTGAAAGATATAGGACAGTTTGCATTCAAATTGAATAAAAGTGCGCGTTTTGTAAAGTACATACACAAATTTATTTTAATTTACCTTAACTATCACGGTTTTCTTAAAGTAGAAGCTCTGAGTTATTCAGGTTTTGTAACAATCGATTGCAATTAGATGCTTGAAAAGGAACAAGGCAGGACTTTCTATCACACTTGTGTATTTTAAAAATATGATCTAAACGCTCTTAAAAATAAACTATGTAACTGTAATCAACTTCATAAAAATACATGGACAGAAGTACTCATGGCCTTAATTCTTACAGATAATGTTGAGTAACGTGATTGTATTAGGAAACTTAGGTTAGACTAGGAAATATTCTGGCTTGCCTTGTACTCCAAGTAGATCATGTACTCCTATATATATGCCCATGAGGCTCAAGCAATACAACGAACTATTCCACCAATCCTCTATCCCTCTCTCCCTTCTAACATGGTATCTATCGCAAGTCGATCCTAAACCCTAGCCGCCACCGCTTCAAGACTCCTGCGCCGCCCGGGCGGTCGGCCTCCATGACCGCCGCCGGGGCCGCCGCCGCATTTAGGGTTCGTCCGCCGGCCGTGTTGGCCGGCTGCCCTAGAGAGTCTTTTTCCCGATCCTTTGATCCAGGTTTTTCTCTCTCTCGCCGATCGCTTTGATCGGTGTCTACTTTTTGGTTTTCTGGTCTTTGTGATCCGGTTTGCGTCGCCCACCGCCGTCGTCGACACCGGCGCCTCTACTCCGACTTCGGCGTCGACTACACCGGCGTCTTCACCGCCGGCGGCCTCGCGCGTCGTCGCGCGTCTACCGCCGGTCGCCCCAAGCCGGCGGCCTCGCGTCATCGGGCGGCCCTTCACCGCCGCGTTCGCGTGCCGCCCGCTTCGTCGATCGCGCCGCCGTCACCGCCCTGCTCCGACCGGACTCTGCATCACCTCGACTGGCGGCCTCGCGCCATGCGGCGGCCAATCATAGCCGCCCTGCCGCCCGCCGCCGCCGGCTTCATCTCGGACTCCGCCGCCACCACGCCTTCACCGAGCGGCGTCCCCGACCTCGCGCGCGATCGGCTTGATCACCCGCTCGCCGCCGCGATCCGCCTCATCTACACCGCGCGACCGACCTGGCCCGTCGGCTACGCGCGCATCTGCAGGTCCCATCAAGATCGTCCCCGAGTTCAGCGCGCCTCTCCGTCGATCGAGCATCGGGCTGCATTGCGTCTCCCCGTCGGGCCGCAGCGCCGCCGCCCCGTGGTTCTTCTCCCAGCTGCACCGACCCGCGTCACCGCTGCGTCGTCCCTTCGGGCCGTAGTGCCGCGGCCCGCGGTCCATCGCCGCTCCGGGGCCGTCCGCTCCAGGCCATCCCCGTGGCTGCACCGACCCTCGCGCCGCCGCTACGTCGCCCCGTCGGGCCGTAGCGGCGAAGCGTGGCACGCGTCCACGCCGCCGTCGAGGCCGTCCCGCGTTGCACCGACTTCGCGAACCGCCGTTCGTCGCCGCCTTCAGCCGCAGCGTCGCGGCCCGCGGTCCCCGCCGCCGCCCGAGGTCTTCGTTATCGCCCGACCGTCTGCCGCCGCTGCGTTGCCCTTTGGGCCGTAGCGCCGCGGCCCGCGGTCCACTACGCCGTCCCCGCGCGTTGACCTCCCGTGGTATGCGCCGCGCCATCTCCCTTGGCGCGGGAACGCCACCGTCCGCGCCGGTCTTCGTCACGCTATCAGGGTTCTTCGCCTACTTCGAGCACCGCCGCCGCACTTCTAACCTAGCCGCCGCCGCCGTCAGGCCGCCGCTACCTTCGTAGCCGCCGCCGCCGCCCGTCCACCCCCTTCGTCTTCGTCCAAGCACCAGCCCGTCGCCAGCGTCGCCGTCATCTACCCCGACCACTTCGTCCACTCGGACCACCGTTGGTGACATCGGCCCCGCGCAGATGGACGCTGCAACCGTCGTCGAGTTCTTCTCTGCTGGCCTCTCCGACTTCTTCGACATGGCGTACAGCTCGTGCAGATCCCAGTCTCCGCATGCCCGGTGCTGGCAACACCGCCGCGTGCATTCATCCACGACGTGTCCCTGGGCCTGGCAAGCCTGGTGCGACGCTTCGTCAACTTCGTCTTCGTCCGTCTACGCATGCCCGGTGCTGGCAACACCGATGCGTGCCTTCGTCCACGATGTGTCCCCGGGCTTGGCAAACCCGCCGTGACGCGTCGTCAACAACATCATCTTCCTGGCGCACCCCTACTTTGACAGCATTGCGCCCATGCTAACTCGGCGCCCCCTTGCGCCCGCGGCTCCACGACGACTTCCTCGACACCGGCCACCCTGACTCGACACCGACCACGGCATTCTTCGCACGGCTACCTCGACCACGGCTCCACCACACACGCTCTCGGCTACATCGACAAACGGAACAAAGGGCTACCGCCTGCTTGAGCAACCTCGTCGGTTTTCACTCCAGTCACGACTTCTGCGATGCGTCGACCGTTACGACTGTGGGGGGTGTCCATCGGCTTGCCTTCGGATTCTTTTCCAGTCTCACCGTCTGCGTCGCTACCGTTGTGACTGCGGGGGGATGTTGAGTAACGTAATTGTATTAGGAAACTTAGGTTAGACTAGGAAATATTCTGGCTTGCCTTGTACTCCAAGTAGATCATGTACTCCTATATATATGCCCATGAGGCTCAAGCAATACAACGAACTATTCCACCAATCCTCTATCCCTCTCTCCCTTCTAACAGATAACAAAAAAAAATAGACTGCAAGGTCAAAGTCTATAACTGCAGCGAACAGGGTTCATCTTTGTGTTGAACTGAATCAAAACATCCCTAACACTAGAGGTGCTCCAGCTTCTGGAACAGTGTGGGTTACCACTAGGGAAGCTTAATATTGTGATGGTTTGAAGACAAAGCTGAAGCTGCAGGAAACAAGACAAACCTATCATTTTACGCTGGCTACGGTAAACCGACACACAGCAGTCGTACAGATCAGTGCCCACCACAGAAATCATCGAGAGAATTACAAGCAGTAGCATAATTCATGTTCACGATAGATATGGTATAAGTGAAGTATACAGTGCAAAGGCCGAGTGTCACTGTAACTGCAGTATACAGAAAGTTGTGGTACCTCTGAATGTGCCTGGATATATTTATCAAGAGCTTCACCAGCACAGTAAATTATATTAACAAGATGAAATACTTCTTCCATCTGCTTCCGTGCTTCACCATTATCACCGTTCCCAAAGCTTATCAAAGAAGTTTTTCTGAATATATGATACATGATAGTATTAAACAAATCATGCTTCCGTATCTGCTTTTGGGCTGCCAGTAGTAAAACTGTAGCCTGAACAAGCTTTCCATTCATAATGTAGTTCCAGATCTCATGAACTAGATTATGAGACAGGATTTTCAGCTTCTGGGTGCCCCTACACCCTCTATGAACAGTAAATTCAAAACAAATTCAAAAAAATCTGAAGCTTTGGGACATCGAACATCATGAAACTTTTGATGATCTTGCAAAGTTTTAGCTAAAAATAACATTCGAAGAGCACTCAAATAAAAAAACAAAATCATTGTTCAAAGTTTATGTACATTTTTTAGCAGTGATTTTTTTTGGTGAGGGCTCCACGAAGGTTACTTGTTGCTGAAACTTTGCAGGAACATCAAACTTTTGATAATCTTTGATCCCTGAAAATTTCAGATTTTTTGTTTCAATTTTTTTTATGAATTTACTGTTCATGAGGGTGTAGGGGCACCCGGGAGCTGTTAGACATTTCTCCTACATTATCTGTTTTTTCAGCAAGAAGCCTAACCGTATCGAGGAAGATCTTCTGCAAAAATAACAGCAAAGCCCTTTAGTCTCAAGCAAGTCAGGCTAGGCTAGAGACGAAACCCGACATGAGCCAATAAAAGATCTTCTGGGCCAATAAAAGGCGAAGGAACAAAAACCTTTCAGGGGTATTCGAGAAAAAAAACCTTTGGCGTGCTTGGATTGGGTGTATTTAAATACACCGGTATTTAATTTACAGGTGTAATTTACCGGGCCAGTAGCGGTTTCTGGCTGGAAGCGAGGTGTATTGCTAAGCGAAACGACATTCCGAACACGGCCTCAGAGTTTGCATGGAAGCAATCAGCGGAATAAATGCCTATGTCATCACCTTTTTTCATTTTATTAACCATACGAGAGTGGTTCTTCTACACCCACGGTGCACCCACGCAAGAAAACATATCAAAAGATTTCGAAAAAATCTAAAACTTTGCGGAAATGATCATCAACAAATGTTAGAGAGGCTTGCAAAATTTTGTGGTCAAATAACATTCGAGGAGCTCTCACAAAAAAGACAAATTCACTGAAAATTAGTCAAAATGTAAGTGAGCAGATTTTGTAATTTTTTCTTTTTTGTAGAGAGCTTCTCGAATGTTATTTGACCACCAAAATTTGCAAGCCTCCATAACATTTGTTGATGATCATTCCCATAAAGTTTCAGAATTTTTAAAAAAAAATTGCTATGTTTTCTTGCGTGGGTGCACCGTGGGTACACCGAAGGTGGGTGCAGCCACTATTTTCCCTTAACGATATTCAATATGGACTAGGACCAATGTCCATGCGAAACAAAATATTGGCGAATACAATTCTATGATTCCATGTCCCTAAATTTTAAAATTAGAAAACAGTAAAACCATTTTTGTTTTTCATGCTGATAAAGTAGTAGTGCTTTGTGTAGAGGACAGAAACAAACCATCTCAGGTAGGCACAACAGATGAATGAGCTTGTATATACAATCTGGATGATACTGCATAGGAAGGAGGTTGTCCTCCAGATACTTATGCATGCAAGCATTCTGATCGCAACATGGAGTGGGAGTAAATCCTGAATGACAGCACCGCCGACTGTGCGAACATTGGCTAGCACCATGGCGGAAGAGCAACTTGATCATGTTAATAGAGAACCGTTCAGCAGCTCCATGGATTGGAAAGTATCCGTGCGGGTTCATGCAGTTGGGATTGGCATGGAGACCATGGAGCTGAGATGCCTTGCCCTGCAAGGCTGCAACACAACCTTTGCGCATTGCAGGGCATTATGGCTGACCATGCAGATCAAGGTTGTGCGACTTGCGGTAAACGTCTTAGCCTTTCTGGCCGACGTGTTGCGTGTTAAATAGAAGGATTGCGAGCCCAGATACGCGTACAAGTTGTTGAGAGAGATACATCTTGCAAAGGAAGAAAACTAGAGATAAGAGGAGATAAAGATACAAAAGACTTGGCTAACTAACTACTCCTCCGGCGGTGTTGATCTTCCTTTCTGTACACGCCTTGTATACACACGCAACCATATCATCATGTTTAACACCCTTCCTTAATCACAACTTCATCAAGTTGAGATTATGTTTGAAGTCTTCAAAACTTCTTGTGGGTAGAGCTTTGGTGAAACCATCCGCAACTTGGTCTTGAGAGTGAATAAACCGAATATCCAAAAGTTTATTTGCAACTCTTTCTCGAACAAAATGAAAATCTATCTCAGTGTGTTTAGTTCTGGCATGAAAAACTGAATTTGCTGATAAATAGGTAGCACCTAGATTGTCACACCACAAACATGGAGCTCTAGTGCTTTTCATACCTAGTTCCTTTAAAATTGACTGCACCCATATGATCTCTGCTGTTGCATTTGCCAACGCTTTGTATTCTGCTTTTGTACTGGATCTTGAAACTATAGCTTGCTTCCTTGCACTCCAAGATATCAAATTAGGTCCAAAGAATACTGCAAAACCACCAGTTAAGCGTCTGTCATCTAGACACCCAGCCCAATCCGAGTCAGAGAAGGCACTAATAAGTGTAGAGGATGACTTGTTGAAATTTAGGCCAATGCTCAATGTAATTTTCACATATCTTACTATACGTTTTGCAGCAGTTGGTAGGTGCATGAAGAAACTGACATACTTTGTTAATAGCAAAGGAAATGTCTGGTCTGGTCAGTGTTAAGTACTGAAGTGCACCTACCAGACTTCTGTATTTTGTACCATTTTCTGAACTCAGGAGCTCTCCTTCAGTAAGAGACAATTTTTCTGTGCTAGATAAAGGAGTGGGTGTAGGCTTAAAGCTTTGCAAACCAGCCTTTTTTACTAAGTCTGTTGCATACTTTTCTTGAGAGAGGTGAAGACCATCCTTGTGTTGCTTGACCTCAATACCAAGAAAATAATGTAGATCTCATAGATCCTAGAGAGCAAATTTTGCACTCAAATCCTTCAACAGTGCTGTTATTGCTTCATCAGATGAGCTTGTCAAATTATATCATCAACATATATGAGAACAAATATGGATATACTTGACTTGTTATAGATAAATAACGAGGTGTCAGACTTTGAAGGAACAAAACCAAGTGCTTGCATCTTTTTAGTGAGACGAGAATACCATGCTCTTGGGGCCTGTTTCAGTCCATACAATGCCTTGTCAAGCTTGCACACATGAAGTGGTGCACGTGCATTTACAAACCCAGGTGGTTGTTTCATGTAAACCTCTTCTTTCAGAACACCATGGAGGAACGCGTTCTGAACGTCTAGCTGACATAGACTCCATCCCCTCGACACAGCAATGGACAAAACAAGATGAATAGTAGCAGCTTTCGCAAACTGGACTAAACGTGTCCTCATAGTCAATACCATACCGTTGTTTAAAGCCCTTTGCAACGAGTCTAGCTTTATAACGGTCAATGGTTCCATTAGCTTTTCTTTTTATCCTAAAGACCCACTTACAGTCAATAAGATTTTTACCTCATTGTGGAGGAACCAAATGCCATGTTCTGTTTTTCCTAAGTGCCATGATTTCATCATTCATTGCTTTTCTCCAACGTGCATCACCCAAAGCATCTTCAAGAGTATTGGGTTCTCCTAGTTCACCTGTTGAACACACCAGCCCATATTTTGTAACATGCTTATAATCAATAGGTTTAATTACCCCTTGTTGAAGTCGTGTTCGGCGCGGAGTAGCAACAGGAGCCTTTGCAGAGCACTCCGGCACAGAGAATCCCGGGTCTGGATCGGGCTGATCCTGTCTTGATCCCGAGGAAGATCCGTGCAAGGCTCCAGAATCCGCAGCGTGAGCAGGCGATGTCGGGGTCGGATTTTCTGTGGCTGTAGACCGTGGTGCAAGTGATGATTTGGCCACAGAGGATCTGGGCCTGAGCGCATCATCATGGCCCAATGATTGCCGCCTGGACCTCGGGCTGACAGAGCCTGCCCCCACATCCGCCGGACTAGCAGTGGTGCGCCGCTTGTAGATGCGCAGTTGGCCATCTTCCTGGACCCGGCCCAGACCAGAACCAGCCTGCCACCTGTCGGGCGATGATTCGCGTGCGCGAGAAGAGGCGCTGCGGCCCGCCAGGTTCTGTCGCGTGGCTGGCGCGGACTCGCCTGCACGCCCGCCTGAGGCTGTCGTGTCCGTGCGCCCGCCTGCATCTGTCGGGACTGGCGCGGCAGATTCGCTGCCAGGCGCGGATCCCAAAGAAGATCGACTGCGCGGCTGCAACACCTGCTCCGATCCCGAGGAGGATCTGTCCCCTGGGCCAGGACACATGAAATAAGGACCTGTTGGTCCGTTTTCTTCACCATTTTCTGTGATTTTTGCACCGCTGTTTTCTGCATCATCACAAGGCTCATGGAGACTATTAGTAGGGTTAGTCAACATATGATCATCACAATTTGTAATACCCCCTTGATCATAGCCAGAAAGATGAGAGGGTAGGAGCAGGATTTCCTTGCAAAGGAGTGCGTCGGCGTTAGGATGGAGATCCGCAAAGGGGAACTTGGTCTCATCAAAAACAACATCGCGAGAGATGTAAACCCTACCAGTGGAGATGTCAAGGCACTTGACACCTTTGTGTTTGGCACTATAACCAAGGAAGGCACACTGTTTTGATCTAAACATGAGCTTGCGATTGTTGTAAGGCCGAAGATTTGGCCAAGAATCACAGCCAAAAACACGGAGAGAGGTGTAGTCTGGTTTTGTGTGGAGGAGACATTCCATGGGTGTTTCATTGTTGATGACACGGCTAGGTAACATGTTGATAATATGAACGGCTGTAAGAAAAGCCTCATCCCAGAACTTGAGGGGCATGGAGGCTCCGGCTAGGAGGGCCAAGACAACCTCGACAATGTGCCTATGCTTGCGTTTGGCCGACCCATTTTGTTGTGAGCGTGCGGACATGATACATGGTGAGATATGCCTATGTTTTGGAAGAAGGAATTCAGTTTCTCGTATTCCCCTCCCCAATCGGATTGGACAACAATAATCTTACTGTCAAACTTTCTTTCAACAAGTGCTTGAAAGTTGTGAAAAGCTTGAAACACATCCGATCTTCTCTTGAGGAGATAGATCCATGAAAATTTGCTATAGTCATCGATGAAACTCACATAATACGTGTGTATACAAACAGAGGAGGGGGCAGGTCCCCACATATCAGAAAAGATCAATTGCAAAGGTTTGGTGGAGACACTAGTAGATATGGGGTTCGGTAATTGATGACTTTTAGCACACTGACATGAATCACAAATAGTTTCAATGTTTCGCTCACCAACAAACGGGAGCTTATTTTTCCTAAGTAGTTTTTCAACCAAAGAAAAATAGGCATGTCCTAAACGATCGTGCCATTGTGTGGACGAAAGCTTGATAGCACCACAAGCTTGTTTATTGAATCTTCTAAACTCCAAAATCAACGGGTAGAGCCCTCGAACATATCTACCTCGATAGAGAACTTTCCTCGTTGCCTGATCCTTGATCAAAAAGAAATAAGGATAAAACTCGAGAAAAACATGATTGTCAATGGCAATTCTATGAACGGAGAGAAGATTTTTATGAGCACTAGGAATGCAAGATTCTTTTAAGATGAATTTTACGACTAGGGGTATTAAAAATTGAGTGACCAATGTGACGTATGCCCATACCTTCACCACTGGCCGTGTGAATTTGATCCTTGCCACGATATTTCTCCTTCATGGTGACTTTCTCGAGCTTGTTGGTGATGTGGTTGGTGGCGCCGCTGTCAACGTACCAGTTTGTGTCAATTCCATAGGAGCCATCGGCCGCAGCGGCAACTTTCTCTTCATCTTGCGTGGAGTCACCATCATCTTCTTCGTAGCGATACCAACAGTCCTTCGCCGTATGGCCAGGCTTGCCACAGATTTGGCAGCGGGGCAACCGGGCGGGATCTGTTGTAGCCGCCACTGCCACCACCGCGACGTCCTTTGGAGTTTCCAGAGCGGCGGCCGCCGCGCGAGTTGTTGGAGTAGCCACCACCGCCGGAGCCAAACCTCCCCTTGCCACGGGGAGATGGGCGCGAGCGAGAGACACTACCGCGGCCTCTGAACGCAGAGTTGGCCGGCGATTTGAAGCCACCACCGGAGCCTTGGTACTACGCCATGCGTTGATCAAAGTTACTGAGCATGGCAAAAAGTTCATCAAGAGTTACCGGGGTGACGCGAGCATCCAGTGCAGAGACAAGGGGCTGATAATCTTGGTCCAGCCCGTGGATGATGTAGGACATGAGCTCGTCGTCCTGGATGGGTTTGCCTGCCGCGGCGAGTTCATCGGCGAGACCTCTCATGGCGACGAAGAAGGAGGCCACCGATTGATTTCCCTTCTGCGCATTGATCAGCGCTGTACGGATGTTTTTGAAGCGGCTGAGTGACTACGACGAGAACATGCTCGCCAGTGTCACCCAGAGTTCGCGTGTCGTGGTGATCGTGGTCACCGTGATGAGCACCTCCTTGGAGAGGTTTTGGAGCAGGTATCCGAGGACCTGCTGTCTTCCCTCACCCAAAGTGGATGAAGGGGATTCGGCCCAGTGGTCTCCTTGCCAGCGGCGTCCTTGCTGGTGAGGACCTTGACCGGCTCGGTCGCCGTGCCGTCGACGTAGTGGAAGACGCCGGCGCCCCACAGTTGCGGCGTGATCTGGGTCCGCCACAGAATGTAGTTGGTGCGGGAGAGCTTCTCCGGGACTCCACCGCTGAGCGGCGACTGGAAGGAGGCGGAGGAGGAAGACATGGCTGCGCACTTGATGGAGATGGATTAGCTAGGGTTTTAGTGGAAGAAGAAGGCTCTGTATACCAAGTGCGACTTGCGGTAAACGTCTTAGCTTTCCTGGCCGACGTGTTGCGTGTAAATAGAAGGGTTGCGAGCCCAGATACGCGTACAGGTTGTTGAGAGAGATACATCTTGCAAAGGAAGAAAACTAGAGATAAGAGGAGCTAAAGATACAAAAGACTTGGCTAACTAACTACTCCTCCGGCGGTGTTGATTTTCCTTCCTGTACACACCTTGTATACACACGCAACCATATCATCATGTTTGACAAAAGTATAAGAGGTTATGCTCAAATTCCATGCCATGGCCTTAGGAGATTTCGTGAACAAGCGGAGGAAGCACCGGACACTATCCTTTTCCAGTGCAAGCTCCAAACCGTCAAGTATATTATAGAAGGCACTTTGCACAATCTAGACATGCTACTTGTCAGGACAGAAGGGGGTAACGCATGACTGAGGCGACTCGGGAGGCGACTCGGGCGGCGCCCGTGCGGACCACCGCGAGTCGGTCGCCGAGGGCTGCGATCCCTTCCTCTAAGCATGTAGGGGGGCGCTTCTGGGTCCTCGCAGGTTCGGACGAGGAGGAGGATGACGACGGAGATCCAGCAGGCACATCGCCGGTCGACTACTCACCGACGCCATCCGACGTGATTTGTGAGGCATTCGCCCCTGGTTACTCGGAGGAAGAGGTGGCTGCTTTGGTCGACGAGAATGTGCCGGGAGATGATCCGGCGCGGATCGGGTTGTGTTCTGAGGACAGGGTGGAGGTAGCTCGCCGGATCATTCACCGGAGGACGGCGTCGACGGCGATCCGGCCTTGGAAAGGGCCTCAACCTAAGGTTAGTATCCAACCACTAACTTTATCAGATTTCTTCCCGCACGATGATTGGACCCATGTCATTCGTAAGAAAACTAAGAGAAAGGGGAGATCGGCGGGGCTGCCGCCGCCGCCGCCGATCCGAGCGACGCCTGAGATCTGGGAGGTTCGGGCGGCTCGTTTGAATGCTCTTTTGGGCCGTGAAGGGGCCGCAGATGAGCGGGCCGTGTGTGTCCCCGTGCATGGGTATGAGGCCCATCATGGGGGTGACGAGGAGTGGCGTACTGGACAGGCCTCGACTGGGTATGTGGCCCAGGAGAGCCTCGACGCGCCTAGGGCTGTCCTACGTATCGTTCCATGCACGAGCGAGGAGCGGGGTGTTCGATCTGTTCTGCCGCCGCCTAGGGCTGTCAAGCGGCCGGTGGCACCTAGCTTTCCTTGCAGCGGTCCTGGCCGTGCAGCCCGCATCCCTCCTCTCGCCATGGCTGGGCGGGGGAGTGCTCCATCTGCTGATTTGAGGAACCAAGTGGGGAACGGGGCGCCGCCGGCTGGACGTGGTGGTGATCCGCTTGGGCAGCGGCCGGTTCTGCCAGCAGGGCGTGGTACAATACCGGGAGTGAGACCGGCGGTCGCTGCAGGACGTGGTAATCCTACCAGCCCGCAGCCGACACAGGCAGTGGGAGCGGTTCCGGTGGCTGGTCGTGGCGCTCCGGGTCTACGGCCGCCGTCTTTGGCTGCTACGGCTTCTTTGACTATGGGGCGCGGCGCTGCTCCGCCGAGGCCTTCGGTTCTTTCGGCTGTGGGGCGCGGAATGACTCCGCCGAGACCGTCGGTGACCAATGCTCCTCGGCCGGATGTCCAAAACATTGGCTCACGGCCGGTAGGTCAGACCAAGTCTGCCGGCGTGCCGCCTCGTGCTGCGCCACCGCCTCATTATGTCACGAGACCGGCGCAGATGCGATCGGGATAGGTGCAGGCGAGACAGAACGTGGTGGCTGCACAGTCTTCTAATCCTCCCCGGGGACAATGGGGAGATGATGGTTATGATGCGTATGGGGATGGTCAACACCGTGGATCGTCATCGACGGGAGGTGGCCGAGGTTATGCCTGGCAGAGTGATGGTTCTGCTAAGCGGCCCTTCCTTGGTCCTCCGGGTGGTTTTGTCGAGGGCGCTTCTGGACCGGACACACAGCAGAGAGGTGGCTACCGTGGTCATCGTCGTGGTCGAGGTGGTGGACGTGGTTTCCGCCGACAGCATCCGCCGCAGGCCACTGTAGACCGGCAGGCGTCCGGGGTGGAGGCTAATCCCACTCAGGCCACCGACCTGACTAGCGAGGTTATGGAGGCTGTCACGGCTCTGGCGACCAAGGATGTTGATATGACTGGCGCTTCTGTTGACGCGGGTATCAGGTCTGAGTCGGAAAGGGCATCCAAGTGGGCTCGTAGGAAGGAGAAAATGCTTTGCTATCGTTGTGGTGAGAAAGGTCACTTCATTGCTGAGTGTGTGGCTGAGTTGTGTGATACATGTGGTAAGCCAGCACATGCCTCGGGGGATTGCCCGCTTCTTCGTGAGCAGGCTCCGGTTCTTACAACGTATGGAGTATATTGTGCCGAGTTGATGTTCTTTGAGTCCCCAACTTCGAGAGACATTCCAGTTGAGACGCAGAGCCTGACTACTGGTATTGTGAAGGTGACCCAGGGAGAGGTCTCTGAAGCTCAGATTGTACAGAGACTTCAGGAACTTGCTCCGGGAGACTTTCAGTGGGAGCTTGTTCTTATTGAGGAGCGCGTGTTCAGGGTTGATTTCCCGTCGGTAGAGGACTTGTGGCGGTTGCTGAGTTTTGGGATGTGTAATGTGCCAGGTACTAATTGTATTCTTGAGTTTCAAGAGTGGAAGAAAGTGGAGCCTAAGGGGAAGCCCCTTACTCAGGTGTGGCTGCGTTTTTCTGGGGCACCCTCTGAGGCTCTGACAGATGTTCGGGTTGTGGCTAGTCTGGGTATCTTGGTTGGCAAAACTGAGAAAGTTGATATGACATTCACTCGCGCACATGGGGTGGCCAGATTGCGAGTGAGTGTTCTAGACATCGAGTTCGTCCCGGATGTGGTTAACTGGACTTACAGGGGAGAGGTATTTGAAGGAAATATGCCCTAGAGGCAATAATAAAGTTATTATTTATTTCCTTATTTCATGATAAATGTTTATCATTCATGCTAGAATTGTATTAACCGGAAACATGATACATGTGTGAATGCATAGACAAAACAATATGTCACTAGTATGCCTCTACTAGACTAGCTTGTTAATCAAAGATGGTTATGTTTCCTGACCATGAACAAAGAGTTGTTATTTGATTAACGAGGTCACATCATTAGTAGAATGATCTGATTGACATGACCCATTCCCTTAGCTTAGCACACGATCGTTGAGTATGTTGCTACTGCTTTTATCCATGACATATACATGTTCCTGTAACTATGAGATTATGCAACTCCGCTTACGGAGGAACACTTTGGTGCTACCAAACGTCACAACGAATCGGGTGATTATAAAGGAGTACTACAGTGTCTCCAAAGGCAGATGTTGGGTTGGCGATTTCGAGATTAGGTTTTGTCACTCCGATTGTCGGAGAGGTATCTCTGGCCCTCTCGGTAATGCACATCATCAAGCCTTGCAAGCACTATAACTAATGAGTTAGTTGTGAGATGATGTATTACGAACGAGTAAAGAGACTTGCCGTAACGAGATTGAACTAGGTATTGATACCGACGATCGAATCTCGGGCAAGTAATATACCGATGACAAAGGGAACAACGTATGTTGTTATGCGGTCCGACCGATAAAGATCTTCGAGAATATGTAGGAACCAATATGGGCATCCAGGTCCCGCTGTTGGTTATTGACCGTGAATAGTTCTAGGTCATGTCTACATTGTTCTCGAACCGTAGGGTCCGCACGCTTAAGGTTTCGATGATGCTTATTATGAGTTTATGTATTTTGATGTACCGAAGAAGTTCGAGTCCCGGATGTGATCACGGACATGACGAGGAGTCTCAAATGGTCGAGACATAAAGATTGATATATTGGAAGCCTATGTTTGGAGTTCGAATGGTTCCGGCGAAAACAGAATTTACCGAGTACCGGAGGTTACGGAACCCCGGGGTAAATGGGCCTTGGTGGGCCTCGAGGGAGAAGAGGAGGGGCCGGCCAGGGGTGGCACGCCCTCTCCCCCAGTCCGAATAGGACAGGAGGGGGGCGCGCCTCTCTCTTCCCCCCCCCAAACCTAATCCAACTAGGAAAGGGGGGAGTCCTACTCCCTGGAGTAGGACTCCTCCCGCCGCCCTCTCTGGGCCGGCCGCCTCCCCCTTCCTCCTTTATATACGGGCAGGGGGGCACCCTAGGACACACAAGTTTCATCTTTAGATCGCCTTAGCCGTGTGCGGTGCCCCCTCCACCATATTCCACCTCGGTTATACCGTCATGAAGCTTAGGCGAAGCCCTGCGCCGTGAAACATCAAGATCGCCACCACGCCGTCGTCTTGACGAAATTCTCCCTCGACACTCGGCTGGATCGAGTACGAGGGACGCCATCGAGCTGTACGTGTGTCAAGAACTCGGGGCGTCGGAGTAACGGCGCCGGATCGGTCGGATCGCGAGGAGAACGTCGACTACTTCCTCTACGCCAGATCGCTTCGCCTGGGTCTACAAGGGTATGTGGACAACACTCTCCCTCTCATTGCTATACATCACCATGATCTTGCGTGTGCGTAGGAAAATTTTTGAAATTACTACGTTCCCCAAAAGTGGCATCCGAGCCTAGGTTTTTCTATGGTTTGATGTTTTGCACGAGTAGAACACAAGTGAGTTGTGGGCGATACAAGTCATACTACCTACCAGCATGTCATACTTTGGTTCAGCGGTATTGTGAGATGAAGCGGCCTGACCGACATTACGCCAGACGCTTACGCGAGACTGGTTTCACCGCCACGAGCACTCGTTGCTTAAAGGTGACCGGTGGGTGCTGTCTCTCTCACTTTAGTTGAACCGAGTGTGGCTACGCCCGTCCTTGAGAAGGTTAAAACGGAGTCTATTTGACGAAGTATCGTTGTGGTTTTGATGCGTAGGTGAGACTGGTTCTTGCTTAAGCCCGTAGCAGCCACGTAAAATTTGCAACAACAAAGTAGAGGACGTCTAACTTGTTTTTGCAGGGCATGTTGTGATGTGATATGGTCAAGACGTGATGCTATATTTTATTGTATGAGATGATCATGTTTTGTAACCGGTTATCGGCAATCGGCAGGAGCCATATGGTTGTCGCTTATTGTATGCAATGCAATCGCCCTGTAATGCTTTACTTTATCACTAAGCGGTAGCGATAGTCGTAGTAGCATAAGTTTGGCGAGACGACAACGATGCTACGATGGAGATCAAGGTGTCGCGCCGGTGACGATGGTGATCATGGTGGTGCAGCAAGATGGAGATCATGAAGCACAAGATGATGATGACCATATCATATCACTTATATTGATTTGCATGTGATGTTTATCCTTTTATGCATCTTATCTTGCTTTGATTGATGGTAGCATTATAAGATGATCTCTCACTAAATTATCAAGAAGTGTTCTCCCCGAGTATGCACCGCTGCCAAAGTTCGTCGTGCCCGCACACCACGTGATGATCGGGTGTGATAAGCTCTCGTCCATCTACAACGGGTGCAAGCCAGTTTTGCACACGCAGAATACTCGGGTTATACTTGACGAGCCTAGCATATGCAGATATGGCCTCGGAACACGAGACCGAAAGGTCGAGCGTGAATCATATAGTAGATATGATCAACATAAGATGTTCACCATTGAAAACTACTCCATTTCACGTGATGATCGGTTATGGTTTAGTTGATTTGGATCACGTGATCACTTAGATGACTAGAGAGATGTTTTTCTAAGTGGGAGTTCTTAAGTAATATGATTAATTGATTTTAAATTTATCATGAACTTAGTACCTGATAGTATCTTGCTTGTTTATGTTTGATTGTAGATAGATGGCTCGTGCTTTGTTGTGCCGTTGAATTTTAATGCGTTCCTTGAGAAAGCAAAGTTGAAAGATGATGGTAGCAATTACACGGATGGGTCCGTAATTTGAGGATCATCCTCATTGCTGCACGTAAGAGTTACGCCCCGATGCACCGCTAGGTGACAGTTCGATGCAGATGCAACCGACGACGTTAAGAACGTCTGCGAGCAAAGCTGATGACTACTCTATAGTTCAGTGTGCCATGCTTTACGGCTTAGAACCGGGACTTCAACGACGTTTTGAACGTCATGGAGCATATGAGATGTTCTAGGAGTTGAAGTTGATATTCCAACAGAATGCCCGGATTGAGAGATATGAAGTCTCCAATAAGTTCTATAGCTGCAAGATGGAGGAGAACAGTTACATTAGTGAGCATATACTCGTAATGTCCGGTACTACAATCACTTGACACAATTGGGAGTTAATCTTCCGAATGATTGTGTCATTGACAGAATTCTTCAATCACTGCCACCAAGCTACAAAGGCTTCGTGATGAACTATAATATGCAAGGGTTAGTGAAAACTATGCCTGAGCTCTTCGCAATGCTAAAGGCAGCGGAGGTAGAAATCAAGAAGGAGCATCAAGTGTTGATGGTCAATAAGACCACTAGTTTCAAGAAGAAAGGCAAAGGGAAGAAGAAGGGGAACTTCAAGAAGAACAGCAAGCAAGTTGCTGCTCAAGAGAAGAAACCCAAGTCTGGACCTAAGCCTGAAACTGAGTGCTTCTACTGCAAGCGCACGGACATCGAAGCGGAACTGCCCCAAGTATTTGGCGGATAAGAAGGATGGCAAGGTGAACAAAGGTATATGTGATATACATGTTATTGATGTGCACCTTACTAGAGCTCGCAGAGCACTGGTATTTGATACTGGTTCATTGCTAATATTTGCAACTCAAACAGGGACTACGGATTGCTTAACACCGCAAAGGACGAGGTGACGATGCGCGTGGGAAATGGTTCCAAAGTCGATGTGATCGCGGTCGGCACGCTACCTCTACATCTACCTTCGGATTAGTTTTAGACCTAAATAATTGTTATTTGGTGCTGCGTTGAGCATGAACATTATATCTGGATCTTGTTTGATGCGAGACGGTTATTCATTTAAATCGAGAGAATAATGGTTGTTCTATTTATATGAGTAATATCTTTTATGGTCATGCACCCTTGAGGAATGGTCTATTTTGATGAATCTCGATAGTAGTGATACACATATTCATAATGTTGAAGCCAAAAGATGCAGAGTTGATAATGATAGTGCAACTTATTTGTGGCACTGCCGTTTAGGTCATATCGGTGTAAAGCGCATGAAGAAACTCCATGCTGATGGACTTTTGGAGTCACTTGATTATGAATCACTTGGCACTTATGAACCGTGCCTCATGGGCAAGATGACTAGAACACCGTTCTCGGTACTATGGAGAGAGCAACAGATTTGTTGGAAATCATACATACTGTATGTATGTGGTCCGATGAATGTTGAGGCTCGTGGCGGATATCGTTATTTTCTCACCTTCACAGATGACTTAAGCAGATATGGGTATATCTACTTAATGAAACATAAGTCTGAAACGTTTGAAAAGTTCAAAGAATTTCAGAGTGAAGTTGAAAATCATCGTAACAAGAAAATTAAATTTCTACGATCTGATCGTGGAGGTGAATATTTGAGTTACGAGTTTGGTCTACATTTGAAACAATGCGAATAGTTTCAAGAACTCACGCCACCCGAACACCACAACGTAATGGTGTGTCCGAACGTCAGAATCGTATTTTACTAGATATGGTGCGATCTATGATGTCTCTTACAGATTTACCGCTATCGCTTTTGGGGTTATGCTCTAGAGACGGCCGATTCACACTGAATAGAACACCGTCGAAATCCGCTGAGACGACACCTTATGAACTGTGGTTTAGCAAGAAACCAAAGTTGTCGTTTCTTAAAGTTTGGGGATGCGATGCTTATGTGAAAAAGCTTCAACCTGATAAGCTCGAACCCAAATCGGAGAAATGTGTCTTCATAGGATACCCAAAGGAGACAGTTGGGTACACCTTCTATCACAGATCCGAAGGCAAGACATTCGTTGCTAAGAATGGATCCTTTCTAGAGAAGGAGTTTCTCTCGAAAGAAGTGAGTGGGAGGAAAGTGGAACTTGATGAGGTAATAGTACCTTCTCCCTTACTTGAAAGTAGTTCGTCACAGAAACCAGTTTCTGAGACACTTACACCAAGTAGTGAGGAAGTTAATGATGTTGATCATGAAACTTCAGATCAAGTTACTACAGAACCTCGTAGATCAACCAGAGTAAGATCCGCACTGAGTGGTATGGCAATCCTGTTCGGAAATCATGCTACTAGATCATGATGAACCTACGAACTATGAAGAAGCGATGGTGAGCCCAGATTCGCAAAATGGCTCGAGGCCATGAAATCGAGATGGGATCCATGTATGAAAACAAAGTATGGACTTTGGTTGACTTGCCCGAGGGTAGGCAAGCAATAGAAAATAAGTGGATCTTCAAGAAGAAGACCGACGCCGACGGTAATGTTATCGTTTATAAAGCTCGACTTGTCGCAAAGGGTTTTCGACAAGTTCAAGGGGTTGACTACGATGAGACCTTCTCACCCGTAGCGATGCTTAAGTCCGTCCGAATCATGTTAGCAATTGCCGATTTTATGATTATGAAATTTGGCAAATGGATGTAAAGATTGCATTCTGAATGGATTTCGGAAGAAGAGTTGTATATGATGCAACCGAAGGTTTTATCGATCCAAAGGAGCTAACAAAGTGTGCAAGCTCCAGCGATCCATCTATGGACTGGTGCAAGCATCTCGAGTTGAATAAACGCTTTGATAGTGTGATCAAAGCATTTGGGTTTGTACGGACTTTTGGAGAAGCCTGTATTTACAAGAAAGTGAGTGGGAGCTCAGAGCATTTCGATATTATATGTAGATGACATATTGCTGATCGGAAATGATATAGAATTTCTGGATAGCATAAAAGGATACTTGAATAAGATTTTTTCGATGAAAGACCTCGGTGAAGCTGCTTACATATTGGGCATTAAGATCTATAGAGATAGATCAAGACGCTTAATTGGACTTTCACAAAGCACATACCTTGACAAAATTTTGAAGAAGTTCAAAATGGATCAAGCAAAGAAAGGGTTCTTGCCTGTGTTACAAGGTGTGAAGTTGAGTCGACTCAATGCCCGACCACTGCAGAAGATAGAGAGAAATGAAAGATGTTCCTATGCTTCAGCCATAGGCTCTATCATGTATGCAATGCTGTGTACCAGACCTGATGTGTGCCTTGCTATAAGCCTAGCAGGAGGTACCAAAGTAATCCAGAGTGGATCATCGGACAGCGGTCAAGAACATCCCGAAATACCGAAAAGGACTAAGGATATGTTTCTCGATATGGAGGTGACAAAGAGCTCATCGTGGCGGTTACGTTGATGCAAGCTTTGACACCGATCCGGACGATTCTAAATCGCAGACCGGATACGATTTACACTAAACGGAGGAGCTGTCGGTTGGTGCAGTTCTAAACAAAGCGTCGAGCGGGATCTACATGTGAAGCGGAGTACATAGCAGCTTCGAAGCAGCTAATGAAGGAGTCTGGATGAAGGAGTTCATATCCGATCTAGGTGTCATACCTAGTGCATCGGGTCCAATGAAAATCTTCGTGACAATATCGAGCAATTGCCTTAGCAAAGGAATCCAGATTTCACAAGAGGACCAAGCACATCAAGAGACGCCTCAATTCCATCCGGACTTAGTCCAAATGGGAGACATAGAGATTTGCAAGATACATACGGATCTGAATGTTGCGACCCGCTGACTAAGCCTCTTCCACGAGCAAAACATGATCAGCACCAAGACTCCATGGGTGTTAGAATCATTACTATGTAATCTAGATTATTGACTCTAGTGCAAGTGGGAGATCAAGGAAATATGCCCTAGAGGCAATAATAAAGTTATTATTTATTTCCTTATTTCATGATAAATGTTTATCATTCATGCTAGAATTGTATTAACCGGAAACATGATACATGTGTGAATGCATAGACAAAACAATATGTCACTAGTATGCCTCTACTAGACTAGCTTGTTAATCAAAGATGGTTATGTTTCCTGACCATGAACAAAGAGTTGTTATTTGATTAACGAGGTCACATCATTAGTAGAATGATCTGATTGACATGACCCATTCCCTTAGCTTAGCACACGATCGCTGAGTATGTTGCTACTGCTTTTATCCATGACATATACATGTTCCTGTAACTATGAGATTATGCAACTCCCGTTTACCGGAGGAACACTTTGGGTGCTACCAAACGTCACAACGAATCGGGTGATTATAAAGGAGTACTACAGTGTCTCCAAAGGCGATGTTGGGTTGGCGATTTCGAGATTAGGTTTTGTCACTCCGATTGTCGGAGAGGTATCTCTGGCCCTCTCGGTAATGCACATCATCAAGCCTTGCAAGCACTATAACTAATGAGTTAGTTGTGAGATGATGTATTACGAACGAGTAAAGAGACTTGCCGTAACGAGATTGAACTAGGTATTGGATACCGACGATCGAATCTCGGGCAAGTAATATACCGATGACAAAGGAACAACGATGTTGTTATGCGGTCCGACCGATAAAGATCTTCAGAGAATATGTAGGAACCAATATGGGCATCCAGGTCCCGCTGTTGGTTATTGACCGTGAATAGTTCTAGGTCATGTCTACATTGTTCTCGAACCGTAGGGTCCGCACGCTTAAGGTTTCGATGCTTATTATGAGTTTATGTATTTTGATGTACCGAAGAAGTTCGAGTCCCGGATGTGATCACGGACATGACGAGGAGTCTCAAATGGTCGAGACATAAAGATTGATATATTGGAAGCCTATGTTTGGAGTTCGAATGGTTCCGGCGAAAACAGGAATTTATCGAGTACCGGAGGTTACCGGAACCCCGGGGTAAATGGGCCTTGGTGGGCCTCGAGGGAGAAGAGGAGGGCCGGCCAGGGGTGGTCACGCCTCTCCCCCAGTCCGAATAGGACAAGGAGGGGGCGGCTCTCTCTCTCTTCCCTCCCCCAAACCTAATCCAACTAGGAAAGGGGGGAGTCCTACTCCCAGGGGAGTAGGACTCCTCCCGCCGCGCCCTCTCTAGGCCGGCCGGCCTCCCCCCTTCCTCCTTTATATACGGGGGCAGGGGGGCACCCTAGGACACACAAGTTTCATCTTTAGATCGTTCCTTAGCCGTGTGCGGTGCCCCCCTCCACCATATTCCACCTCGGTTATACCGTCAAAGCTTAGGCGAAGCCTCGCGCCGGTGAAACATCAAGATCGTCACCACGCCGTCAGGTTGACGAAATTCTCCTCGACACTCGGCTGGATCGAGTACGAGGGACGCCATCGAGCTGTCGTGTGTCAAGAACTCGGGGCGCCGGAGTAACAGCGCCGGATCGGTCGGATCGCGAGGAGAACGTCGACTACTTCCTCTACGCTGTGATCGCTTCGCCGGTCTACAAGGGTATGTGGACAACACTCTCCTCTCGCTGCTATACATCACCATGATCTTGCGTGTGCGTAGGAAAATTTTTGAAATTACTACGTTCCCCAAAAGTATTCCCTCTTGAGATTGAGTTTGAGGACGCTGAGTTGTTTGCCGAGGTGGGTGTTAGTACTGATATGGATATAAACGAGGGAGATGACAATGCGGGTGCTAGGAAGGATCCGACTGATGAGGCTGGTCGAGAGAGACCCAACGGGTTGGCACCGGATGCTCAGTTGCCCCAGACTAGATCAGGGGTAGAGCCGTCCCCGTCTCCGTCGGTACCTAACAACACGTTGAGGTTCGGATCATTTGAGCCTACGTCTGCTCCTCCTAGACTTTGGAGCGATCGGGTGGAGTCTGAGGATGCTTTTGAGTGCTCGCTCCTGGTGCTGGATTTTATGACGGCTGTTTGTCCCGCGGTGGGAGACTGTGGGACGGGCCACTCGGAGGTGGCCCCTTTCCCCCCCGGGAGTTCTGCGGTCTCGTGCGAACGGTTGGTGGTTGAGTCGGCGCCTGCATCGCGGTCGTTGGCCGGCCGTGAGGGAGACCGTCTGGGGCAGGTGGCCTTGGACCCTTCCCTTTCGGCACCGGCTGCTGCTGCCTCTCCTGTGCTGATCGGCGATTGTCAAGGGCAGGTAGCCCCGGCGACGCCAGTTTCGTCGTCGCTGGCTGGCCGTGAGGGAGGCCGTCTGGGGCAGGTGGCCTCAGACCCTTCCCTCTCGGCACCGGCTGTTGCGGCTTCTCCTGGTTGCTCGGCGGGAGTCTGGGGCAGGTGGCCCTGGTCTATCCCTCACCTTCGGCTGTTGGGATGGTGATGCCCTCAGGCTTGACGGTTGGGGCGGAGGGGGTGCTCGGGCAGGCGGCGCCGGCACCTACCTCTCCCGGCATCCTGTCCATTCGCCATGGGAGCCTTCCACCGCTGCCTCCTGCGAGTGGCGCTTCTCGGGAGGAGGTTATTGCTTTTGGCGGGATCCCTGACCCGGTATCTGAGGGGAGACGGATGAGTTCTCGTCTCCAGGACCACTCGGAGGTTGATGACATGCAGCAGAGGTGCGCTATGAGGGCGGCCAAGCTTCGTGATATTGAGGTCACTACCGGTATGTTAGTCAACTTATCCAATTCTATTTTGCATTTTCCTACGGATGAGATTATTCATAATGCACATCAAGTAGGGGTTTCGCTAGGGAATACCAATTCTGAAATTTCCAACTCGGTTAATGATCTCCTTGATCTGGAAGCGGAACGCGCTTTAGAAACCATTCGAAACCTAGCAGCAGTGAGACCTATGAATGATGCTGAGATTGATGCGTTAGGGTGAGAGTGCTTGACAATTTGTGTGCGGACCTTGCACCATCCACTAATGAGTCGGACGAGGAGGAGGTTAGTGTAGAAGTTGTAGTGAATCAACCACCAGAGCCCGATTATGAGGACCGGATGGTGGACAATGATATACCCAAACGTAAGTGGAAGAGGAAGGTGTATCCCGCATCCGCGCTACGTAGGAGTGCTAGGATTCGAAAGGCAAAAAAATTTCATGATGACTTATGAAAGGAATCTTTTGGAATAGCAGAGGTCTAAAGGACTTGGCTAAAAGAAGGTTTCTCGCTGAGGCGTCTCTGGAGCATCGATTAGATTTCATTGCTCTCTCTGAAACTGGTAGAGATAATTTTGCTCCTCAGTTTCTTTCCTCTCTTGCGGGTGGTGTTGATTTCGACTGGCATTGCCTACCTCCGCGAGGACGATCAGGAGGTATCTTGCTGGGAGTGAGATGCGATTCACTCGAGGTCCGGAGTGTAGTGATGGGCAACTTTGTGGTTAAGTTTCGGGTTAGGTCTAAATTTGATGGTTCCAACTGGGCTTTGGTAGCGGTTTACGGTGCCGCACAACCGGAGCTTAAACCGGAGTTTTTGGCGGACCTTGCTCGAATTTGTGGGTCTGAGCAGCTTCCGATGTTGGTCGGGGGTGATTTCAATATCATTCGGAGGAGAGAGGAGAAGAATAATGATAACTTTGACGGCAGATGGTCGTTTATGTTCAATACCATTATTGAGAGCTTGGATCTGAGGGAGATAGAGCTTTCTGGTAGAAAGTTTACCTGGGCCAATGCTTTGCCAAACCCGACATATGAAAAGCTTGATCGAGTTCTCGCGAGCGTAGAGTGGGAACAGAAGTTCCCTCTTGTTACGGTACAAGCTCTCTCGCGAGGAATATCCGATCACACACCACTGTTCGTGGACTCCGGGGAGCCGAACCATGTGGGGAACAAAAACACCTTCTCATTCGAGATGGCCTGGTTCGAATGTGAGGGGTTCTTAGACCTTATTGCCAGGGAATGGGCTAAGGGTGTGGGAGGTAAGACGGCTGTCGAGCGTTGGCAGAATAAAATCAGGCATTTGAGAAGTTTTTTACGGGGTTGGGCAAAGCACCTCAGTGGGGTGTATAAGATTGAGAAGGATAGGCTCCTTGCTCTTATACAGGCCCTGGACATAAAAGCTGAATCCGGGATTCTGCTGCCTGCTGAGCTCCAAGTTAAAACTGAGGTGGAGAAGAGGTTGAAAGAACTTCTCCGTGAAGAAGAGTTGAAGTGGGCATTGCGAGCTAAGGTTCGCAAAGTGGTCCAAGGGGACGCCAATACTCAATTCTTTCACCTGATTGCCAATGGTAAGCACAGAAAGAAGCGTATCTTCCAACTTGAACAAGATGAGGGTACTATTGTTGGGCGGGATAATCTCAAAACATATATTACCGAGTATTATAGGCAGTTATTTGGACCTCCAGAGGTTAATTGTGTGACCCTCGATGAGTCTAGGACTGAGGATGTACCTCAATTGTCTGCTGCCGATAATGATATCTTGCTCGCCCCGTTTTCGGAGAAGGAGGTGTTTGATGCTATTGCACAAATGGAAAACGATAAGGCTCCCAGACCGGACGGGTTTCCGGCCGAGTTCTATAAAAAGTGCTGGCACATTATTAAGGGGGATTTGTTACCTATGTTTCAGTATCTTTTCTCTGGACAGCTTCCATTATTTCACTTGAATTTTGGAACTATCACATTGCTCCCTAAGAAAACGGAGGCTGTGAGAATTGAGTAGTTCAGGCCGATTTGCCTCCTCAATGTTAGTTTCAAAATATTCACCAAGGTCGGGACTAATAGGCTCTCACAGATTGCGCATTCTGTGGTGCAACAATCCCAAACTGCTTTCATGCCGGACAGAAACATCCTTGAAGGGGTGGTTGTCCTTCATGAAACGCTCCATGAAATTCACTCCAAAAAATTAGATGGGGTAATTTTTAAGGTGGATTTCGAAAAAGCGTACGATAAGGTCAAGTGGCCATTTCTCCAACAGGCATTGCGCATGAAAGGTTTTGATGATGCCTGGCGCCGGCAGGTCGAATCTTTTACACAGAAAGGGAGTGTGGGAATTAAAGTGAATGACGACGTAGGTCATTATTTCCAGACTCATAAAGGCCTCAGACAAGGAGATCCGATGTCCCCTATCCTGTTTAACATTGTGGTGGATATGTTAGCAATTTTGATAGGAAGGGCTAAGGAGAATGGTCAAGTGGGTGGCTTGGTACCTCATCTTGTTTATGGAGGTGGATCCATCCTTCAATACGCTGATGATACAATCATCTTTATGGAGCACGACTTGGCCAAGGCGAGAAATATGAAGTTGTTGTCATGCCTATTTGAACAATTGTCCGGGTTAAAGATTAACTTTCATAAGAGCGAGTTGTTCTGCTTTGGTAGAGGCAAGGACGAACAGGAGTCTTATAGGCAATTGTTTGGGTGCGAGTTGGGGAGTTTGCCCTTCTCCTACCTTGGTATTCCAATTCACCATCGTAGGCTGACAAACAGAGAGTGGAAGTGTATCAAGGACCGATTTGAGAAGAAACTGAGTTGCTAGAAGGGTAAACTCATGTCATACGGAGGCCGGTTAATCTTGATAAATTCGGTGCTCACGAGTATGCCTATGTTCCTCTTATCGTTCTTTGAGGTCCCAGTTGGTGTGAGGAAAAGACTGGACTTCTATTGATCACGCCTCTTTTGGCAGGGTGATGAACTTAAAAGAAAATACCGGCTTGCTAAATGGGATATTATCTGTCGACCCAAAGACCAAGGAGGGCTTGGTATTGAGAATCTTGAAGTTAAGAACAGATGCCTTCTTAGTAAGTGGTTGTGGAAGCTCGCTTCCGGGACTGAAGCCATGTGGGCGCAGATCCTTCGCAGCAAGTACCTCCAGACTAGAACACTGTCCCAGGTAACAGTTAGGCCGACTGACTCGCTTTTCTGGAAAGGACTCATGAAAGTTAAACAATTAATGTTCAATAGGACAAGAGTTGTTATTGGAGATGGTGCTTCTACGCGTTTCTGGGAGGATACTTGGCTTGGCGACTCACCCTTGGCCATTCAATATACGTCTTTATATCGTATTGCTCAACGACGTGAGGTGTTCGTTGCCACGGTATTTCAATCTATCCCCCTTAATATTCAGTTTAGACGGTCGCTAACGGGCAATCGTTGGGAAGTTTGGCTCCATTTAGTTAGGAGACTAATGGAGGTTCAACTTTCTGACCAACCTGATGAATTACGCTGGAAGTTGACTAGGTCTAGAGTATTTACAGTTAAGTCAATGTATATTGATGTTATTAATTCGAACTCCATTCCAACTTCCAAGAATGTCTGGGATGTCAAAGTTCCTTTGAAAATAAAAGTGTTTATGTGGTTTGTCCATAAACAAGTTATTCTAACAAAGGACAACTTAATAAAGCGTAATTGGGCAGGACCTACTAGGTGTAGTTTCTGTGATCGGGATGAGACGATTAAGCATCTCTTTTTTGATTGCCCGTTGGCCAAGGTCCTTTGGCGGACGGTCCACATTGCTTTTAACATTACTCCACCGACTACTGTTAATGCTTTATTTGGGACTTGGCTTAATGGGATTGAGTCTACCTTAGCAAGACATATTCGGGTTGGAGTCTGCGCGTTGTTGTGGACCATCTGGCTTTGTAGAAATGATTTGGTTTTTAACAGAACATCACGGCTTCATTTTTTGCAGGTTATTTTCCGAGATACGGCAGTGATCCGTTCGTGGTCGCTACTCACTCCGATGGAGGCCAGGGAGCATTTTGGTTACTGGGTCTATCCGTTGGGAGATGGTAGCTCGGGATATCTTCAACCGGTTTGGATGGCGGTCATGTAATAGGATAGGCAATTAGTTTACCTACCTTTATTAGCCAGCCGGTTGTGGCATCTTTTCCTGGCTAGTTTGTGTATCTAGCCTTTTGCGCTCTGTGTGAGCTGCTTTTCCTTTCTTTAAGTTTGAGACTTTGAAACTTTGTTGGCACATTTTGTTTAATGCTTAATAAGATGGCCGTATGCATCACTCTTGATGCAGAGGCCGGGGAGTTCCCCCTTTTCGAAAAAAAAAGATCGATTGATCCGTTCACGGTTGAAAGAAAGAGAAGAAAGGCAATCAGTTCTCCAAATGATAAGACACACATAATAAAGAATATTTTACTGACAAGCATTTTGTAACAAGAAAATATTTATTTCTAGCAGAGACAATTGGGTAAACTAAAATGCAGCGGAATTAACTAAAATTCAGCGAGATTGAAAATAAATACTCTCTCCATTCACAGCTATAAGATGTTTTAACTTTGTTGTGAATCGGATGTATATACACACATTTTAGTGCATTTGTTCAGTTATTTCAGACTGTATATAGTACATACTGAAATATCGAAAACATCTTATATGAGGGAGTAACTAATATGACAGAAGGATTTGTCAACTGAATGAATTCTGTAAAAGACGATTAGAAGAGAAAAGCACCTCGGGAGTAGGGTCTGGGATGATTATATCATTAGGGCAGTACTTGGCCATGCAAGCAGCTCTTAGGTCCATCAACTGGAAGAGAGAACTAATGTCTTCAAAGAGACAGCTGGTACTAAGGAAGGAAATAAAACAGAAGCCAGACGAGAGGAAGATCATATTCATACATACAGATCGGTAGCGATCATACCTCATCTATCCTTTTACCGAAAAAGGCTTTCGCCTTGCTTTATATTATAAAGTAAATGCCCAAGCCAACATTCCACATAGGTTCACACAAACGCAAACACACACCAAGTTCACACACACACACAAGATCCAAAAGGGTTAATGCTGAGGGCACAGCTCAAGAAGCCCTAGAATAGAAATAAACGACAACATCTAGTCGGGCTCGGGGGCGAAGTGGTGCCAAAGTGAAGGCGAGTGATCGAAGGTCGGCGAGGAGGGTGTTGATGACGTCCCGATCCTGAGGGCGGCTAAGCGGCCGCCAAAGCTGCATGTACCCACACATTTTAAAAATGGCGTCAGTAGCACGTCTTAGAGTAACCTTTTGGATGACAAGCTTATTGCGGACGGTCCACAACGTCCAGGCGAGGACCCCAACACAGAGCCAACGGATATGTCGGTAGCAAGGGGGGAGGCATGGATCTCCGCGAGAAGGTCGGGGAAATTGGAGTTGCACCACTGTCCACCAACCGTCTCGCGGAAACTGGACCAGAGAAACTGGGCCGTGGGGCACGCGAAGAAGATGTGGTTAGCATCCTCCACCGTGTCCCACAGAGGGCAAAGTCCATCTTCGGGTCCGTTACGCTTGAGGACTTCGACTCCGGAGGGGAGGCGGCCACGGATCCATTGCCAAAGGAAGATCCTAATCTTCAGTGGCAAGCGAATATCCCAGATCAAACTGAAGGGCTCGGGGGCGGGCGAAGGCGCGATGGCCGCATACAGGGACCTAGTAGAGAAGCGTCCGGAAGACTTGAGGCGCCACGAGATGGCGTCTGGGGCGTCGGTGACGCTCATCGGGAGAAGGGCGATGTCCTGGAGGAGGGCATCCCAGGCGGCTACCTCGGGTGGGCCAAAAGGGCGACGAAACGCGAGGCGCCCTAAGTCAATAACGGCCGTCTCAACAGAGACCCGAGGGTCAACTGCAATGGCGAAGAGTTCGGGAAAGCGGGCGGCCAGAGGGGTGTCGTCGATCCACCGATCAAACCAGAACAGGGTCGCGGACCCAGTACCAACCGAGATGGACGTGCCAATGCGGCACTGTGAAGCAAATGAACGACGAGCGACGGCTGCCAAACTGTGATCCGCCCGAAGGCTGACAGAAAGCCAGAGGCTGTCCACAGAGGTATTTGTTCCGGATAATGGTGAGCCAAAGCCCTCCGTCCCCATTAGCAATACGCCATAGCCACCGGGTCGGGAGGGCGATGTTCATGCAGCGGGAGGACAGAATCCCAAGCCCCCCTGGTCCTTGGGTTTACAAATGTCTGGCCAACTAACCATATGGTACTTCTGTTTGTCATCGTCGCCAGCCCAATAGAACCTGGATTGGTACTTGGCAATTTCCGTGTGCAGCGTTTCATGGAGGCTATAAAAGCTCATGAGGAACCAAAGAAGGCTAGCGAGTGAGGAGTTGATGAGAATCACACGCGCAGCCTTCGATAGCCAACGCCCTTTCCAAGGCTCGACGCGGTGCTGCATACGGGTCACCGTGGGGCGGAGGTCCGCCATGGTGAGGCGCGAATCACTAACGGGGATCCCCAGGTAGGTCGTGGGGAAAGAACCCAACCGAAAGTTAAGACGGTCAGCAATAGCCTGAGCTTCCACCGGAGGCTAGCCTAGAACCATCACTTCGCTCTTATCGAAGTTGATCGTTAGGCCCGACATCTGCTGGAAGCACAGAAGGAGGAACTTCAGGTTAGCCACGTCCTGAGTAGAACCTTCCACCATTATTATGGTGTCATCCGCGTATTGATGGAGGGAGACCCCTCCCCCTCCGACTAGGTGGGGGACAATGCCACGGATATGGCAGGCACCCTTGGCCTTATCAAGGATGGCGGCCATAGCATCAACCACCATGTTGAACAGGAACGGCGAGAACGGGTCACCCTGACGAACCCCACAAAGAGTAGGGAAGTATATGGCCCAATCTCGCCGCTGATGTTCACCGCAGTCCGCCCACAGGATACTAATTGCATCACGCGAGTCACCCAGCGGTCGTCAAAGCCCTTACGCAGCAGCACTTCCTGAAGGAAAGGCCAGTGGACAGTATCATAGGCTTTATGAAAGTCTAACTTCAGGAAGACAGAGCGATGATGTTTCACCCGAACTTCGTGAAGGACTTCATGGAAGACCAACACGCCATCTGGAATAAATCGGCCTTGGATGAAGGCCGATTGGTTCGGGTGAGTGATCGAGTTAGCAAGCAGGGTCACCCTATTGGCGTACCCTTTGGCCAGGATCCGAAATATCACGTTAATCACTGTGATGGGACGGAACTGGCGAATATCAGAGGCGCCCGGAACCTTTGGGATGAGGGTAATGATCCCATAGTTGAGGCGTCCAAGGTCCATAGAGCCCGAATAGAACTCCTCGAATAAGGCCATGACCTCCGGTTTGACTGTCTGCCAGAACGTTTTAAAGAACGTAACAGGCAGGCCATCCGGACCCGGGGCCGAGGAGGGGTTCATTCCTTTAATGGCCACAAGGACCTCGTCTTCGGCGAAGGGGGCAACAAGGGCCGCGTTGGCCTCGTCGGAAACCAACTGCACCCCCGTCTAGGTGTCGGGGGCGAGACTAGCCCCACCCAGAGGGGTGGTGGTAAAGAGGGCTTTGTAGAAGCCGTCAACATGAGCCCGAATGGCCGCGGGGCAGACAAGGGGGATGTCATCCTCCCATAAGCAGTGGATGGAGTTTCTTCTGCGTCGTCCATTCGCAACCGCCTGGAAATAGGCAGTGTTTGCATCACCACGGAGCACCCATCGCTGGGTACCACGCACCCTCCAGTATGCCTCCTCATCGGTGTAGATGAAGGATAGATGATCTTCAAGATCATATCTCAGCATCCACTCATCCGGAGATAGCCCAGAGGAATCAGCCCGAGCGTCCAGAGCTCGGATAGCCAGCAGGAGAGATCTTTTACGCTCGCGGAGGTCACGGCCAAGATTGGCACCCCAGCCCTTCATGAATTGGTGGGCAAGCTTGGCGCAGAAGTGCCACGAGTCGACGGCGGACATGGAGCAATGGGGAGAGGCGCGAGCTAGTGTCCACCGAGCCGAGACCGCATCCCGAAAGCCGGCCTGATTGAGCCAAAAGGACTCAAACCTACACCGCGGCGGGCAGGGGGGCGCTCGTCCGCAGAGGATAGGAGGAGAGGGACGTGGTCCGACCCAATGCGGGTAATCGCCCGTAGCGAGGTCAGGGGGCACCTCAATTCCCATTCCGGGGAAACTAGGACACGATCCAGCATGGATCATGTCGGGTCGGCCTGGTGGTTAGTCCAGGTAAATCTCGCCCCCGTTCGCTCGATCTCTCGGAGGCCGAGCTCCGCGATCCATTCGTTGAACAACTACATCCGGGAGAGGTTAATCCTATCATTATTCTTCTCATCTGGAGAACGGATGAGGTTAAAATCTCCGCCCACAACTACTGGGAGGAGGGAGGCGGAGATCTTTTGGTGGAGCTCCGCAAGGAAGGTCGGGGAACGGCGGTGATCCGCCGGACCATAGACAATCACGACCTCCCATTTGAAGTTCAGGGCCCGCTCAAAGATCTCCATACTAAAAAAGAATTCGCCCCGGTCCATGCCGCCCACCTCGAAGGTGGCATCCTTCACCCCTAAGAGGATGCCATCGGAGTGGCCCGTGGTCCCACTAAAAGGGAGCCAATGCTAGGCGAAAAGGTGGGAGCTGAGGCAATCAAGCTCATGGAGGGAGAACTCAGTACGCATGGTTTCCTGGATCGCAATGATGTCAATGTGGTCGTCGCGCACGTACTCGACGAGTTGGCGGCGTCGGCCATCATGGCTGATGCCGCGGATGTTCCAAAAAAGGGCCCGCATCTAAACCCCCATCGAGGGGCTGCTTGACCCCAGAACACGAGATGCGCTTTGGGTGCGGAGAGAAGCAGTGCGGGACCGAGTGCGCCCATGAATAGCCCCGTCGACCACCGGAGGGGGCTTACCAGCGATACGTGCAGTCTGCTCCTCAGGGGTCCTATGCAGGCGAGCCCGAGTCTCAGCCAACTTGCCATCAAGGATCTCGCGAGCCCTAATGGCCGCGATCTGCTCTAAGGGGGGACCCACTTCCCCCCTGAAAACGATGGCCGAGTCAGTGGCCACCTTGGCTAGGTGTTAGAGAGGAACGACCTCAAGCGCGGAAAAGGAACAACAGGAAGAACTGGGAAGGGCGGGATCCACACCTGACTCGATGTTCCGGGCAGCCGCCCGGATCTCAGCCCGCTCGGCGATGGACGGGACCGAGGCATCGGCCGGGCGAGCCGCATCGAGGCGGGCGCTGTGGCGAGACGCAGTCACCGGCATCGAGGAGGAGCGGGCCCGCCTGGTGTACGCCACCATCTGAGGAGTGACCGCGGAGACTGGCGTGGTGACGACCACGGCCACCGCCGAAGCCGGGGAGGCCGAGGAGGTGGGGTGGGCGTCAGGGGCCACCAGCAGGGGGAGTGGGGCGACAAGCTCCAGGGTGTCGCCCGATGCTTCCCCCGCGGGCGGGGGCACTGAGAGGGCTCTCCAAGGGGTGGGGTACCGCCGTCACCACCCGTGAGGACCGGGGGGGTCTGTGCCGGGGGTGATGGTGGTTCCGGGCCCAACGGAGAGGAGCGGCGAGCGGAGTCGGCGGACGGAGAGTGGGGCGAAGAGGGGGGCACGACGAGCAGACCCACACTGGAGATGTCGCTGATCGACTCCGAGGCAGGGGGAGAGGGCGCCACGGGGGGTGCGGCCAGCTGAAGGGCCACCGCGAGGTCCGCGGCGGATACCTGGGTGCGGCCCTGTCCAGAGCCGCCGCGGCCCGAGGAGGGTTGGCGGGCTCACGAGACGGAGAGCGGGAGCGCTCAGAGATGTCGTCGTCCTCCTCGTTGTCGTCGAAGCGGGAGTGGCGTGGGCGACGGTGATGAGAGCCATCGGCATCCGCGGGCCCGCCCCCCTGGAGGCTGTCGGCGGAGAGGCGGGGGTGGCCGATATGGTTCGGCGGCTCGGGGCAGATGGTGAGGTCGTAGTCGTCGTCGTTGAAGAAGACCCGAAGCATGGTGTGGAGCTTGGAGGCGTCGAGCCATTTCACCTTGACCTGGACCTCCTCCTCTTTGCGCAGAGAGAGCTCATCGACCACCACCACCTTGCCCAGGATCTTGGACATACTGCGAATGACCCGCTCAGACCGGGCCACATCAGGGAGGCCGGCGATGAGGAGCCAAGCAGTGTCCAGGACCACCATGGCCTTGGGATCCCACCTCGGCTCGGAGATGTTCACCACAGTCCCGTTGAGGGCCAAGGATGGGCCCCAGGCCGGTCCAGAAGCAGAGCGGCCCGAAACGACCGGCCCGGGGCAACCAACCGGGGCACGAGGGTTTCCTCAGGCGCCGTCGCGGAGGTCGCCGCCGGGGCCGGGAGGGGGCGGCCGGCCAGAGCACACGCCGGCCACCGAGACAGGAGGAGCAGCACCAAAGACGGAGATGAAGGGCGGAAGGGGCTTTCTGCACCAGATGCCCAAGAGCGCGAGTCCGCCCGCGGCGATGGGCCGGCCGGAGCAGAGGCGGACGCCGGCAAGGCGTGGGGCCACCAGAGGCGAGCGCCAGACCGCGTCAGCAAGCCGGTGACGCCCACCGCCAAAGACGATGCCACGGGGAGGCCCGAGACCCCAAGGCATCCCTTGACCTAGGAGACGGCAGGCCGAGGCCGCCGGTGGCGCCGATCGGTCCTGCTGGAGGCCGGACTCCCAGCCACGGGAGTCGGGCGCTGGCTGGGACGGACGGAGGTGGCCGGACCGGGCACGGGCAGGATGCGGTCGCGGCAAAGGATGGGCGGCTCAAGGCAACGAGGGCAGCCTCGGCGAGGTCAGCCCAGACACACGCGAGGAGCAGCCAGAGGAGACGGCGGGGGGCGAGGAGGAGCCGGCGGGCCGGCCGTGGGCGAGGCCAGGGGCGAGGGCGGCAGCAGCGGCGGAGTCGCCGAGGCGACGGGGCGTCGCCAGAGCCAGCGCACGCGAGAGCCATCGATGGGTAGCATATAACTTCTTAATGGTTTGTCATCTATCCTTTTCCAGTCGATGTTTTTTTGATGAGATTGAGCTGCTATGAAAATCCAAGATGGATCCCATGGACTCTCTGTGGTTGATCCATGTATACTGCCAGTGTAATGGTCTCTGTGACAAGCCTCCTTTGTATATGTTGTGTCTAACCGTCGAGCAATTTTCGATTGCATCATTTCTTTATCTGGGAACAGGAACAGGTTTGTTTATTATCTCGAATTACATAGACCTGATAAAACAATAATAATCATGATTCATGAATGAAGGATACTACTAAAATGGAAAATATTGGTAATTTTCTCAACATATGGAGGCATGGTAACAAGCTGAAAAAAATGCCACATACTAATTCATCTTAACAACTAGAAACTCGGGCACATTCAAAATATGAAAAAGGAGGCACGGTAGCAAACTAAAAAGAACGGTAAATTGGAGAATTAGCCGGTTAGACGGGATTTCAGCAGCTCCAAATTAATCTGAAGTTTGCAAACCAATATATGGGTACACGTCCTAACTTTAAAACTAGCAGTAAGTAAATAGATATGCACTCTCTCCGTAAAGAAATATAAGAGCGTTTAGACCACTACTTATATTTCTTTATAGAGGGAGTAATAATTAGCTTGGTTTGTCTTAAAAACCCTACTGTGGCTGTTCGTTGTAGTAGTTCTACTTAATCTCTGTAATCAGGTCCAGCTACTATGGCTTGTTCCCTGTTGCCTCGTTTTAATAAAATGGGGCGGGAGGAAACATCTATTATTCTTCTTCTTCAAAAAAAAAAACTCAATGTTATATTTATTTAATAAAGACAGCTCGCGACTGATGCATAAGTTTCATCAACTCAAGGTAAAAACATGCAACAGCACACAGACTCCCTATCACAATCAAAAGAAGAAATTAAGGGACGCAATCATTTTTTTTCGAATCAACGTAATCAAAATGTTACCGCAGTCCGATTCCGCCATGATTTCCTCTCCTGGCTGGCTGGATATGATCAATATCGGACTTCACCGGAACAGATCTTCAGACAATGGAAGAAGATCTTCTCGTCGGAGGGCAGCGTGCGTGGCCGCGCGCGGGGTTCGCAATGGCGGCGCGAATAAATGGGAACGGAGCAGAACGGCGGCAAACGGATATGCCAGGCCTGGTTGAGTGAGGCCCGAAATGACACACCCGGACAGATGGGCCGTCGGGCATCCCGGCGCTAATGGGATGGCCTGGCCCGTTCGGTTGGCACTAACGGGCCGTAGGGCATCCCGGCAGGCACCCGTGCTCTTCCGCCCAAAACCCACCCAGGTCCGCTGTGCTCCCCCCGGAGGCGACCATGGCGGCGGCGGCGGCGGCGGCGGGAAGTGATGTGTTGGTGGTGCGCCTGCCTTCTCCCTCGGCGGAGGACCCCCTGCACCATGATAAGAAGGTTCCCTCGGCATTCCATATACTCGTATCGAATTTTCTTCTTCTTTTCTTCTCTAGGTCGTGGCTAGTTCATTCAGTAACAAATTACAATCCCCGGGAGCAGGACAAATCAAAGGTCTTCTTTTGACCTGCGTTAATTTTCTTGATAGTAGATATGAACTAGCATACGGGTGGATTAATCAAGTGTGGGCTTGCGGCTCATAGTTTATTTAACTGGGCAGACATGTTGTAAATTTCTTTCTGTATGCGTGCCTCTGTCTCTGTGGTGACGATACTGAGCTTGAATATTTTTCACCAAATCCATCTTTTTTATAAATGCAGAAATTATTGGAGGCTAGGAAACTATCCTGTACATTTCAAGTCCCGATCTCTTCGTCCCCTGCTGACGCCTGCAAATTACTTGACCAGATGATCCATGCTGCCAGGGTAGCTCATATGGATGAGGTAACTACATGTTGAGTTGCTTAATTCTGGTTATTGGCTTGCCGACATAACAACAAAAAGGCGCTTGAGCTTATTTATTTGTTTTGACTTCTTACTTCTCACCAATTTACTTGCGTTGATTTACTTCAGCTGGAGCTTTATTTTGCTGGGGATGATGATTATGGCCCATTCTCTGCACGGAATGAACTTGAGTCCCTGAACCTGCTTCTCAAAACCATCAACACGTTGCTTGTAGCTGCCAGTGATGGCGCCAAGGGAGTATTGCAATTACTAGTGGATGAGATACTTGTTAGGCTCAGATCTGTGGGATTGACAGATAAGCATCAAATGGCACTTCAAACACAGAACCAGGAAGCCGAGGATTCTCTTCTTAAATGGGGGGAGCAGCATGGTGTTAAAAGTAAACTGCAGATAGCATGTAAGCCTCCATGAATCTTGATTCTTTAATAATCTGGATCATGAGTGTTGTGTGCTGCACTCAACGCATTGAAAATTGACAGGATTTCTAAGAACTTTCCACTAAAAAGATTGGATGATGTTATCTTTCTGTATATAATATAATAGAGTTGGGGGAAAATAATAGAGTTTTATCTTTCTATTAATCTTGTTTGCATAAACAATAATTTCTTATAAAATCTCTAGTGTTCATGCTATTTTAGCAAAATAGTGATGATAATTGTTAGGTTAATAGAAACTTACTACAGTTTTACAGGTTGGCATGATAAACAACCATGTTATAGGAATTAATGGATGTAACTGAAATTGTAACTGAAATTCTACATAAAAGTTCATGGTGCTTATTATACTAGAATTTAGTTCTCCAAGCTGATTTTTTTTGCTCAGGGGGACCTCCCTTCAATGAACAACCTATTGTTATATTGATAGATATTCAGTGCTATACTATTTCTTAACTGATCCTGAAAATTCTAGTTTTTGAAGGAGCTGGGAGAGGAATGCTAGCATCTGAAGATATAGGTGTGGGTGACATTGCACTTGAAATTCCAGAGTCCCTTATCATATCTGAGGAACTTCTCTGTCAGTCTGATATGGTATGTTCGTCATTAATCTCATCTCCGCATTCCCTAAAACACCCACAGTTCCTCCTTTGTGACAGCAAAAGTTCTGGCTAGCTACCATGGAACCCTCTATATTATTTTTCGATATCTTGCTGCAGTTGGATGTTCAGCATGAAATGAATCTGGTTCTAGTTAAAATTAATCACTTGCTTGGCATATTTTATCAACTGAAGTCTGATGATTGTCTGTCCATTGCCGCCAATAATTTGCTTTTCGAGTTGATTTTCAATGCCCGAATGTTAGAGTTCCTGGTTGTTCAATTGTGAAGACTTTGCTATCTATTGCAGTTTCTTGCATTGAAAGATGTAAATAGTATCACCACTGAAACTATGCTATTGTTGTGGAGCATGAGAGAGCGGCATGATCCATCTTCAAAGTTTAAGATGTTCTTTGAGACACTTCCATCAAATTTCAATACAGGTATTAGTAGTTAATTGTCATCCGTAAAGCGACTCCATGCTTGTATATGTCAGCCCTCCATGGGGCCGTGGGAGGCTAGGAGGCTGAAGTTTTACAATGTGCTAAGTTAAGAAATTATTTTATCATGTGCATCTACAGGCTTGAGTTTCGGAATTGATGCACTTGCTGCATTAGAAGGTACCCTACTTTTTGACGAGTTAATGCAAGCTAGGCAGGTAATACCCTTGTGAATTGCTTTGTTAATTAATTCTATGGGTTTACTGTTCAGCTGGTAATGGTATGAAGCAATTTTTTGTTCTTTATTTCAGCATTTGCGCGAGCAGTACGATGAGTTATTTCCAATGCTATCCACCAAGTTTCCTGAGATATTCAAACAAGACATATTCTCATGGGACAATTTTCTGTGGGCATGTGAATTATGGTATTCTAACAGTATGATGGTTGCTTTAAGCAGCGGGAAATTAACAACTTGCTTGATTCCTGTTGCTGGACTTATGAACCACTCGGTTTGTAACTTTGTCCCTGAATTGGTTTGAAAGTTTTCTTTCATTTGTCTCCGAGTGACTTGTCATGTTTTATTCAGGTGACTCCACACATTCTTAACTATGGACGAGTAGATCAAGCTACAAAGTCTTTGAAGTTTCCTTTGTCGAGACCTTGTGAAGTAGGGGCCCAATGTTTCCTCAGTTATGGGAAACATCCAGGGTCACACCTAATTACCTTCTATGGTTTCCTACCAAGAGAAGACAACCCTTACGATGTTATACCTTTGGGTAAGGTTTTGCCTAAGCATCATTCCTTAGATATATGTGGGTCTTTAGATAGAGAAGTTACAACTGCTTTCTCTTTGCCAACGTTATGATGGTTGCCCTGGATCTGTGACACTAATGACTAATTTATTTGACTTAAGTTGCTTAGTCTGGTGATCTTAACTTACTTTGTAAACACAACGTGCCTTTCAATGCTGAGGGACTAGGCACAGTTTCTATGAGCTCTGCTCCATTTTGGGCACATTCTCCTTATCCGGGAATGAAAGTAAGTAAATACGCACAAGATTATATTACCGATGTTGAACTATGTGCAGATCTTGATACGTCTGTTCACGAGGAGGACGAAACCGCCCAGTCTGTGAGTACAAGTGTAACCACTCATATGGTTCGTGGCACATGGTTGTGCAGATCACAAGGACCTCCCACATATGGCCTGCCTCCGCCCTTGTTGTCTCATCTCCGTGCTGCTCTAAACTGTGAGCACAGCGAATCCATGCCAGAGGCTGATGTAAGAATCGGTTTTCCGTTTCCTGAATGATGCGTGAAGCATGTCATACGCTTCACAAATAACTGAAAGTAAGGCCTTTTTTCTTGATGTGCTCAGATCAAGGAAAATGACAGGATGGTGCTGGAAACACTCGTTAGCATATTTACTCCGATGCTTGAAGGGTTAGGCGAGGCAGACGACTACAACCGGTGCCACTTCATCAGGCTTAAACGGCTATCTTTTGTCTCTCCTTTTGTGCTGGGCATGAGCTTACGATTTACTTGGTTTGTTGCAGGGAGAGTGCAAGTTGGGACGTTGTGCTAGTGCTGGACTACAAGGATCTTCAGAGACGGATAATTTCGTCCATCGTTACTTCTTGTGGCTCTGGCTTGGCAATGCTTGATTCCTAGTTGGAAGTGTTTCTTTCACTGACTAAATAAGCGAAGGCCACACTGGAGCCAGATGTAGGTTCGGAATCCCTTCCTTAGCTGACATGCGGATGGCGGTGAAGCTGTTGCACATGGGAAGTACTCCTTAGTCTCAGGCAATTTTCCCTGGTGGATGAGGATCCAAGGACCGGCACGCAAGAAACATGACCCCCTAACTGAAGATGCTCCAATTCAGGCATCAGTTTGATCCAGCAATCACGTCAGTGAATTTCAGGCACCAGTTTGTGGCTTGAAATTCAGGCTGGCTGCTCCAGATTGTTTGATTCGAACTTTGTTTTGCTAGAAGAAAGCTACTACCTTTATCATGACAGAGTGATGTGTCGCTGATCTATAAAGCTGACTGTTGAACTTGTTGATCAGAATGAGGCCTTATTTCTGACCTGGATATGGGTTATTCTAAATTGGTTCATACTAGTTCAGAGGTGGTACGCCGATAGCTAACTGGCACTGAATATATATTTGTAGAACTGACCTCTCTACATTCCACCCCATGCTCCAAAGTCCAAACCAAACACCCAAACACGCTCTTAAACCTACAACCATGGAGGCTCCCACAAAGCAGCATAACACGGCATGCTGGTCGGAGAGACAGTGGCACGCACCGGAGATATAACATCGGCAGTGAGAGTATCATCAACGGAGGCGGCCTGCAGATCATCTGCACCTCACAGTGCAGCAATGGCGAATGGTGGTCATGTTTGTCCTGAGAGCCGAATTGGATTTCCGGCGTGCTTGGCCGGTTGACCCTTCCTTTCTTCATGTTATAATTAAGAAAAATAATAACTGTATCCCTATATTTTCGTGTACTCTTTTTTTTTAGATGTGCATATTTTTTTGTACTCCTTGCAACGAAGATTTCCTGGAAAAAGAAAGAACCTTCCCATAAGGAAAAAACTGGCTAAGATAGAGCCAAGCCAAGTCCGTTCCAAATTGCCAGACCTACTTCCTCCGTCTTATCTCTTTGCTCCCTGGACGGGGATCGGCGGGGCGATCGATCATGGCGGATGCCAGCAAACAACGAGCGACGGCTCACCACCACGGCGGGCTTCCCGATGAGGTCGTGATATGGGAGATCCTCGTCCGCCTGCCCCCCAAATCCCTCCTCCGCTGCCGCGCCGTCTGCCGTGCGTGGCGCCGCACCACCTCCACACGGGATTTCCTCCTCGCCCACCACGCCCAACAGCCCACCCTTCCCATCGCCTCCGGCTACGGTTACTGCGGCCCCTCCGTCAAACGAGACATCATCATCTTCGACCACCGGGCCGCCGATGCCCAGCTCCAACACGTCACCAAGCTTGACGTCGGGAGGTTCTGTGTTCTCCAGGCCTCCTGCGACGGCCTCCTCCTCCTCCTCTCCTGTAACACGTTTGCTGCCTCCTGCTTCTACATCTGCAACCCGGCCACTCGCCAGTACACTCGTCTTCTGATGCTTTGTCACTTCAAGGTTTTGGGAATGTACCGGCACTGCCCTACTGGCGAGTACCAAATACTGTTGTATCATAAAGATGAGAACATCGGGCTCCATCCCGTCGGCGAGGAACATGATCGCTACTACATCATTGCATTGGGCTCTATCGAGCCGCCGAGGAACATCAAGTGTGCGCCGGGGGACGAGCAAGTGTATTTACATGGTGGGGAAGCTCTCGTGTTTCGTGGCAACCTGCATTGGCACCTACGGCAACGTGAGACCGAAAGCAATAAGATAGTGGTATTTGACTCCACAACTGAGTCGTTCAATCAAATGCATGCTCCAATGGTTTTTCGGCACGCCACGCTATTTGAGATGGATGGCATGCTCGGCATGTTCGGTTGTAATGATGTTGGTACTGCCATCAATATCTGGGAATTGCAGGACTATGAAAACCAGGTCTGGACCTTCAAGTGCAAAATTGAAATACCGATCAATGAGATCAGTGTGCTATGTGGAAAACATGACGATTATTGGTTTGCGGTGATGGTGCCTAGGGATGGTGACTTGCTTGTCCTAGTCCAATTCGCCGAGTGGCTACTTCAGGTTGACGCGGATGGCAAGTTGGTCACCAGTTTCCATCAACCAGAACTCTTTGCTACTCAATTGCAGCTGAAACAAACTCTTGTCCCACATACTTTCTTTTCCACACCAGAATACCAGATAGTTATGTGTGAATGCTCTGCCTTCCATCTGAAGGCTGTTGAGTGAGTTGGTGCTTGTTAACGTCCTACTCCCTCTGTCCTATTACTATAATATAAGATGTTATTATAACAAATATACTCATATATTGATTGAAATAACATCTTATTTTATGGGATGGGGGCAGTAGATGTTTGCATCCTTAAGAGTTGCAAGGGTGTATGAATCAGATCAACTATGAGCCTACTAGAATCTTTGTTGATGCATACAAAGTAATGATCAAGAAGCTCTCGCTATATTGTGGCATCATGCAATCTATGCTTGTTTGACCATGTTGACGAAAGTGACTCGTGTGCATGTTGATTCTAAACTTATCAATGTCTTTTAATTTGTGTCGAAATATGTGCAAGCTATCTTGTTCTTTTAACTAGTGGTCTTTCTACTCTGTTCACAAATATAAGATGTTCTAACTTTTTTGTGAATAGGATAGATATAGACATGTTTTAGTATATTTGTTAATTCAGTCTGTATGTACTCCATCCGTTCCTAAATATAAGTCTTTGTAGAGATTCTACTATGGAAATATGCAAAACATCTTATATTTGTGAACAGAGGGAGCACAACACGAGGTTTTCTTCCTTGCCGATCTTCAGACAAGGTAGCATCTACTGATCAATCCATTGCCACCAGATGTTTGTGCGAGCAGAAGAAGAAGAATGCACGGCTAAGTGTATGCTATTGGTCTATGCTATTGAGGACATAAAACATTAGCGAGAGTAAAACGCTCAAAGCTCCAAAGACGCGGCCCTCCCCGTCACCTCCCACCGGGGCGCATGGGAGAGAAACCCTAGCACTTCAGCAGCCACCTGTTGGGGAACGAGTAATTTCAAAAATTTTCCTACGCACACGCAAGATCATGGTGATGTATAGCAACGAGAGGGGAGAGTGTTGTCTACGCACTCAGAGACCCGGCGAAGCGATCACAACGTAGAGGAAGTAGTCGACGCTTCTCCTCGCGATCCGACCGATCCCGGCGCCATATCCGACGCCCGAAGTTCTTGACACACGACAGCTCGATGACGCCCCTCAGATCCGATCCAGCCGAGTGTCGAGGGAGAGTTTCACAAGACGACGGCGTGGGACGATCTTGATGTTTCACGGCGCAGGCTTTCGCTTAAGCTTCATGCGACGGTATAACCGAGGTGGAATATGGTGGAGGGGGCACCGCACACGGCTAAGGAACGATCTCAAGATCAACTTGTGTGTTCCAAGGTGCCCCTGCCCCAGATATAAAGGAGCAGGGGGGGGGGCATGCCAAGGGAGGCGCCTAAGGAGTCCTACTCCCTCCGGGAGTAGGATTCCCCCAATCCTAGTTGGACTAGGATTCCTGAGGGGAAAGAGAGAGGGGGGCGGCCCTTCTCCTAGTCCTAGTAGGACTAGGGAAGGGGGAGGCGCCCACCTAGGGCTGGCCCTTCTCCTTTCCACTAAGGCCCATCGAGGCCCATTTACCTCCGGGGTTCCGTAACCTCCCTGTATTCGCAGAATTCCTGTTTTACCGGAACCATTCAACTCCAAACATAGGCTTCCAATATATCAATCTTTATGTCTCGACCATTTCGAGACTCCTCGTCATGTCCGTGATCACATCCGGACTCAACTTCTTCGGTACATCAAAATACATAAACTCATAATAACCGCCATCGAAACCTTGCTGCGTGGACCCTACGGTTCGAGAACAATGTAGACATGACCTAGAACTATTCACGGTCAATAACCAACAGCGGACCTGGATGCCCATATTGGTTCCTACATATTCTACGAAGATCTTTATCGGTCGACCGCATAACAATATACGTTGTTCCCTTTGTCATCGGTATGTTACTTGCCCGAGATTCGATCGTCGGTATCCAATACCTAGTTCAATCTCGCATCGGCAAGTCTCTTTACTCGTTCGAATACATCATCTCACAACTAACTCATTAGTTGTAGTGCTTGCAAGGCTTCAGTGATGTGCATTACCGAGAGGGCCCAGAGATACCTCTCGACAATCGGAGGACAAAACCTAATCTCAAATACGCCAACCCAACATCTGCCTTTGGAGACACCTGTAGTACTCCTTTATAATCACCCGATTACGCCAGACGCTTGGTAGCACCAAAGTGTTCCTCCGTAAACGGAGTTGCATAATCTCATAGTTACAGAACATGTATAAGTTATGGATAAAAGCAGAGCAACATACTCAACGATCGTGTGCTAAGCTAAGGGAATGGGTCATGTCAATCAGATCATTCTACTAATGATGTGACCTTGTTAATCAAATAACAACTCTTTGTTCATGGTCAGAAACATAACCATCTTTGATTAACAAGCTAGTCTAGTAGAGGCATACTAGTGACATATTGTTTTGTCTATGCATTCACACATGTATCATGTTTCCGTTAATACAATTCTAGCATGAATGATAAACATTTATCATGAAATAAGGAAATAAATAATAACTTTATTATTGCCTCTAGGGCATATTTCCTTCAATCTCCCACTTGCACTAGAGTCAATAATCTAGATTACACAGTAATGATTCTAACACCCATGGAGTCTTGGTGCTGATCATGTTTTGCTCGTGGAAGAGGCTTAGTCAACGGGTCTGCAACATTCAGATCCGTATGTATCTTGCAAATCTCTATGTCTCCCAACTGGACTAAGTCTCGGATGGAATTGAAGCGTCTCTTGATGTGCTTGGTCCTCTTGTGAAATCTGGATTCCTTCGTCAAGGCAATTGCTCCAAGATTGTCACGAAGATTTTCATTGACCCGATGCACTAGGTATGACACCTAGATCGGATATGAACTCCTTCATCCGCACTCCTTCATTAGCTGCTTCGAAGCTGCTATGTACTCCGCTTCACATGTAGATCCCGCCACGACGCTTTGTTTAGAACTGCACCAACCGACAGCTCCTCCGCTTAGTGTAAATACGATCCGGTCTGCGATTTAGAATCGTCCGGATCGTGTCAAAGCTTGCATCAATGTAACCGCTATTTATGAGCTCTTTGTCACCTCCATATACGAGAAACATATCCTTAGTCCTTTTCGTATTTCAGATGTTTTTGACCGCTGTCCAAAGGATCCACTCTGGATTACTTTGGTACCTCCCCGCTAGACTTATAGCAAGGGACACATCAGGTCCGTACACAGATTGCATACATGATAGAGCCTATGGCTGAAGCATAGGAACATCTTTCATTTTCTCTCTATCTTCTGCAGTGGTCGGGCATTGAGTCCGACTCAACTTCACACCTTGTAACACGTGCAAGAACCCTTTCTTTGCTTGATCCATTTTGAACTTCTTCAAAATTTTGTCAAGGTATGTGCTTTGTGAAAGTCCAATCAAGCCGCCTTGATCTATCTCTATAGATCTTAATGCCCAATATGTAAGCAGCTTCACCGAGGTCTTTCATTGAAAAACTCTTATTCAAGTATCCTTTATGCTATCCAGAATTCTATATCATTTCCGATCAGCAATATGTCATCTACATATAATATCGTAAATGCTACAGAGCTCCCACTCACTTTCTTGTAAATACAAAGCTTCTCCAAAAGTCTCAGACAAACCCAAATGCTTTGATCACACTATCAAAGCGCTTATTCCAACTCCGAGATGCTTGCACCAGTCCATAGATGGATCGCTGGAGCTTGCATACTTTGTTAGCTCCTTTGGATCGATAAAACCTTCGTTGCATCATATACAACTCTTCTTCCGTAAATCCATTCAGAATGCGTCTTTACATCCATTTGCCAAATTTCATAATCATAAAATGCGCAATCGCTAACATGATTCGGACGGACTTAAGCATCGCCACGGGTGAGAAGGTCTCATCGTAGTCAACCCCTTGAACTTGTCGAAACCCTTTGCATAAGTCGAGCTTTATAGACGATAACATTACCGCCGCCGGTCTTCTTCTTGAAGATCCACTTGTTTTCTATTGCTTGCCTACCCTCGGGCAAGTCAACCAAAGTCCATACTTTGTTTTCATACATGGATCCCATCTCGATTTCATGGCCTCAAGCCATTTTGTGGAATCTGGGCTCACCATCGCTTCTTCATAGTTCGTGAGGTTCATCATGATCTAGTAGCATGATTTCCGAACAGGATTGCCGCACCACTCAGTGCGGATCTTACTCTGTTGATCTACGAGGTTCTGAGTAACTTGATCTCAAGTTTCATGATCAACATCATTAACTTCCTCATTACTTGGTGTAGGTGTCTCGTAAACCGGTTTCTGCGATTTAACTACTTTCAAGTAAGGGAGAAGGTACTATTACCTCATCAAGTTCCACTTTCCTCCCACTCACTTCTTTCGAGAGAAACTCCTTCTCTAGAAAGGATCCATTCTTAGCAACGAATGTCTTGCCTTCGGATCTGTGATAGAAGGTGTACCCAACTGCTTCCTTTGGGTATCCTATGAAGACACATTCGATTTGGGTTCGAGCTTATCAGTTGAAGCTTTTTCACATAAGCATCGCATCCCCAAACTTTAAGAAACGACAACTTTGGTTTCTTGCCAAACCACAGTTCATAAGGTGTCGCCTCAACGGATTTCGACGGTGTTCTATTCAGTGTGAATGCGGCCGCCTCTAGAGCGTAACCCCAAAACGATAGCGGTAAATCAGTAAGAGACATCATAGATCGCACCATATCTAGTAAAGTACGACACGACGCTCGACACACCATTACGCTGTGGTGTTCCGGTGGCGTAAGTTGCAAACTATTCCGCATTGTTTCAAATGTAGACCAAACTCAGAACTCAAATATTCACCTCCACGATCGATCGTAGAAACTTGATTTTCTTGTTACGATGATTTTCAACTTCACTCTGAAATTCTTTGAACTTTTCAAACGTTTCAGACTTATGTTTCATTAAGTAGATATACCCATATCTACTTAAGTCGTCTGTGAAGGTGAGAAAATAACGATATCCGCCACGAGCCTCAACATTCATCGGACCACATACATCTGTATGTATGATTTCCAACAAATCTGTTGCTCTCTCCATAGTACCGGAGAACGGTGTTCTAGTCATCTTGCCCATGAGGCATGGTTTGCAAGTGCCAAGTGATTCATAATCAAGTGACTCCAAAAGTCCATCAGTATGGAGTTTCTTCATGCGCTTTATACCGATATGACCTAAACGGCAATGCCACACAAATAAGTTGCACTATCATTATCAACTCTGCATCTTTTGGCTTCAACATTATGAATATGTGTATCACTACTATCGAGATTCATAAGAAATAGACCACTCCTCAAGGGTGCATGACCATAAAAGATATTACTCATATAAATAGAACAACCATTATTCTCTCGATTTAAATGAATAACCGTCTCGCATCAAACAAGATCCAGATATAATGTTCATGCTCAACGCAGCACCAAATAACAATTATTTAGGTCTAAAACTAATCCCAAGGTAGATGTAGAGGTAGCGTGCCGACCGCGATCACATCGACTTTGGAACCATTTCCCACGCGCATCGTCACCTCGCCCTTTGCCGTGTTCGCTAATCCGTAGTCCCCTGCTTCGAGTTGCAAATATTAGCAATGTAACCAGATCAAATACCAAAAGCTCATGAGCTCTAGTAAGGTACACATCAATAACATGTATATCACATATACCTTTGTTCACCTTGCCATCCTTCTTATCCGCCAAATACTTGGGGCAGTTCCGCTTCCAAAGGACTACCTCGCTGCGCGTAAAACACTCGATTTCAGGTTTAGGGCCGACTTGGGTTTCTTCTCCGAGCAAAGAACTTGCTTGCTGTTCTTATTGAAGTTCCCTTCTTCTTCCCTTTGCCTTTCTTCTTGAAACTAGTGGTCTTATTGACCATCAACACTTGATGCTCCTTCTGATTTCTACCTCCGCTGCCTTTAGCATTGCGTAAGAGCTCGTGCATAGTCTTTACTAACCCTTGCATATTATAGTTCATCACGAAGCCTTTGTAGCTTGGTGGCAGTGATTGAAGAATTCATCAATGACACAATCATTCGGAAGATTAACTCCCAATTGTGTCAAGTGATTGTAGTACCCGCACATTCCGAGTATATGCTCACTAATGTAACTATTCTCCTCCATCTTGCAGCTATAGAACTTATTGGAGACTTCATATCTCTCAATCCGGGCATTCTGTTGAATATCAACTTCAACTCCTGGAACATCTCATATGCTCCATGACGCTCAAAACGTCGTTGAAGTCCCGGTTCTAAGCCGTAAAGCATGGCACATTGAACTATAGAGTAGTCATCAGCTTTGCTCGCCAGACGCTCTTAACGCCGCCGGCCAGATCTGCATCAGTTCGTCACCTAGCGGTGCATCCAGACGAACTCTTCGTGGCAGCAATGAGGATGATCCTCAAGTTACGGACCCATCCGTGTAATTGCTACCATCATCTTTCAACTTTGCTTTCTCAAGGAACGCATTAAAATTCAACGGAACAACAAAGACGAGCCATCTATCTACAATCAAACATAAACAAGCAAGATACTATCAGTACTAAGTTCATGATAAATTTAAGTTCAATTAATCATATTACTTAAGAACTCCCACTTAGAAAGACATCTCTAGTCATCTAAGTGATCACGTGATCCAAATCAACTAAACCATAACCGATCATCACGTGAAATGGAGTAGTTTTCAATGGTGAACATCTTATGTTGATCATATCTACTATATGATTCACGCCGACCTTCGGTCTCCGTGTTCCGAGGCCATATCTGCATATGCTAGGCTCGTCAAGTATAACCCGAGTATTCTGCGTGTGCAAAACTGGCTTGCACCCGCTGTAGATGGACGAGAGCTTATCACACCCGATCATCACGTGGTGTCCGGGCACGATTTAACTTTGGCAACGGTGCATACTGGGAGAACACTTCTTGATAATTTAGTGAGAGATCATCTTATAATGCTACCGCCAATCAAAGCAAGATAAGATGCATAAAAGGATAAACATCACATGCAAATCAATATAAGTGATATGATATGGTCATCATCATCTTGTGCTTCATGATCTCCATCTTGCTGCACCTCCATGATCACCATCGCCACCGCGCGACACCTTGATCTCCATCGTAGCATCGTTGTCGCCTCGCCAAACTTATGCTACTACGACTATCGCTACCGCTTAGTGATAAAGTAAAGCATTACAGGCGATTGCATTGCATACAATAAAGCGACAACCATATGGCTCCTGCCATTGCCGATAACTTCGTTACAAAACATGATCATCTCATACAATAAAATATAGCATCACGCCTTGACCATATCACATCACAACATGCCCTGCAAAAACAAGTTAGACGCCCTCTACTTTGTTGTTGCAAATTTTACGTGGCTGCTACGGGCTTAAGCAAGAACCAGTCTCACCTCGCATCAAAACCACAACGATATTTCACAAATAGACTCCGCTTTTAACCTTCTCAAGGACCGGGCGAGCCACACTCGGTTCAACTAAAGTGAGAGAGACAGCACCCACCAGTCACCTTTAAGCAACGAAAGTGCTCGCAGCGGTGAAACCAGTCTCGCGAAGCGTCTGCGTAATGTCGGTCCGGGCCGCTTCATCTCACAATACCGCTGAACCAAAGTATGACATGCTGGTAGGTAGTATGACTTGTATCGCCCACAACTCACTTGTGTTCTACTCGTGCAAAACATCAAACCATAGAAAAACCTAGGCTCGATGCCACTTGTTAGGGAACGAGTAATTTCAAAAATTTTCCTACGCACACGCAAGATCATGGTGATGTATAGCAACGAGGGGAGAGTGTTGTCTACGCACCCTCGAGACCCGGCGAAGCGATCACAACGTAGAGGAAGTAGTCGACGTTCTCCTCGCGATCCGACCGATCCCGCGCCGTTACTCGACGCCCGAGTTCTTGACACACGACAGCTCGATGACGCCCCTCGATCTCGATCCAGCCGAGTGTCGAGGGAGAGTTTCACAAGACGACGGCGTGGTGGACGATCTTGATGTTTCACGGCGCGCAGGGCTTCGCTTAAGCTTCATGACGGTATAACCGAGGTGGAATATGGTGGAGGGGGCACCGACACGGCTAAGGAACGATCTCAAGATCAACTTGTGTGTTCAAGGTGCCCCCTGCCTCAGATATAAAGGAGCAAGGGGAGGGGCCATGGCCAAGGGGAGGCGCTAAGGAGTCCTACTCCCTCGAGTAGGATTCCCCCAATCCTAGTTGGACTAGGATTCCTGAGGGGGGAAAGAGAGAGGGGGCGGCCCTTCTCCTAGTCCTAGTAGGACTAGGGAAGGGGGAGGCGCGCCACCCAGGGCTGGCCCTTCTCCTTTCCACTAAGGCCCATCGAGGCCCATTTACCTCCGGGGTTCCGTAACCTCCCAGTACTCCGAGAATTCCTGTTTTCGCCGAACCATTTCAACTCCAAACATAGGCTTCCAATATATCAATCTTTATGTATCGACCATTTCGAGACTCCTCGTCATGTCCGTGATCACATCCGGACTCAACTTCTTCGTACATCAAAATACATAAACTCATAATAACCGCCATCGAAACCTTAAGCGTGCGGACCCTACGGTTCGAGAACAATGTAGACATGACCTAGAACTATTCACGGTCAATAACCAACAGCGGACCTGGATGCCCATATTGGTTCCTACATATTCTACGAAGATCTTTATCGGTCGACCGCATAACAATATACGTTGTTCCCTTTGTCATCGGTATGTTACTTGCCCGAGATTCGATCGCCGGTATCCAATACCTAGTTCAATCTCGCACGCAAGTCTCTTTACTCGCTCAGAATACATCATCTCACAACTAACTCATTAGTTATAGTGCTTGCAAGGCTTCAGTGATGTGCATTACCGAGAGGGCCCAGAGATACCTCTCCGACAATCGGAGTGACAAAACCTAATCTCAAATACGCCAACCCAACATCTGCCTTTGGAGACACCTGTAGTACTCCTTTATAATCACCCGATTACGTTGTGACGCTTGGTAGCACCAAAGTGTTCCTCCGTAAACGGAGTTGCATAATCTCATAGTTACGTGAACATGTATAAGTTATGGATAAAAGCAGAGCAACATACTAAACGATCGTGTGCTAAGCTAAGGAATGGGTCATGTCAATCGATCATTCTACTAATGATGTGACCTTGTTAATCAAATAACAACTCTTTGTTCATGGTCGAAACATAACCATCTTTGATTAACAAGCTAGTCTAGTAGAGGCATACTAGTGACATATTGTTTTGTCTATGCATTCACACATGTATCATGTTTCCTGTTAATACAATTCTAGCATGAATGATAAACATTTATCATGAAATAAGGAAATAAATAATAACTTTATTATTGCCTCTAGGGCATATTTCCTTCAATCTCCCACTTGCACTAGAGTCAATAATCTAGATTACACAGAATGATTCTAACACCCATGGAGTCTTGGTGCTGATCATGTTTTGCTCGTGGAAGAGGCTTAGTCAACGGTCTGCAACATTCAGATCCGTATGTATCTTGCAAATCTCTATGTCTCCCAACCGGACTAAGTCCCGGATGGAATTGAAGCGCCTCTTGATGTGCTTGGTCCTCTTGTGAAATCTGGATTCCTTCGTCAAGGCAATTGCTCCAAAGATTGTCACAGAAGATTTTCATTGGACCCGATGCACTAGGTATGACACCTAGATCGGATATGAACTCCTTCATCCGCACTCCTTCATTAGCTGCTTCCGGTTGCTATGTACTCCGCTTCACATGTAGATCCCGCCACGACGCTTTGTTTAGAACTGCACCAACCGACAGCTCCTCCGCTTAGTGTAAATACGATCCGTCCGCGATTTAGAATCGTCTCGGATCAGTGTCAAAGCTTGCATCAACGTAACTGCCATTTATGAGCTCTTTGTCACCTCCATATACGAGAAACATATCCTTAGTCCTTTTCGTATTTCAGATGTTTTTGACCGCTGTCCAAAGGATCCACTGGATTACTTTGGTACCTCCTGCTAGACTTATAGCAAGGGACACATCAGGTCTGGTACACAGATTGCATACATGATAGAGCCTATGGCTGAAGCATAGGAACATCTTTCATTTTCTCTATCTTCTGCAGTGGTCGGCATTGAGTCCGACTCAACTTCACACCTTGTAACACGTGCAAGAACCCTTTCTTTGCTTGATCCATTTTGAACTTCTTCAAAATTTTGTCAAGGTATGTGCTTTGTGAAAGTCCAATCAAGCCGCCTTGATCTATCTCTATAGATCTTAATGCCCAATATGTAAGCAGCTTCACCAAGGTCTTTCATTGAAAACTCTTATTCAAGTATCCTTTATGCTATCCAGAATTCTATATCATTTCCGATCAGCAATATGTCATCTACATATAATATCGTAAATGCTACAGAGCTCCCACTCACTTTCTTGTAAATACAAAGCTTCTCCAAAAGTCTCAGATAAACCCAAATGCTTTGATCACACTATCAAAGCGCTTATTCCAACTCCGAGATGCTTGCACCAGTCCATAGATGGATCGCTGGAGCTTGCATACTTTGTTAGCTCCTTTGGATCGATAAAACCTTCTCGTTGCATCATATACAACTCTTCTTCCGTAAATCCATTCAGAATGCGTCTTTACATCCATTTGCCAAATTTCATAATCATAAAATGCGCAATCGCTAACATGATTCGGACGGACTTAAGCATCGCCACGGGTGAGAAGGTCTCATCGTAGTCAACCCCTTGAACTTGTCGAAACCCTTTGCATAAGTCGAGCTTTATAGACAAACATTACCGTCCGCGCACGGTCTTCTTCTTGAAGATCCACTTGTTTTCTATTGCTTGCCTACCCTCGGCAAGTCAACCAAAGTCCATACTTTGTTTTCATACATGGATCCCATCTCGATTTCATGGCCTCAAGCCATTTTGTGGAATCTGGGCTCACCATCGCTTCTTCATAGTTCGTGAGGTTCATCATGATCTAGTAGCATGATTTCCGAACAGGATTGCCGCATCACTCGTGCGGATCTTACTCGTTGATCTACGAGGTTCAGAGTAACTTGATCTCAAGTTTCATGATCAACATCATTAACTTCCTCATTACTTGGTGTAGGTGTCTCGTAAACCGGTTTCGCGATTTAACTACTTTCAAGTAAGGGAGAAGGTACTATTACCTCATCAAGTTCCACTTTCCTCCCACTCACTTCTTTCGAGAGAAACTCCTTCTCTAGAAAGGATCCATTCTTAGCAACGAATGTCTTGCCTTCGGATCTGTGATAGAAGGTGTACCCAACTGTTTCCTTTGGGTATCCTATGAAGGCACATTCTCGATTTGGGTTCGAGCTTATCAGTTGAAGCTTTTTCACATAAGCATCGCATCCCCAAACTTTAAGAAACGACAACTTTGGTTTCTTGCCAAACCACAGTTCATAAGGTGTCGCCTCAACGGATTTCGACGGTGTTCTATTCAGGTGAATGCGCCGCCTCTAGAGCGTAACCCCAAAACGATAGCGGTAAATCAGAAGAGACATCATAGATCGCACCATATCTAGTAAAGTACGACACGACGCTCGACACACCATTACGCTGTGGTGTTCCGGTGGCGTGAGTTGCTAAACTATTCCGCATTGTTTCAAATGTAGACCAAACTCAGAACTCAAATATTCACCTCCACGATCGATCGTAGAAACTTGATTTTCTTGTTACGATGATTTTCAACTTCACTCTGAAATTCTTTGAACTTTTCAAACGTTTCAGACTTATGTTTCATTAAGTAGATATACCCATATCTACTTAAGTCGTCTGTGAAGGTGAGAAAATAACGATATCCGCCACGAGCCTCAACATTCATCGGACCACATACATCTCAGATGTATGATTTCCAACAAATCTGTTGCTCTCTCCATAGTACCGAGAACGGTGTTCTAGTCATCTTGCCCATGAGGCACGGTTTGCAAGTGCCAAGTGATTCATAATCAAGTGACTCCAAAAGTCCATCAAGATGGAGTTTCTTCATGCGCTTTATACCGATATGACCTAAACGGCAAGGCCACAAATAAGTTGCACTATCATTATCAACTCTGCATCTTTTGGCTTCAACATTATGAATATGTGTATCACTACTATCGAGATTCATAAGAAATAGACCACTCTCAAGGGTGCATGACCATAAAAGATATTACTCATATAAATAGAACAACCATTATTCTCTCGATTTAAATGAATAACCGCCTCGCATCAAACAAGATCCAGATATAATGTTCATGCTCAACGCAGCACCAAATAACAATTATTTAGGTCTAAAACTAATCCCAAGGTAGATGTAGAGGTAGCGTGTCGATCGCGATCACATCGACTTTGGAACCATTTCCCACGCCGCATCGCCACCTCGCCCTTTGCCGTGTTCGCTAATCCGTAGTCCCTGCTTTGAGTTGCAAATATTAGCAATGTAACCAGATCAAATACCAGTGCTCTGCGAGCTCTAGTAAGGTACACATCAATAACATGTATATCACATATACCTTTGTTCACCTTGCCATCCTTCTTATCCGCCAAATACTTGGGGCAGTTCCGCTTCAAAGGACGATCGCTTGCAAAGAAAAACACTCGGCTTCAGGTTTAGGGCCGACTTGGGTTTCTTCTCCCGAGCAGCAACTTGCTTGCTGTTCTTCTTGAAGTTCCCTTCTTCTTCCCTTTGCCTTTCTTCTTGAAACTAGTGGTCTTATTGACCATCAACACTTGATGCTCCTTCTGATTTCTACCTCCGCTGCCTTTAGCATTGCGAAGAGCTCTGCATAGTCTTTACTAACCCTTGCATATTATAGTTCATCACGAAGCCTTTGTAGCTTGGTGGCGTGATTGAAGAATTCTGTCAATGACACAATCATTCGGAAGATTAACTCCCAATTGTGTCAAGTGATTGTAGTACCTGACATTCCGAGTATATGCTCACTAATGTAATCTGTTCTCCTCCATCTTGCAGCTATAGAACTTATTGGAGACTTCATATCTCTCAATCCGGGCATTCTGTTGAATATCAACTTCAACTCTGGAACATCTCATATGCTCCATGACGCTCAAAACGCCGTTGAAGTCCCGGTTCTAAGCCGTAGCATGGCACATTGAACTATAGAGTAGTCATCAGCTTTGCTCGCCAGACGCTCTTAACGCCGCTGGCCAGATCTGCATCGATCAGTTCGTCACCTAGCGGTGCATCCAGACGTAACTCTTCGTGCAGCAATGAGGATGATCTCGTTACGGACCTAGTCCGTAATTGCTACCATCATCTTTCAACTTTGCTTTCTCAAGGAACGCATTAAAATTCAACGGAACAACAAAGACGAGCCATCTATCTACAATCAAACATAAACAAGCAAGATACTATCAGTACTAAGTTCATGATAAATTTAAGTTCAATTAATCATATTACTTAAGAACTCCCACTTAGAAAGACATCTCTAGTCATCTAAGTGATCACGTGATCCAAATCAACTAAACCATAACCGATCATCACGTGAAATGGAGTAGTTTTCAATGGTGAACATCTTATGTTGATCATATCTACTATATGATTCACGCCGACCTTTCGGTCTCCGTGTTCCGAGGCCATATCTGCATATGCTAGGCTCGCAAGTATAACCCGAGTATTCTGCGGTGCAAAACTGGCTTGCACCCGTTGTAGATGGATGTAGAGCTTATCACACCCGATCATCACGTGGTGTCCGGGCACGATTTAACTTTGGCAACGGTGCATACTGGGAGAACACTTCTTGATAATTTAGTGAGAGATCATCTTATAATGCTACCGCCAATCAAAGCAAGATAAGATGCATAAAAGGATAAACATCACATGCAAATCAATATAAGTGATATGATATGGTCATCATCATCTTGTGCTTCATGATCTCCATCTTGCTGCACCTCCATGATCACCATCGCCACCGGCGCGACACCTTGATCTCCATCGTAGCATCGTTGTCGCCTCGCCAAACTTATGCTATTACGACTATCGCTACCGCTTAGTGATAAAGTAAAGCATTACAGTATGATTGCATTGCATACAATAAAGCGACAACCATATGGCTCCTGCCAGATTGCCGATAACTTCGTTACAAAACATGATCATCTCATACAATAAAATATAGCATCACGCCTTGACCATATCACATCACAACATGCCCTGCAAAAACAAGTTAGACGCCCTCTACTTTGTTGTTGCAAATTTTACGTGGCTGCTACGGGCTTAAGCAAGAACCAGTCTCACCTACGCATCAAAACCACAACGATATTTCACAATAGACTCCGCTTTAACCTTCTCAAGGACCGGGCGAGCCACACTCGGTTCAACTAAAGTGAGAGTGACAGCACCCACCAGTCACCTTTAAGCAACGAGTGCTCGCAGCGGTGAAACCAGTCTCGCGTAAGCGTACGCGTAATGTCGGTCCGGGCCGCTTCATCTCACAATACCGCTGAACCAAAGTATGACATGCTGGTAGGTAGTATGACTTGTATCGCCCACAACTCACTTGTGTTCTACTCGCAAAACATCAAACCATAGAAAAACCTAGGCTCGGATGCCACCGTTAGGGAACGAGTAATTTCAAAAATTTTCCTACGCACACGCAAGATCATGGTGATGTATAGCAACGAGAGGGAGAGTGTTGTCTACGCACCCTCGAGACCCAAGCGAAGCGATCACAACGTAGAGGAAGTAGTCGACGTTCTCCTCGCGATCCGACCGATCCCGGCGCCACATCTGACGCCCAGTTCTTGACACACGACAGCTCGATGACGCCCTCGTACTCGATCCAGCCGAGTGTCGAGGGAGAGTTTCACAAGACGACGTGGTGGACGATCTTGATGTTTCACCGCGCAGGGGCTTAAGCTTCGCGACAGTATAACCGAGGTGGAATATGGTGGAGGGGGCACCGACACGGCTAAGGAACGATCTCAAGATCAACTTGTGTGTTCTAAGGTGCCCCCTGCCCCGTGATATAAAGGAGCAAGGGGAGGGGCCGGCGGCCAAGGGAGGCGCTGCCAAGGAGTCCTACTCCTCCGGGAGTAGGATTCCCCAATCCTAGTTGGACTAGGATTCCTGAGGGGGAAAGAGAGAGGGGGCGGCCCTTCTCCTAGTCCTAGTAGGACTAGGGAAGGGGGAGGCGCGCCCACCCAGGGCTGGCCCTTCTCCTTTCCACTAAGGCCCATCGAGGCCCATTTACCTCCCGGGGTTCCAGAACCTCCGGTACTCCAGAATTTCTGTTTTACCGAACCATTCCAACTCCAAACATAGGCTTCCAATATATCAATCTTTATGTCTCGACCATTTCGAGACTCCTCGTCATGTCCGTGATCACATCCGGGACTCAACTTCTTCGTACATCAAAATACATAAACTCATAATAACCGCCATCGAAACCTTAAGCGTGCGGACCCTACGGTTCGAGAACAATGTAGACATGACCTAGAACTATTCACGGTCAATAACCAACAGCGGACCTGGATGCCCATATTGGTTCCTACATATTCTACGAAGATCTTTATCGGTCGATCGCATAACAATATACGTTGTTCCTTTGTCATCGGTATAGTTACTTGCCCGAGATTCGATCGTCGGTATCCAATACCTAGTTCAATCTCGCATCGGCAAGTCTCTTTACTCGCTCCGTAATACATCATCTCACAACTAACTCATTAGTTGTAGTGCTTGCAAGGCTTCAAAGATGTGCATTACCGAGAGGGCCCAGAGATACCTCTCCGACAATCGGAGTGACAAAACCTAATCTCAAATACGCCAACCCAACATCTGCCTTTGGAGACACCTGTAGTACTCCTTTATAATCACCCAGCTACGCCAGGACGCTTGGTAGCACCCAAAGTGTTCCTCCGTAAACGGAGTTGCATAATCTCATAGTTACAGAACATGTATAAGTTATGGATAAAAGCAAGAGCAACATACTCAACGATCGTGTGCTAAGCTAAGGAATGGGTCATGTCAATCGATCATTCTACTAATGATGTGACCTTGTTAATCAAATAACAACTCTTTGTTCATGGTCAGGAAACATAACCATCTTTGATTAACAAGCTAGTCTAGTAGAGGCATACTAGTGACATATTGTTTTGTCTATGCATTCACACATGTATCAGGTTTCCGGTTAATACAATTCTAGCATGAATGATAAACATTTATCATGAAATAAGGAAATAAATAATAACTTTATTATTGCCTCTAGGGCATATTTCCTTCACACCCCCCCCCCTCATCGTCCCCAGAGGCGGTCGCTGGGGAACCCCTCGCGCTGCCGGTGAAGGGGACATAGGTCGAGGCCCTGGCGCCTCGCGGCCGTGGCATAGCGGGAGGGGCAACGCTCAGTGGTGATCTGGAGCGGCGGCATGTTCCACTGTGGCTGCTCTTCCTGGTAGTGTGGCGTCGCTCCGGGGGCTTCCTGGGGACTGTGGTCTCTGTTTGGGGTGCTGCTCGATCTGTGGCGCATGGATCCCGGAGCAGTGGCTGCAGCGCTCTTCCGCCGGATGTTTGGCCAGTGGCGGATCCTTGTGGCTGTGCCCCCGGGGCAGCGGGTCGCAAGATCCCAAGCCCAGGTTCTTCACTAGAGATGTGTCTGCATGCCTAACCGCTGTGCTGCTAGACACTGTGGTGGTGCTGGCAGCCGGCTAGGCGGCGGCGTGGGTGCCTGCTGCCTCATGCTCTTTTCGCTTCATGGTAACACCTGCAAGATTGGTCCTCCTCGATCTGGTCATCGACGTGTTTCGGAACTACTGACGGAGTTCTTGCCACTAGTAGAAAACAGGGCTTTGGTTCAGGCCTGGCCAGCTCATTAGTCCCGGTTCTTCATGAACCGGACCCATGGGGCCATTAGACCTGTTCATGAGCCCAGGGGCCGACTGGCCTCGTGGGCATTGGTCCCGTTCGTTCGATTCATTTGTCCCGGTTCTAGGCACGAACCGGGACCAATGGGCCGCGCCTCGCCCACAGCCATTGGTACCGTTCGTGCCTTGAACCGTATAGAAGGGTGAATTTAGTCCCGCCTCGCCACTTAACCGGGACAAATAATTTGCCTATATATACCTATCGCCGCGCCAGAGCACTCCACAGTGCTCTGTTTTTTCTGGCCGGCGAGGGGAGGGCATTTGGGTGCTCTAGCTCACCTCCTATGCACATGAGGTGTTCGATGAAATGCCCGAGCCACACTCACTACTAAGGAAAAGCCTAGCAGCAGCGCGGGTTTTGGGCCTATCAAGAGCGCGGCGTAAGCGCCATCGATAAGGCGCCATAGCTAATGCTTAGCAATAGCGCCGCTTGACCCACGCCATCGCTAAATTGACTTAGTAGCAGCGGTTCTTTAGAACATCGCTATCGTTAATTAGTAGTAGCGCTTCTCCTAACCCGCTACTACTACTATTTAGTATTTTATTTCTTTTCTATTTCATGTTGTATTCATACACCTTTACACAAGTTTTCATACAACAGGAATTTAGAGATTGTTTTACATCATAATGAGTTATTACATCATGGGGTGAAAGAATCAGGATTAGTTTCAAGTGGATGTCCATCCACTTGAAACTAATCCGCTGTTCTTTCACCCAATGATATAATAATATCATCATCATCATCATATCATTAACAACTTAGCATCATAATACATCATTGTCATATAACACCTCCTCAATATCATCGCTTTCATCATTGACATCACATAACACCTCCTCAAGATCATCATTATCAACTCTAACACATTACCACATAATAAACATATTGTACCTCATAGGACCTATTACATTCGATTAAGACCTACTACATTTTCTAAGGTAAAATAACAAAAACAAGATAGCCCTCGACTCTCCATTATGGAGAATGGAGATTAGCCTGTCTCCCATTCTTGCCTTTCGCTGAATGTTACTTCCAAGAACCTCCTTGCGAATGTCCATACATTTCTTCCATTCTCGATGATCATGTGTTCACGGGTTTTAGAACTGATATGCACAGTGAGCTCCCTAGATTTACCTCGGCAGATGTTCAGAATCGAGAGGCTACCATGCAGAGACATCGATGAGGCACACAATCCATCCGGAGTTTCGTTGAAAACATAATAATAACTTTGTAGTTAGCAATGATGTACTAGTTTTAGAAGTATGCAAAAATGCACGAATGTCGTAATAGTAAAAATCTTACCAGGTATCTCCAGAGAAGTTATCGTTGTTCAACACATGCACTAGTGGTACGATTCACCATAATTTGGAGGAGTTCGATAATAGGCATTGTAATTCTCAAGAAGAGTACAAAATGCGATCGATGATTTTTCTCCTTATATGTTAATTGGGTGCCTTCGTGTAGTGGGTTTTATCTACCATCTTCCGCATAGTTTTGAAGAATCAAAATAAGCTGTCAATGGAAATAAGCTATCAACTATTTTGAAATAAAGAATATAAATTAGTTAATAACTATGTTTGAGAAACTCACATAGCGGTACAATCGGCAGCGATCAACAAGGACCCAAATGTCCATATTGTCTTCCTCATTGTCGGATCACCAAGATCCATGGTGATAATCATACCTCATCAAAACCATACATTTTGCAAAGTGCTTCCCAATTTTGGCAACCAAAATGGGTTACGCCTGAGCATTGTACAGATTTACTTCAAAATCCATATCATGATGGGTCCTTAGGTGTATTTTTTTTGTTTCAAAATTTTCATGGTCTTCAAAACCCATCCTCTCCAAGACATAGCGCCTTGCATGGCATGGGATAAGCTAGTCGAATTGTAAAATATGAAAATTAGACGTTGAAATAGTTGAAGTCATGCTTAATGGAGAAAAAAACTATTGTCGCTGCTATGCATCGTATGAACATCGCAGGTCTCCTAGAGCTTAATGCTGAAGCGGCGATCGTCGTCCAAATTAACGAACTCTGTCGCACATACCTCGATCGTCGTGGCACCAGCTACACTCCCCGGAGACCGTCGTCATCCGAAAGTACGACATTTCCTACAATCATAATTCAAAGATTAAACTTGTACATATTCTAGCACAAGTCATGTCGAATTCACGACAAAATCCGCATGACCTTTGCTAAAAAGGACATATCGAGCGCTGAAATTTGCCGGAACGGAAATTAATCAACACTCGGACAAAACATAGGCCACTCGGAGATGTAAACTGAACATGAACGCCCACTTGGGCAACCACATATCCTATTTGAGCAACAACACAAAATATACAAGGATATTTGGCTGGTCTCACCTCGATGTCGGAGGGGGTACGTCGGTGACTGGGATGACGGCGGGGATGTCGGAGGGGGTCGGTGACGGGGAAGACGGAGGTCACCTGAAACCATATAAGTTATCAATAGCAACAAAACATGTTCAACTAGTTTTATTAATTCAACTAGTTCTTACTAAATATAAACTTACTATAAAAAGAAAAAAACTAGTTCTTTCTAAAAATAAAGTAGTTCAACTAGTTATATTAATTATCTTACTAAAAATAGATTAGTTCTGTTAATTCAACTAGTTCAACTAGTTTATTAATTTACTTACTAAACTAGTTCAACTACAACTAAAGTAGTTCAACTACCACTACTACTACTAAAAATCTAGTACTAACTAAGCTAAATTAACATCTACTACTACTAAATTAACATCTAGTACTAGCTAACCCTAAATTAACATCTACTACTACTAAATCTAGTACTAACTAGTGGCAGGGGTGGGGGCGACGGAGAGGTAGCTAGGGGCGGCGAGGTCGAGGGCGGTGGGAGGAGGGCTGCCTGCGGAGGAGAGAGGAGGGCGGCCGCAGGCGGAGGGAGGAGGCGGCAAGAGGAGGGAGGGCGGCAGCAAAGGAGGGGAGGATGTGCGAGGAGGATGGAGGAGGGACGGAAGGAGGGGAGTACCCTGGCGGCGGACAAACGAAGGCGGCAGCGGCGGCGACGACGGACGACGACGGTTGACGTGGGCGAGAGTGAGAGTGTGAGTGAGAAGGGCCGGTCCTCCCGTGGGGATAAGGTAGAGATAGTTGTAGCGCGTTTGACAAAAAGCGCTACAGCTAACGTAAGTAGCAGATAGCGCTCTCAAGATAGTGCGCCATCGCTATAGCTAGCGGGGCCAAGGTCATGGCAACTATAGCAGATGGCGCCAGGCCACAAACGCCATCGCCACTTCCAAGTCAAGAGCTGCTTATGGACACGCCACTGCTAAGTAGCATAGCGTGGTATTTTGAAGCGCGCTGCAGGTAAGATTCTGTGTATAGGCTTTTCCCTAGTAGTGACTAGTTAAGCTTTCTCCTCTCGAAGCTCGACTTCGGAGCTCCATTTTTTCCGAGATTTGTCTAGATTTAGCGGTCCGTCACGCCCCGTCCCCGTTTTCACCGCCGTTGATCGCCCGCGCTGATCTCGTCGCCCGCACCACCGTGGTGAGCCTTCTGTTCTTATCTTCTTTTTGATTTTCTTAGTTTAGATAGATACTTGTCTGATTTTCTTACTTTAGATAGATACTTGTCTGATTTTCTTACTTTTGACACACATAATTATATGTAATGCACGCAGATGAACCCGCAATGGATGTATGGTGACAGACACAGCTCCGAGTACATTAAGGGCGTGCATAATTTTCTCGAAGTGGCTGAGGCAAACAAGCAGAATGGTTTTATGTGTTGTCTATGCCCTAAATGTGGGAATACGAAGTCTTACTCTGACCGGAAAATCCTTCACACCCACCTGCTTTACAAGGGTTTCATGCCACACTATAATGTCTGGACGAGGCATGGAGAAATAGGGGTTATGATGGAAGACGGCGAAGAAGAAGAGGACGATGACAACTATGTGCCCCCTGAATACGGTGATGCCGCAACGGGAGGAGCTGCTGAAGATCAAGAGGAACCAGACGATGTGCCCGATGATGCTGCAACGGGGGAAGCTGCTGAAGATCAAGAGGAACCAGATGATGTGCCCGATGATGATGATCTCCGCCGGGTCATTGTCGATGCAAGGACGCAATGCAAAAGTCAAAAGAAGAAGCTGAAGTTCCATCGCATGTTAGAGGATCACAAAAAAGGGGTTGTACCCCAATTGCGAAGATGGCAACACAAAGCTGGGTACCATACTGGAATTGCTGTAGTGAAAGGCAGAGAATGTTGTGCCTGACAAAGGATTTCAGAAGCTACTAAAAATATTGAAGAAGAAGCTTCCAAAGGATAACGAATTGCCCGACAGTACGTACGCAACAAAGAAGGTCGTATGCCCTCTAGGATTGGAGGTGCAGAAGATGCATGCATGCCCTAATGACTGCATCCTCTACCGCGGTGCATACGAGGATTTGAATGCTTGCCCGGTATGCGGTGCATTGCGGTAAGATCAGACGTGATGACCGTGATGATGTTGATGGCGAGCCACTACTAGGAAAAGGGCTATAGATAGGATTGACATTAATGACGCACCAGGGAAGTAGTGCGCAACTACTATATACTAATGGCGCACCAGTTGGTAGTGCGCCATTAGTGTGGAAGACACTAATGGCGCACCACAAAAAAGGTGCGCCACTAGTGATAATTTTTTTTTCATTTTTGCGGTGCGCCATTAGTAAGCTTCCCCCTCACTCCACCTGTTCCCCTCCCTCCCTTCCTCCCCACTCGACCTAATTTGCCCCCTCCGCCCCAACCGTACGCCGCTGCCGCCGCCCCCTTCGTCCCCTCCGTCCCCTGCCGCCGCCGCCCCGACCCCCGCCGGAATCCACCCCCGCCGCCGACCCCGACCCCTCCGGCGACCGGCTGCACCCGCCTAGGTACCTCTCCTCCTTCCTCCTTCCTCCCTCTCCACCCTTCCTCCACATTCCCTCCCCGCTCAACCCCTCTCAAGCTACCACATGGATGCGTTGGCCTCGCGACTAAGTCCTGACACTAAGGACATCTGCCGTGACAAATCCACGACAGTCGTCGCTACTACCTCCCGCTGGTCTTCACCGCCTTCGGCCCTGCCCTGCGACCCCACAACCTTGCCAAGTCGCCGGGCTGCCCGGCTGCCTCTGCCGGAGCTCGACTGCAGCTGTGGCCTTGCGCCTCCCAAGCTACGTCCTGAGCCGTCGTCGCGCCTCGAACTGCCGTCTCCACCGGCTCAGTGCCTTCGCCCGCCCGAACCGGCTCTGCGTCCGCGCGCTCTGAGCAGTCTTCCACTTGCGGTGACCCTGGTGTTTTGAACTGCCGTACCTCGAGCCGCCTGCACCCTTCACGTACGTCCTGAGTCGCCAGGGGCCTCCTCACCCGCAGCCATACTGAACCGGCGCAGCTGAACCACTCGCCTCCGTCTTCACCTCCGCTGCTGTGAACCGCAACTCCGCATCAAAACCGTCGTCGCCGGCTTACCTGGTCTCACTACCGCGGAGAGCTGCTGTTGTCAAATCATCATCTCCAACCTGGTTAAAGATGTGTCGCTTCCGCGGCCTTGTTTGGAACCAAAAAGGAAAGGCAGAAGCAGATAAGAGAGAAAACCTGTTACGTGCATGGATTATGCGGCCAGAGTGCTAATGACATGCATATAATATTCACTTTCCATGCACTTCTAGTGCCTCACACACGGTTCAGTCAGCAACTTGATATTATCCAGCGACATGGGTGCACAGTGATACATTAGACGTGCATCTGTCCGGTTATTTCTGATCCAAGCCCATCCAGCATCCGTGTTCATCCCGCAAAAAATACCATGTGTTATTTTTCCTATGTATTTTATAAGTACATAGTAATTCATCCGACAACAATTACTCTGGCTTGTAATATTTTTATGCAGGACGGCTATTAAAAGAAAAGGGGCGGTATTACACCGCGAAGGCAGGTTCGGCTGTGCCGCGCAGCTTCACGGACACGCGTATCGTGGTCCGGTTTACATCAATGCGCCGGCCGACTCGCCCGTCCGCACCGCCTTACAACGCCACGGACAACTTGCATGTCCGTGCCAGCTTACAAACGTCGCGACCGACTCACCCGTCCGTACCGGTTTACCACGTCGCGGCCGGTTCACCCGTGAGCAAATTCAACCTCACCTAGCGATCATCAATTTCATGGCGGATTATTTCCGTCCTGGCACATCAGGTGATATCCATCTAAAATATATTTTATTGGTACATGTTATTTTTTTGTCAAAGGGCAGTTTATCTTTGTCTTGGTCTGCAATACTGTTGATGCAGGACAATTGTTCACTACATCAAAACGACGTGGTTAACTCGCCCGTCCGCGCCGGTTTACAACACCACGGCCGGTTCATCTGTTTGAGCCACTTCTGACACGGAGGTCATCTTTTCCGTCCGCCTCTCGCGGCCTGGTCTACATCAACACACCGGGCCGCACCTGTCCGCATGAGCTATTTATTGCGTATGAGCAAGTCACAACTTGGATAGCCCGGTTTTCTTTCAGCAAATTGGAGGCAAGTTATCATCAGCCGCCGTCTGCGCTGGATGGTTCAATGGACATGCGCACAAATCGCTGCTATTACAGTTTGGTCAACTTCAAATAGCCAGTTGGAAGGAGCCATTGGCCGAGTTGCGGACACGGATCATACGGGATCATTTATAACCCGCCGCAGTCACCTCAACCTTCTGTGGATTCACATCATGCTATCAACACCAATGATATACAAGTTATGCCGGTTTATATGACGGTCAAATATGGAGAATCTCAAGCCAACTCCTCGAGTCACCTTGAGACTCGGGGGCTACGATGACATGATTCAGCAAATCTTGCCAGTTTCAGCAAATTTAAGAACCCCATGACAATGGAGGGAAAGATAACCCGGTCCCGGAGGCTACTGTTATTTTGAAGGCCGTCAGAAAATTTCCGGCTTAGAAAGCATATGACAATTACAAAATCCCGGCTCAATGAAGAAGTTCCGGGTCATCAGAAAAGATTCCGGTTTAAAATCCGGCTCAAGGGAAGCCAGTCTCACTGAAGCTCTCAAATCCGGTTTAAGAATTTCCGGTTCAAAAAGGAATTAACTTCCCGCAAGTTCGAGTTGAAAGGTCGCCGAAAAAATTTCCGCTTAAAAGAAGGATTCCGGTTCAATATCCGGTTCAAGGGAAAGATGTCTCCCCCAAAGCTTTGAAGCTCTCCATATCCGGTTCAAGATCCCGGTTCAAGAAGAATTTATCTCTTGCAAAAAGGTTAAAAATTACCGAAGAAGACCTGCTGCCATGATGCGCGGTTCAAACATGGATATCCTGCCTTATTGGCCTAGCATATTGATCACATGGGGGCTTCTGCTTCATAAAGCGGGGTCTCTGTTCTTTTTTACATCATGCGTGGTTACATGGAGTGGCTCTGTTTTTAAAACGGCCTCCGATTTACTGCTTGAGTTAGTTTTTCAAAAGCTCTATATGATATCACTTGGGGGCTTTTGGTCGTGTCCGAACCATAGCAACACCTCTTGATAGGCGAAAGCCACCAGATCATTTGGGGACACGGTCAAGTCTGAACCGGTCACGCCTCTTGGTCGGCCAATAGGGCCAGAGTCATTTGGGGGCTTGGTCGAACCCGAACCAATGTCATGCCACTTGGCGGCGTACTCGCCAAGAGTCTTTGGGGACTGGCCGACTTGCACCATCGCTACGCCTTCGGGGAGCTTGGTTGCGTCTGACCATGGTAATGCCATCTGACCAGCTCAGTAAAGCTTTTCTTTTGCAACGAGTTATTGCCTTTGTTGCCATATTTTTCCATAATTGGTATTCGATTTTTGTTGCGTTTTTAAACCGACAACGTTTTAATCCGGTTCGACTGTCAATTGACGGAACACAGTCAATTCTTAAACCGGAGACTATCTGCCCGGTTTGATTTTCTGTTACCATCCTATTATGGAGTAAACCGGTGTTCATCAACCCGGTTCGGCTATCAGCTACAAGCTATCAGTACATGATCAAATCATAATCTGGAGACTATCAGCCCGGTCTGGTTTGACTACGAGTCGCCAGTATTATATATGGATAATCCGGTGTCTATCACAACCCGGTACGGTTTTATCATAAACCGGCACAATATGGAAGGAGTTATCAGTACTCAAGATTGGGATTATCACCCTTACTACAAAAAGTTGGTAAACCGACGATGTGATTCAATGTCACAGGTATGATATATTTCATATTTGGTTATCCTTAAGTGCAGCCTTGGTTATAAACCTAGGTCATCTGTTGGGCATTATGACCTGTCCGGCGGTAAACCGCCAGGACACTTTAAACTTGTTGTATGCAGAGACAGGTTTGAATAAAGCATGATGATAAATTATCCGGTGTTTATTAAACCGGCCTGGCTTTAAGACGATTTGTCGCCAGTCTATGATGAGAAATTATCCGGTGTTTGTTAACCCGGCCTGGCTTTGGACTATACGTCGCCAGTATATATTTGGATTGCGCCATTGGAGTCATGCGCTTATAAATAATTGGTTTATATTATTCAAATAGCCAAACTTGGCTGAATTTTCATTATGATATTGGATGAATAAGGTTTTCATACCGGATTATATTATCTTGAATAGCCAACATGGCTGGATTTTTATTATGGTTATTAATATTATGATTGAGGTTTTCAAAGTTGCTTTAGCGCAATGGATATTATTTTATCGATGAATATGGCTTTTATTCTACAATTAAAGGAATAGTCCCGAGTTGCTGCAGGCTTACAACCCGGCACTTGGGGGCTACATTATTGAAGTTGAGATTACATCAAATATGCAAGTCTCATGTCGCTGCAAGCATGCACCATGATACTTGGGGGCTAATGCAAAGTCATTTTTGCTCATCTTATTGAAGACCCGACTCATCACATTATAATGAGCCGGCCCTTGGGGGCTACCAATTGCTCCTGTTAAACAATTCAAGGTACAAAGCTTTTTATTCATTATATTGAAGGGTCCACTGCTCAGTTGGTAAAGCACAAGACTCTTAACCTTGTGGACGTGGATTCAAGCCCCATGATGGGGGTTACATCATATGATGTTATTTTCATTGAAGTATATATCAAAGTCCCAGCTCAATATTATCTTACTGAGCCGGCCCTTGGGGGCTACACCGTTGTTGTTCAAAGTTTACATGATTATATATATATTTACAAAGTCCCTGCTCATTATTGCATAATGACCCGGCCCTTGGGGGCTACACTGGTTGAAGTTTTTATGAGCATCAGGAAATTACAAGTCCTAGGTTGCAGCAAGCACCAACCCGGCACTTGGGGGCTACATATATGGAATATTCAGTTTATGTGATTGAGATGAACAAACCGGATTTTCTTCAAGGTTGAAACACATGTTGAAGCAAATCTTAAGCCATCACTTTGTTCTACTCAAGACTTGGGGGCTACAGGTATTATATTATTATCAAGGAAATATTTTCAAATTCTCTGTTTGAGCAAGCTAGATTGACCTGGCGTCACCAATCATTATGACCCTATGGCTGCAACCCAGTGTCATCAATAATCATAAACCGGTGTTGGCAACAATCATGAACCGGTGTCTGCAACAATCATGACCTGGAATTATCAGTTTTTATAACCCGATAGTTTTTGGCAATGATAAACCGGCAAGTTCTGCATCTTCAAGCCAGTTGAATATCATATGAGTATCTCAAGACCAATAATTCTTAAACCGGCGCTTTGGAAGCCGACTCAAGTGGATTATTCTTCACAACATTTTTTCTATAAGAAGCCAACATCAGCAATTTGAGTATGAAGCTGGTTATTGACCCGGATTTTCTAGAAGGAGGAAATGACAAGGACTTAAGGACGATAAGGCGCTGGTCTACAAGAATTCTTAACCCGGAGCACAACCTATCAAGTTTGTTCTTGTGCTTATTTTACAGGACCAGTTTAACATGGATAAATCCAAATTAAACTGGGGGCTAATGTCGGGGATATATCCCGCGGTGTAAACCGGCCGGAAGTTTAACCCGGCCGGACTGGACGACTCATTGGTAACCCGCCCGGAGCTTGGCGGTTCACGGGATACCCGCTCAGTCTTGGCGGTTCATTCGTAACCCGGCGGGCGGGTCAGATGGATGACGAGGCCCATGGCCCAGAAGGCCGGTTCACGTTTAATGGTGGGCCGGTTTATGAGGAAAGCATAAGGACTATTCTCCTACAAAGGAAGCAAGACTAGGACTCCACTTGTAATAGACTAGTCCTAATCCTAATAGGACTCCACATGTAAACCGCCCCTTCAACATATATAAGGAGGGGCAGGGCTCCCCAAAGAGGGACAAGTTAGAAGTTACAAGTTACAAGCAATAATCTTAGGGCTAGACACAAAGAGGAGAGCCGGTTTACGGCGACTCCCTCGTGATGATAATGAGACCTAGCCTCAAACAGCATGTAGGGTTTTTACCGGATGATGTTTCCCGGGGCCCGAAGCTGTCTAAATCCCTGTCCTGTGTTGCGTCTCTCGATTCCGCTCAACCCCTCTCAAGCTACCACATGGATGCGTTGGCCTCGCGACTAAGTCCTGACACTAAGGACATCTGCCGTGACAAATCCACGACACCTTCCGTCGCGCCCTCCGCCTCCCCACTGTCCTAGCACCCACGGCGACAACACGAGGCCTCGCGCCCCCGCACCGCCGCAGCCCCGTCGTCTCTGCTCCGGCTTCGGGCCTCCTCCTCTCTCCAGATGGAGCACTGCCGGACCTCCGCCCGGCTGCTCAGCCGCAGCCCGCTCCCGCCCCGGCCCCAACCCCAGGTGCGGCGCCGATCCACCCGCCAACTCACTAGCCTGCTCACGCACGCGCCGCGCCGCCCTCTCTAGCTAGACGAAGCACACATTTGTCTCAGCTCATGTCTCTAGCCTGATATCTTCTGCTTTGCAAAGAAAAATGAGAGGGGATTACAGAGGCGACAGAACATTTACATGTGCATGGGTCGAATCACCTAACAGAGACAGAGACATATGACCTTGACATGGTTACTGATATGATAATTGGTCCTGGCATATGACCTTGACCTTGACATTGTGCATTAGCTCTAAATTTCTCTCTTTCACGGTGAGACAAGGGACGGTTTGCATCCACACTAGCTTGGAATATATTTTTGCTGTTGATGAGCTGAACAATGACAGACACACTTGATTGCACATTTTGTTCTTGGAAAATGAAGTATTGATTGCACATTTTGGCGTTGAGAACTTGGGATGGATGTTCAATAGTTTGTTAGTAGCTTGTCGGAAGTGATTCATCTAGGTGAAGATCTCTCTATTTTACTTGAAGCAGTAAGATCTATTAGATTTCACAATCCAGCGCAACAAGTGTAAACTGAGCCTAAGGCTACCTAACCAAAATTTGGTTATCTTCATTTGTGCTAACCAGTTTTTTTGGCTACTGTTCTATAGTAGGAGTAGATTACAGTTTGTCTGAGCACAGCACGGTTCAGGAACAGAGATAGAAAAATGTCCGACTTTCTTTTGATGGGAGATCTTTTTTTCTGTCTGTTTTTAGACACAACGTAGATGCATGCTTTATCATTTTGGATTTTCTTAGCCTCCCATTTGATATGTTCTACATTTTGTTTTATTTTTAGGTGTTTTTTTTTCTGTTTCTGGGGACGCTGTCATTTGCAAACAATACTAAAATCCATGAGCTGAGACAAATGTGTGCTTCATCTGTTAAGGGTTGAAGGCCAAATTCCACCCCCGCCGCCGCTGATGCTGATGCTAAGCTACTGCCGCTGCTTTTTTCTGCTAGTTGTTGTCGCTTGTAGTAGTTGCGTTGGTGTTGCTGCCGCATACAGGCCGGCCCTTAGGTTAGTTAGCAATAGTTTAGGATAATTGGCTTAGGTGGTTAGGATAATTAGTGATTATTAGATTTAGTGTTAATGACATGTGGACCAATGTGCAGATCACTGCTTTATGGTCGATTTGCGTATAAACATATCCACTCAGGCCCCAGAAGCATTACATGGCCATTGATGCAGTAGCACTAGCTTGCATTGTAGTAGCTTGACTTAATGATTTGGAGTACCATAGTGATGCTTGCTTAAAACTGAAGTAGCAGCAATTGGTAGCGGTAGCTAGCTTGACTGGATTATGTGCTTAATTCACCGAATTTGGTTGGTGAAGATGAATTAGCAGCTCCCCCATGTAGCTAGAATTGGTATGATTTCTATGGAGAATGACCAATTCAGCTTCTTACCCCTAAAAAAATCAGCTTCTTTAAAACTGACAGCAGGTTCCTCCCATGTTTCACTTTTTCTAGTTAGTTTCTTCCAGCTATAGGTTAGTTTACAGCTAGAATTATGTATTTCAACCATTTATATGTTTAGTTTCCAGCTACAGGTTAGTTTACATCTACTTGCTGCTAATACAACATAATATTTGATATGAGCAGGGTGAACAACTTTCAGGTCCCGGGAATCTACTCAAGGCTGCAGACACTTCTTGTCTCACTTCTTTTATCATCGGTATAATATTCATATTAAGGAGTTTCTATAAGTTCATTGTTCTTACCTGCAAATTTAAAATGAAAGCACAATCAATCCATATTAAGTGCTCATCCTAGTGGTAGGCAAAATAATTAGGGGAGTGTGTCATTCTTTCTATGGTCATGTAAGAGAAATGCTCTGCCTTGCTAATTTTACCATGAGATCTGGGGTAATCAGCTAGTTCTTGTCAAAGCAAGTGGTTTTCCTGAGCTATGCCTTGGTTAGAAAATGATGCATGATGCATGCACCGGTTTTCCTGTTTCTAACTCTGAATCTGATATAAACCATACGGTTGGCACAAGTGGTCTTTTGTATATGTGCTGATGCTTTGTTAATATAAAGCTATAGATGATGTTGTACTTGTGATGATGCTACTTGTGATCTTCTGAAATGACCCATTGGTGACTTCATTACGCGGGGATAATGATATTGCAGGTACCCCGAGAGGCCCTTGAGTTTGCCGGAATGTCGATTACTTCCGTTCCGGCAAATTCGGGTACTCCATATGTCCTATTTTCAGCAAAGGTAATGCTAAAACTTTCCTTGAATTTTAGCATGACTTCGCTAAAAATAGGACATATGGGGTACTTGCGACTAATGCCTGTTATCATGCATGTTTTATGATCTGTTGTAAGGGTACTAATTGGTCTCTTCTGCTGCTTATTAGAGATGGCGGGAAGCAGCCACCGCCGCTCTGCGACACCGCAGTACGAGTTGGATGCTTCCGAGTTCTTCACTATCATACTTGAGACTTCAGTATCATCCATGACGCAGGTATATAAAACGAGAGATCTCCCCTTCACCCATCTCATTATGATATCTGTTGTTTGCTACATCACTCATTGTCCCAAACTGCAGAGGCTGCCTGACAGTTTTATGAACATGCTGATGGGTGAAGATCCGCCAAATAATGTGAAGCTGCGACAGGCCGGCAGCGGGTTTCGCAGCAATGGGATGTGGAGTTGGTGATCAAGGAGGGCCACATGTACTTGTCTCCGGGTGGGAAAAGTTCTCATCGCGCCTCACGACCTGCGGCTGGGGTACTTCCTTCTCTTCAGGTACGACAACGACGCCACCATGCTCACCGTGAAGGTGTTCAACACGACTATGTGTGATGCGCTCTGTTGACGATGATGATGCGCAGACGCTCTGCCTCTTCTTATTTCTCTACATTTGGCTTTGTCTCACATCGATTGTTAACGGTCATTGTTGCATTTTGGACAGGTAATGGGAGCAGCAGCAACGACAGTAGCTACAGCCAAAGCAACAGCGACTATGGTTGTAGCGAAGCAGCAGCGATTCTGGTCAGTGCGAAGCAGCAGCGATTCTCGCAGCAGATAGACAACAAGAAGGATGATTCGGACTGGAGTGCGGAGAAGAGGAGCAGAGTGAGGATGAGGAGTTGCAGGATGACGATGGGCATCAGCCGAGGATGACCTAGCGCTGGTGGTGGCTGACCAAGGGCAAGAGATGGTGGTGGCTGACCATGGGCAAGAGATGGAGGTGGCTGAGGATGACCTAGCGATGGTCGTGCTCAAGGTGGCCTCGCGATGGTGGTGGTGCTCGACAATGACCACGCACCGGTGGTGGCGCCGGCGATCCCACAGCTGGGCGACATGACCACGCCAATTGTGGTAGAAGACTACATCCCACTGCCTCCACCGCCTCACCGCTCTTGGCGCATCAGGCTGAGGAAGGAGAAGGAGAAGGAGAAGAACAATGCATGAGAACTGAACTTTATCAGGTATGTCAGATCTCCTATAGGTTAGTTATCCAAAATGATATATATATACTTAGTTACCTATGTTATCTCTAATATGTTTAGTTTCCTATAGGTTAGCTTCATTTTTACCTAAGTTGGCTCTAATATGCTAACTTAGAGCTTATATGCTTAGTTTCCTATAGGTTAGCTCCAAAATAACTTATGTTAGCACAAAATGATCAAGTTTACATAATAAGCTTATAGTCTTTTTCTTATTCTTCTTCTTTTCCAAAATGACATAGGTTAGCTTCATTTTACCTAAGTTGGCTCTAATATACTAACTTAGAGCTTATATGCTTAGTTTCCCATAGGTTAGCTCCAAAATAACTTATGTTAGCACAAAATTATCAAGTTTACATAATAAGCTTATAGTCTTCTTCTTATTCTTCTTCCTTTCCAAAATTCTTCTTATTCTTCTTCTAGTGTTCTTCTTCTTCTAGTATTCTTCTAGTCTTCTTCTTTTTCTTCTTCTAACTTCTTGTTTATCATTTTGCAGATTTGATTTAATTCACGGAAGCTTGCATGGATGGAGTGCTTCTTTTCCATTTGTGTTTTTATTTTGTATCAATGTGAATCTTTTGTGAATTGATGGATAACGGTGTTGGATGAACAATGTGAAACTTTTGTAATATGTAACGATGGAACTATGTGTTGGCTATGTATGTATATATGATGGAACTTGTGTGTTGGCTATGTATGTATATATGATGGAACTTGTGTGTTGGCTATGTATGTATATATGATGGAACTTGTGTGTTGGCTATGATTGTTATATGGATGCTTGTTGTATAAATATGTGTTGGATATCTCATAGGTGAAATAGTGACCTGAGAATAAGAAAAAAAATAAAAAAAATTGTTACTAATGGCGCACTACCATGTGGTGCGCCATTAGTATAGAAGACACTAGTGGTGCACTGTGGGCAAAACTAATGGCGCACTGCATGGTGCGCCATTAGTAAAAAATACTAGTGGTGTGCTACTAATGGCGCCATTAGTAGGCAAAACCAGTGCGCCATTTGTAGGCTTTTTCCTACTAGTGAGCCCCGCAGGAAGAGGGTTCCTGCGAAGGTGTGTGGTATGATCCTATAATACCATGGTTGAAACGACTGTTCAGAAACAAAGAGCATGCCAAGTTGATGCGATGGCACAGTGAGGACCGTAAGAAAGACAGTAAGTTGAGAGCAGCCGCTGACGGGGCACGGTGGAGAAAAAATGAGAGAGAGTACTGGACTGAGTTTGCACGTGACCCAATAAATGTATGGTTTGGTTTAAGCGCGGATGGCATTAATCCTTTCGGGGAGCAGAGCAGCAATCACAACACTTAGCCGTGACTCTATGTATGTATAACCTTCCTCCTTGGATGTGCATGAAGCGGAAGTTCATTATGATGCCAGTTCTTATGCAAGGCCCTAAGCAATCCGGCAATGACATTGATGTGTACCTAAGGCCATTAGTTGAAGAACTTTTACAATCTTGGGTACACTGACGAACCGTTCGTCCTAGCCAATGATGTGGCACAGCTTATCTATGTGAATTACATGTCTACCAAACTGAGAAAAAGAAAAGATAAGGAAGCGGATACATCATACTATAAGCCAAAGCGCCACATAGTTCTTTCAGGAAAAAGGGACATCGTGGGAGTGGAGGGCAAGACAAACATGTTCGAAGATTATGAAAAGTTTCATGAAATTCCTCCCTTCAAAGTCAAGGCTGACCTAAGCATCCTGATAAATGATGAAGATTATCTATGGTTACGGCGCAAAAAGGAAAGGACACAAGCGAAGAAAAAGTGAAGAATTTCTCCACAACTATTATGATGATACCATGCCAACTTTTAACCTTTTTGTAGTTCATTTGAAATGCCTGTTGTAACAGACAAGTTTCTGTATGAAATCCTGATACTTCGAAAGAGATTGTCCGTTTTGTACAGGAAGTGCATCCAGTTTTTGCCGTAACCTCTCAACTTTCTTGCACATGCTATGTGGATGAAATGGTGATACCATACCAACTTTCAACCTTTTCAGAGTTCATTTGAACTTCTTTTCAATTTCAGGGTCTCACTATTAGAAAAAGGGTCAAACGTGAAGCACATTAGTGCCGGTTTGTATTAGAGCCGGCACAAATGTATACATTAGTGCCGGTTCCAACGGCTAGCCGGGGCGCTCTCATTAGTACCGGTTCGTGGCTAACCTTTAGCACTGGTTCATGCCACGAACCGGTACTAATGAGAGTGGTGGCAGGATGTTGTTAGTCTGGGCCCCCTCCAGCACCTTTAGTACCGGTTCGTGGCACGAACCGGTACTATAGGTCCTCCTGCATATAAACCCTTCGTCCAGCTCGCTCTATTCTTCCCCCTTTCCCCTCTCCTCTCCTCTCTGTTCTTCCTCTTCCCCTCAAGCTCATCACACATTTTGCCCAAAATTTGTCAAGATTTGAAGGCCCCCATCCATTCAAGTGATCACAAAGGTTAGCAACTTTGTCCTTTCATCTCTCATTGCTAGATTAGCTCTTGCAATGCTTTATATAGTTATTAATTTGTGAGTTTAGTAATTTGGGAGGAAATATATATATGTGCTAGTATTTGATTTATATGCAATTTGAGGTCAAAAATAACACTTAGTTTGCATATGTAGGTGTGGTTTACTTAGTGCCTTCTAAATCTCCGTCAGAACCACCATCGATCGCCTCAAGACCGTCTCTGTCACGGCACCACCTTGTGGTGAGCCTCTTGTTCATGAAATTTTATATAAAAAATTGATGTTTGTGTGATTTGGATATATAGTTACTCGTATAATTATCTTACCCGTACGTTGATTGTTATACATAGTGCCATGGTTTTGATATCCGTCCCCGTCGGCCCTCGTCCTTGTTATGATTCGGATGTGGTATATTCTCTTTAAAACTATTTGTTGCATTTCGTCTTTATGACAAATTATGCCCATCAAGTTGACATAGAGATTTTTATCTAGGAGGTATGTGAACTGGAAATTCCAACCAACCCTATTGTCGAGAGGTTAAATTTAGTTGAAAGAGAAAATGAGTACTTGAAAGAAAAATTGAAAAGAATTGAGGGGGAGAAGATGGAATTGGAGTTGCATGTTGCCGATGTCGTCGATGATCACAAGATCAAGATGGAGAAAATGCGCTTGAAGATTAGAAAGATTAGAAAATATGCCATCGATAGTGAGGCTTGGTATCATTATGCTGTTGGATCAATTGTTACCTTAGTTGCGATCTTGATCGCATTTGTTGTTGCATTTAAATGCTTTAGCTAGAGAGTTATTTGTTTGTTGCATTTAAGTGTTGTATGAACTTTATGTATGAACTTGTATTAATTTGGTCTATTTGGTGTTGTGTAATGAAGATGAGCCGCAATGGATGTACGATGACCGATGCTCTCCCAGTTCGTTGAGGGCGTGCATACTTTTCTCGCTTATGCCGAGGCAAACAAGCGGGCGGATGGTTTTATGCCTTGTCCATGTGTTGGCTGTAAGAATGGTCACAATTACTCTCGCCAAGAACCATTCACGCCCACTGTTTGAGTCCGGTTTCATGCCCCACTATAATGTTTGGACCAAGCACGGAGAAAGAGGGGTTATGATGGAAGACAATGAAGAAGAAGAGGACGACGACAGCTATCCCGCCATGGGTTCCCGAATACGATGATACAACAATGGGGAAGAAGCTGAGCCGGTAATGCGGAAGAAGCTGAGCCGCAATGCGGAAGAAGTGAAGAAGAGGCATCGATGAGCCCGCTGATGATCTAGGTCGGGCCATTGCCGATGCAAAGAGAAACTGCGCAAGTGATTTGGAGAAGAAGAAGTTGCAGCACATGTTAGAGGATCACAAAAAATTGTTGTACCCAAATTGCGTAGGTGACAAGAAAAAGCTGGGCACCACACTGGAATTGCTGCAATGGAAGGCAGAGAATGGTGTATCTGACAAGGGATTTGGAAAGTTGCTGGTAATGATAAAGGATATGCTTCCAAAGGACAACGAATTGCCCGAGAGTATGTAATGGCAAAGAAGGCTGTCTCGCCTCTAGGGTTAGAGGTGCAGAAGATACATGCATGCCCTAATGATTGCATCCTGTACCGCGGTGAGTACGAGGATTTGAACGCTTGCCCGGTATGTGGTGCATTGCGCTATAAGATCAGCCGCGATGAGCCTGGTGATGTCGAGGGCGAGCGCCCCAGGAAGAAGATTCCTGCCAAGGTGATGTGGTATTCTCCTATAATACCACGGTTGAAACGTTTGTTCCAAAACAAAGAGCATGCCAAGGCGATGCGATGGCACAGAGAAGACCGTAAGAAAGACGGAAAGTTGAGAGTACCCGCTGACGGGTCGCAGTGGAGAAAAATCGAAAGAAAGTACGGGAAAGAGTTTGCAGATGACGCAAGGAGCGTATGGTTTGGTCTAAGCGCAGATGGCATTAATCCTTTTGGGGAGCAGAGCAGCAACCATAGCACCTGGCCTATGACTCTATGTTTGTATAACCTTCCTCCTTGGTTGTGCATTAAGCGGAAGTTCATTATGATGCCAGTGCTCATCCAAGGCCCTAAGCAACCCGGCAACGACATTGATGTGTACCTAAGTCCATTAGTTGAAGAACTCTTACAACCGTGGAATGGAACAGTGTACGTCGTGGGATGAGCACATGGGGAAGAATTTGACCTAAAGGCGTTGCTGTTCGTGACCATCAATGATTGGCCTGCTCTCAAGAACCTTTCGTGACGTACAAACAAGGGATACCGCAGATGCACGCACTGCTTGGATGATACCGACGGATATATTTGAATAGTTGTAAGAAGAATGTGTACCGACATCGCCGATTTCTTCCGAGCAGCATCCCGTAAGAAAGAAAGGCAAGCATTTCAAAGGTGAGGCAGATCACCGGAAGAAACCTCGCCACCGTCTTCGGTGCTGATGTACATGATATGGTCAAGGATTTGAAGGTGATATTTGGAAATATCCCGGCGGACAACCTGTTCAAGGACGCGACGGACGCGCACCCATGTGGAAGAAGAAATCTATATTTTGGGACCTGCCATATTGAAAGACCTAGAGGTCCGCTCCGCATTCGACGTGATGCACGGACGAAGAATCTTTGCGTGACCTGCTTGGCTTCTTGGGCGTGTATGGGAAGACAAAAGATACACCGAGGCACGGAGGACCAGCAACGATGCACGGAGAAGACAGCATACATCGTGGTCATGCAAGCTACGCCTTACCAAAGAAGAGAAGGAAATCTTCTTTGAATGCCTGCTCGAGATTAAGGTACCGTCGGCTTCGTCGAATATAAAGGGAATAATAAACATGGCAGAGAAAAGTTCCGAACCTAAAGTCTCATGATCGCCACGTGATTATGATGCAACCGCTTCCGGTTGCATTGAGGGGCTTCTATCGAAAAACGCTCGATTAGCCATTGTGAAGCTATGTGCATTTCTCAATGCAATCTCTTAGAAGGTAATCGATCCGAAATCATACCAGGTTACGTAATGATTTGGTGCAATGTCTTGTCGGTTTCGAGTTGGTGTTCCCACCATCCTTCTTCAACATCATGACGCATGTCCTAGTTCACCTATGCGAAGAGATTAACGTTTTGGGTCCTGTATTTCTACACAATATGTTCCCTTTGAGAGGTTCATGGAGTCTTAAAGAAATATGTTCATAACGATGCTAGGCCGAAGGAAGCATCTCCAAGGGCCATCAAAATGAGGAGGTCATTGAGTTTTGTATTGACTTTATTCGACCTTAAGCCGATTGGTGTTCCTGAATCATGCATAAGGGCAGATCGATGGAAAAGGCACGCTAGGAGGGAACAAATAATATGTATGGACGGACATTCTCTCACCGAAGCACACTACACAGTTCTATAGAATTCCATCTTGGTGGCTCCGTATATGGATGAACACAAGAATTTGCTACGCCCAAACACCGGAGCGGTCGATGACTGGATTACACGTGAACAAACCAGGAGTTTCGCCAACTGGTTGCAGACACGTACCATGCATGACACCTCTATTGAAGATGACCTGTACTTGCTGTCCCAGTTACCATCTTCGAATATAATGACTTTCAAAGGGTACGAGATAAATAGTAATACATTTTACACGATCGCCCAAGATAAGAAGAGCACCAACCAAAACAGTGGTGTCCGCTTTGATGCAGAAACCAAGATGGGAAAGGAAACATATTATGGTTATATACAGGACATATGGGAACTTGACTATCGACGTGGTTTAAAGGTCCCTTTGTTTCGTGCAAATGGGTCAATATGACACGAGGCGGGTAACGGAAGACCCGCAGACGGAATGACAACAAGGATCTCAACAATCTTATGTGTGCGAGACGAACCATTCGTCCTAGCCAATGATGTGGCACAGGTTTTCTATGTGAGGGACATGTCTACCAAGCCAAGAAAAAGAAAAGATAAGGAAGCGAATGCATCGTACGATGAGCCAAAGCGGCACATAGTTCTTTCTGGGAAGAGAAACATCGTGGGAGTGGATGACAAGACAGACAAGTCAGAAGATTATGAAAAGTTTGATGAAATTGGTCCATTCATAGTGAATATTGACCCGAGCATCCCGTTAAATGATGAAGATTTTCCATGGTTACGGCGCAAAGGGACACACGCGAACAAAAAGTTTTACACCCAAAGATCTGGGATGTGATCGGCTTCACTATCATCACTTTCTTCTGTGTTTCACACCCAGGAGGGAATGTCTGTAATAGTTACATTAGTTATGTGTTTTGGCATTTGAAACACGAAGAAATTTTATGTGCAAACAAATTCTTTTCATGCATTTACTGATTTTTTTCCAGCTAAATGACCCTGAAATTGAAAAGCAATTCAAATGAACTCAGAAAAGGTTGAAACTTGGCATGGTATCATAATTTCATACAAATAGCATGTGCAAGAAAGTAGAGAGGGTTACGGCAAAAACCGGATGCACTTCGTGTACAAAATGGACAATCTCTTTCGAAGTATCAGGGTTTCCGACGAAAACTGAACTGTTACAAAGGCATTTCATTTTTTAAATAACCTAAGCATTACTAAATTGAATATAATGATAAAACACACTAATATTAAACATAAGAAAAAAGAATCACCGAATAATCTTTTTTCAAAGTTAAGTTATGCACAAACTAGTGATTCACACAAATTTCAAATAATTCAAAATTTAAAGTATTCAAATTTGAAATCTGCCGGCACTAACAGAAAGTTTGTAATTTTTTGTACCTAAAGCAAAAATATTCACAAAGAAACACTAAATACAGCAAAAACAACTCAAAAATAAATAAAACAAAAAATAAAGCAAAAAAATTAAGAAAAAAAGCCCGCCATCGGGCCAAAGCGGCTGCATACGAATAGCGACACAACCTTTCGTTGGGCCAGGATGCAGGCCCGCGAAGGCCCAGTAGGCCCACTAGGTGAAGAGGATAGGTAGGCCCAGTAGGCCTGGTTAGGAGAGGAGCTCGAGAGAGCTATCGCACTGGGGCTTATAAACCAGTCACGGTAGCCCTCGACTAGCGAGGTGGGACTAAACTTGCCGCACCGCACTGCTGCTAATAAGACTTTTTAGTACCGCGTCGTGGCACAAACCGGTACTAAAGGGGAACCTTTTAGTACCGGTTTGTGCCACCACCCGGTACTAAAGGGGTCGCTTCCGCCGCTTGGCTTGGCTAAAACAGGCCTTTAGTACCGGTTGGTGGCTCCAACCGTACTAAATGTGCCCTCTATATATGCTAGAGTGCGAAAATTTCGCTTTCCCTCTGTGTTAGTTCCTCTGTTTCCGTCTCCGTCGCCGCCGCCGCCTCGATCGTCTCCGTCCGCCGCCCCCCCGTCGCCGCCCGCCCCCGCCGCCCTCGTCTCCGTCGCCGCCCCGCCGCCGTCCCGTCCCGTTCGCCGTCCCGCCGTCGCCGCCTCGGCCGCCACCTCGCCGCCTCGCCTCGCCGCCGCCTGCCGCCGCCGCCGCCGCATGTGAGCCCTCCCGAGCCTGCACACACACACACACAAGCATGTTTAATTAGTTTAGATAATTAGTCTTTAATTAGTTTAGATTATTTAGATTATTATTTTGTATGTTTAATTAGTTTAGATAATTAGTGTTTAACTAGTACACATACACACACGTATTTTGTATGTTTAATTAGTCTAGATTATTATTTTTTCACTATTATATATGTATGAATGCATGTTAGATGGATATAATTAGTGCTTAATCAGTTAGAAATTAGTGTTATATAGAAATGTTAGAAATTAGTGGTATATAGAAATGTTAGAAATGTTAGAAATTTTAGTGTTATTTAGATTATTTAGATTAGCATAATTAGTGTTATATAGTAATGTTAGAAATTTGAGTTATCAAAATCCAATCATTAAAAAAATATTACTTTTTACGGGCATATAGCTAGTATTTGTTCTCGACGCTGCGCGGCCCGCATCCTCGCCGTTGACCCGTCGGCGACGACGTCCAGCCGACCCATATCCGGGACTGGGCTCCGCCGGGCTGGCACTGGGAGGTGCTGCTTGGAGGGGCGCGCCGCTTGATGAGGAACCTGACCCCAGGTCCCGTTGTCGACCCTGATCTCGTTTGGTGGCGTTCGCGTGGGCCAGTTTCGGTGCGGAGGGACCCGGCCCCACCGGAGGTGGTACATCGCCGTGTCAGGGAGGAGGACGAGCACGTCCATCGCTACATGGTTGCGTTAGAGGGCGGCAGGTTCTCCAATACGTGGCAGTATCTTCGGGGATCTCACTTCAGCTATGATCCTGTGAGGGTTCCTTCTCTTTGGGTGTCCACCGCCCGCGCCGGAGGCACCGCGAGTGTCCTAGATTCTTCTGTAGTATTCGATCTTTATTAGCTAATGGCCAGTGATGTACTATTCAATATTATATATTATTCGAGACGATGTATTAGAGATTATATCTATTATTCTAGACGATATATTCGAGATTATATCTATTATTTGAGACGATGTAATTTGAATACTAAATTGTTTTATATTTCTTTTGGATTAGTTAAACAAAAGCCATGGCAGACAATACCGACAGAGAGGGAGAACAGACCATGTTCGATATGATACGCGGGCCAGATGATAATCAGAATGAAGAAGATTATGATGGCTCCGAATTTCTAAACAACACCGGAGAGGGTGATATGATATTCGATCGCGACGACGAAATTGATGAAGTCATGAACTACGATTATGACAATGACGAAGAACATGTTGATCCTGAAACAACAAAGACCGGAGAGGTATATATATTTATATAAGCAGGCATCTGGTGATCATCACATGTTTTAAATGACTTGAAGATATATTAACGAATCGATCTTTGTTCTTTCAGCCATCCGGATCGAGCAAATCTTCAGGCAAAATGACGAAACGAGGCCCGAACAAAAAGTTGAAGCCGGGCGTAAAGTACAATATCGAGGCATGCAGCCCTACTGGCAAACCATTAGCGCCTAAGAAGATTGCGGACAAGTTCGTTCGTCGGTCGGAGTTCTTGTGAAGGACCAACTCGATCAAACTTCAAGAATGGAGAGAGCCAGCAAAGCCACGCCCGGATGTTACTTTTGTCGACAAGAATCAACAAGATCTGCTTTGGGATACTCCCATGGAACATTTCACCCTACCGATCATTTCACGTAGCGTATGTGCGAAAGTCAAGGAGGCTGCTCTTAGGATGATGGCGATTGCATTCAAGAACTACAAGAATCGTGAATGGAAGAAGTACGTCAAGGAGGAAGGAAGACTCTAGTATTCAAGGAACACTAGAGAACCAACGTGATCATTGGGACGATTTCATGAAATTCAAGGATTCAGAATTAGCTAAGGAACGGTCGAGAATAAACAAGAAGAATGCCAAAAAGGATAAGTTCCATAAGTGGGGCGGTGGCTATGCGGTGGCAATGCCTAAGTGGGATAAGTCTGAGAAAGAGATGGAGGATGCAGGTGTCACTCCGGCTACTAAGAGCTGGCCCCCCAGGGTCAGGACTTGGTTCCATGCGCATGGGGGGAGTTGGACCCGGAGACAGGCAATGTTTCGACGAGGGCAAGTCTGAAGGGAGCCTACGATGCGATACTTGTTGCAATAGAAGAGGCACGATCGGGGGTGTTCTAGCCCAACAGAGAGAACGACGAGCTTATGCGTGCCCTGGGAAATCCTGAACACCCGGGAAGAACACGAGGCAAGGGCGCTATTCCGTGGTATGAGTTGTTTTCAGAATGGAACACCGACTACAGAACCCGTGCGAGAAAGAAGATTGCGGAGGAGAAGAAGAGGAAGATGGAGGAGGAGCAAAGGAAGCGGGACTATGAACGCCTTCAAAGCCTAGAAGCAAGTCAAGCGGAATTGGCAGTCAAATTCCAGTGGCAGCAGGAGCAGATCGACTCACTTACCCATCAAAGGGGGTCTCAGCAGCTGCAGCAGCTAGCGGATGATCCAGCATTGGATAGCACCGGCCCATCCATGCCGAGAAGCAGCGTGGGTTCCGTCCCAGACGATGCAATGCTGGGTAGATACCCCGTGGATGACATCACGAAGAAAACTAACTGCGAGCTACACGTCAAAATGAAGAACATATCCATGAAGGTGGCGGAAGGCTTTGCTTTCACAAATCCCCCCGAGGCAACCTTCCATTGCAACCCGATTCCAGCGGGCTATGCTCATGTCTTGGTTGATGAGGTGGTGGACCCACTATATTCGGGGCTACAGCCTGACATTGCTGGAGGTGACGGCGAGCGCTTTCTTGGAGAGGCCAAACATCGTATCATCCTATGGAAAAAGGATTGCATCATCTTTCGAAGGCCACCGATACCACGTCAGCCGAGTCCTCGTCAAAGTCCACCACCGAGTCAGAAGACTCCCGCTCCTGCAAGTCCACCAAGTCCGGCAAAGTGTCAGGCCACTCCTCCTCCTCCAAGTCCGGCAAAGTGTTAGGACAATCCTCCTCCTCCAAGTCCGGCACAACCTCAGGCCACTCCTCGTCCAACTCAGCCCCGTCAGCCGTCTCCGCGGCCTCAGCAATCGCAGAAGAGACACCCTGCAGCTATGGTGCGTAGCGGTACGAGTCGAGGTAGTACAGGAAGTACAGGCGGAGGCAAGCGATATAAATATGGTCCAAGCCTCAAGCCTCTTCCGCAAAGGTCTTATGACAGGTCCGAGGAGGAAATCACAGCCATATCGAAGGCCGAGGTGGAAGCCCATTTTGCACCAAAACCGCCACCGCCACCAAGGGAGAAAGTGCTTGAGGAAACGATTGACCACTTCATTCGTATGGCTCAACCACCAGCTTCCAAGCCTGTTGACACAGACTATGAGCTCCACATCAGGAAGTTAAATCGAGCACGTCTACAAAGGAAGGCGAGCACGTCTACATCGGGATCGAGCAAACAAGAAGCAGCTGCCAAAAAATGCGGGAAAACCATTCCCAAGCTGGGAGAACAGGCGGCGCAATCAATCCCCTCACTTGTTGTGCCAACAACAGGTGACAGTACGCGCCCCCAATATTATTGTGGGCAAACAATGCATGTTCCCGAGGTGGGCAATGTGGTAATAAAGGAGGAGCATATAATGCAAGCTGAAGTTCTCAACATCACTGTTGGACAACTCCTCGAGATCGAGCCCATGGCTTTGCTTAGAGAGGATGAAGTAAAACAGAAATATGTCCGGGGCCAACCTTTGGTCGCGCCAGACAAGGTCAAGAACCTCCCAACGAGAATGTATGAATTGCATCAATGGTACATGAACATTACCAAGATTTCAGATCGAGTGTCCCTCATGGTGAATGTCAAGAAGGACCATTACTACCATGAGAAAGCTGGGTCCGTTGAGTATTTAGAACTGTTTCAGTTATACAATCAAGACGCACTCGACAAATCTATCGTCAGTTGCTATTGTCTCTAAGTGATCTCTTTCTATAATTTAAGTCTCAAGCTAGCTGTAGTGATCCTTTTGATCAATCATTACCTGTAATTATCCTCACTATATTCTTTTCTGTGGTATTATGCAGGATGAAGATATATGAAATGAGAAAAGGTGGACGCTTTGGCATTGGGTTCGTTGACCCAAACACCGTTAATGAATACAGATGGAAGATAAATGAACGTCAGCAAAAGAACGTAGAGGACAGCATGCTAGAGTTCTTGAAGCGCCTCAAATACAATGAAGATATACTACTTCCTTACAACTTCCAGTGAGTCACACTTTCTTGTACTACAAATTCTCTGTTTTTGCCTACTAGATAGCTACATGTTTTTGCTTACATATGCCCGCTTAATTAAGACATGCAAACGTGTGTGCATGCAGATTTCACTGGGTCTTGTTTATCATTAAAGTTGACGCCGGAACAGTTGAAGTACCTTGACCCCCTGGTTCCAGAAAAAACTGACTATAACATCTTGTTTGGGATAGTCAACAGGTAATTTCAATCATTATTAACTATATATCTCGGCCTATGTAGTTCATAATTTCATGATATGAACTATTTAATAACCCCTTTATTCATTTTCTTTGTCGGCGGGCAGGGCTTGGGCAAGGTTCATCGACGTCGCGCCCGGCGAATGGAAACAAAGGCTTAAATGGTTTCGACCCAAGGTAAGCAATTAAGTGATACTAGCTAGCTAGCTAGCTGCCATCTCTTTAATTATCATGCTTGATTAATTTTTATCTAATCAAATTCCATTCTCGTAAAGGCCCTGAAGCAGGCGCAGGGGACTGATCTGTGTGCATTCTGCGTTTGCAAGAACATTCGCATGATGGCGTCCGAAAGGAGCAGATCTCAAAGACAGGAATGGGTACGCTTGTCAGAACACTATTCACAATTTTTACACCATTACCGATATCTAGTCACACAACTAATACACATGCATATTGATCTCCTTCTTAACAGTTCAAAGAGGTGCGGAGAAGCTCATAGAAGCGGAGCGCGAGAAGCACTTCAAGAGGAAATAGCGGATTTTTGCTCGACCAGGTCATAAATCCAAGGAGAATTCTATTACCCGCTATCGCCCCATGAAAACCACTTCCAATTGTCATCGTGTTCAATGCACCAATTAGGCTAATGCCACTGGCTCAAGGCAACATTCATATGTAGGAGAAATTGTATATAGCTATACATGTGTGTATGTGTGAATTAATTAATATGGTGGTTTGTGAGACATTGATGATATATATATGCATGATTGGTTCTACTAGAAATTCTATATATATATATATATATATATATATATATATATATATGCATAACGTGTACAATGTGTAGTATCGTAAAATACCAGCAAACGAAAAGGAATTAAAATGGAAACACAAAATTAAATGAAAAAGAAATCATAAAACTAAAAACCCCCCAAACCTTATAGTACCGGTTGGTCTTACCAACCGGTACTAAAGGGCTCCAGGCCCCTGGACCTGGCTCGTGCGACGTGGTTGCCCTTTAGCACCGGTTCATGCTGAACCGGTACTAAAGGTGGGGGCATTTACTGACCACAATTTAGTGCTCGGTTCTGCACTAGTGTCTTATAGCTCAAAATAATCAGTAAATGCATGAAAAATAACAAATGAAGTCAGAAAGGGTTAAAAATTAATGATGTGGCTTTGAATGATGCATTTTGAACACACAAAAAGTAAGGAGTTGAAATAAGTTTTAAAAAATGAAATCCCTTTGTAATGCATTTAGTTTCGTATGAAATCTCGATACTTCAAAAGAGATTGTCTATTTTGTACACGGTGCATCCAGTTTTGCCGTAATCCTCTCAACTTTCTTGCACATGCTATGTAGATGAAATGATGATACCATGCCAACTTCCAACCTTTTAGAGTTCATTTGAAATGCTTTTCAATTTCAGGGTCTTATAGCTCAAAATAATGAGTAAATGCATGAAACATAACAAATGAAGTCGAAAGGGATGAAAATTGATGATGTAAGAAGAAATCAAATAAAATAAAATAAACTTTAATAAAATATATAAGTAGAAATAAAATAAAATAAAATAAAATAAACTTTAATAACATAAATAAAATTTATGGACCTAAAATTACCAAAGTATTTTCTGTTCAAAACATTATAAGCAAAAAGAATTTTCCTGAAATAAATAAAATAGCAACAGTAAGTATTTTGTTGTAAGTAGAAACAAAATAAAATAAATAAAGCAAAAAAGAAAATAAAAAAACTGGGAAAAAATTTGAAAAATGCCACCTACTAGGCCACCACGGCCTCATTACGACTAGAAACCTATCCATGGGCCAGGTTTCAGGCCCGCAAAAGGCCCAGCAGGCCCACAGGCATAGTAGTGCGAGATTAGACCCAGAGGTCTGAAGTTGAGAGGAGCTCAATGGAGCTGTCGGGGCAGGGCTTCTAAACCGGTCCTGCCGCTCCTCGGCTAGCGAGGTGGGACTAAACATCCCAATGCACCACGACTTTGGCAGCAGGACATTGGTCCCGGTTGGTGCCATGAACCAGGACCAATGCACACCTTTGGTCCCGGTTCGTGGCACCAACCGATACCAATGCCCCCCTTTAGTCCCGGTTGGTACCACCAACCGGTACCACCAACCGAGACCAAAGCCCAATGCCGCCCCCACCGTCGTCGCCGTCGCCGGACACGCCCCTGCCCCGGCCCGCGCCCCCCACCATGGCCGTCACCGACGCCTCGCCGCCTCCGCCGTCGCCCTCGCCGGCCACCCTCGATGTGAGCCGCCGCCACCACGGCTCTGTTCAGTGCTTTTTTTTTCATATAATCTATATTATTATTTTTGTTCATTGCATTTTTTGTTTGTATGAATAATGTGGTAGCTATATGATGAATCGATGTGGCGATGTATGTATGAATATAATGTTCATAGCATTTTTTTGTTTATATATGTTTTTATATATGTATTAATTTTTATTTAGGTTAGTAAATATCGATTTTAGGTTAGTGCTTAGTAGTTGAACTAGTTGATTTAATAAAACTACTTTATTAAATTTTACTATATATAGAAGTAGTTTATTCACTACTTTATTTTATTTATTTATAGTAAGTGCTTAGTAGTTGAACTAGTTTATTTAATAAAACTACTTTATTTTACTATATATAGAAGTAGTTTATTTTAGCAAGAAAATTAATAGAACTAGTTTATTTTTTTAGTTCAAGCAATTAATCCCGCATCGACGTCGACGATGCCTATCCCGCATCCTCGTCGTCGACTCGGCGGAGGAGGCCGGCTTAATCAGAGGGGCCATGTCCGGGATTGGGCTCCGCCAGGCTGGTATTGGGAGGTGCTACCTTCTGGGGGGCGTAGGTTAGTGAGGAGCCAGCCCGTTGTTGACCCGATCCTTGTTTGGTGGCGGTCGCGTGGGCCAGTGGCGGTGCCGAGGCTTCCGGACACCGCGGAGGTGGTACATCATCGTGTCAGCGAGGAGGACGAGCACGTCCGTCGCTACATGGTTGCGTTGGAGGGCAGGTTCAACAATACCTGGCCGGTTCTTCAGGGATCTCACTGGAGCTATGATCCTGTGATGGTGCCTTCTCTTTGGGTGTCCACCGCCCGCGACGCTACCCGTCGGGCGCTACGGTTCTAGCTGTATTAGCGATGCTATATGTATGATAGTATTCGAGGAGTATTAGTGATGATATTCGACGATGTACGGACACAAGAGATGGTGTAGTTTTGCTTATAATTGAATGCATGCTAATTTGAATACTACTTTATTTTATGATTCGGTTTTGCTTATTGAATGCTCAAATTGGAAAAGTACTCCTACTTTGAATGCTAAAATTGGAGAGCACTATGCAGAAATCTAGGAGCCCCCTCCATCATCCGCGCTGTCGTCCACGTCACCGACCCCCCTCCGACCTCGAGGTGAGACCAGCCAAATCCCCATGTCAATATGAGTCCTATAATATGAGTCCTCGGGTTGACTTTAAGTCTGTCGAGTCTCCACCTATATGAGAGGACGAAGAATCCCGACTGTTGTCGTGGGGGTAGCTTGTCCTTCGTTCCCGTGTGCTAGACATAATTTGGTGTAATGCACTCGGGAACGAAAGGAGGAGCTATACCATCACCGACGTTCGCAAATGTCAGAGAGGAATCAGTGAGGGAGAGTCTCCAACCATATATATATGAGAGGACGAAGAATCCTGACTGTTGTCGTGGGGGTAGCTTCTCCTTCGTTCCCGTGTGCTAGACAATTTGGTGTAATGCACTCGGGAATGAAAGGAGGAGCTACCATCACCGACGGTTGAATATGTACACCACATGAGCTGAGAGTTGTCAAGAAAAGGCTCGACAGACCGATAGTCAACCCGTGATGAATAATAATGATCTAATTTATGTTATTTAGTACATATATTTAATTGTACAAGTTTAATATTTGAATTATGAACATAGGAAATGTCGTACTCAGACGACGAAAAACACCCCGGGGAGTGCGACTGGTGCCACGACGATCGAGGTATGTGCGACAGGTTCCTTGAGCTGGACGAAGATCGGCGCTTCAGCATTAAGCTCGAGGAGACCTTCGATGTTGAAACGGTACGTGCTACGTCTCGAGCTTGCGTTGGTTTTCCCCGAAGAGGAGAGCATAATGTAGCACAGTAGCGTAAGTATTTCCCTCGGTTTTTGAGAACCAAGGTATCAATCCAGTAGGAGGTCACGCGCAAGTCCCTCGTACCTGCACAACACGATAGCAACTCGCAACCAACGCTTAGGGGTTGTCAATCCCTTCACGGTCACTTACGAGAGTGAGATCTGATAGAGATAATATTTTTGGTATTTTTGATAGATAGATGCAAAGTAAAAAGTAAAGGCATAGTAAAAGAAAAGCAAGTAAATAAAGTGATATAGATTGATATGATGAGAATAGACCTGGGGCCATCGGTTTCAGTAGTGGCTTCTCTCAAGAGCATAAGTATTCTACGGTGGGTGAACAAATTATTGTTGAGCAATTGCCATAATTGAGCATAGTTATGAGTATATCTACGCAATGATCATGTATATAGGCATCACGTCCGTGACAAGTAGATCGAAATGATTCTGCATCTACTACTACTAGTCGAATGCCCGTGCGTTGCCACGGTACAATATAACAATATCGCTCTAGATGTATTTATCATGTTTCATCACTTGCTCTATCAGTTCTATTTTTTCTGACACGCATCTTCTTTCTCATTACCCTACTAATAACCAGAAATAAGTACCTTACCCCTCTTGTATCTCCATCCACCCCTTAGCTCTCTAGCTTTGGTGTCATCGCTCTACTTTACTCCACATATATAGTGCCACTATTGTCGGTCAACTTTACTCCACATAGCTCCACTATTGTCGCATTTTTTTTGTGTAAGCATAAAGCTTTATTGCGCAACGTTTTGGGCCAGATCACCCATTACAGACGCAACTACCTGAGCTGGAACATCATCATCAAATACAGCAAATCCTCCCTGAGGGAGTGATAAGCCTAGTTTGGCAAGATGGTGGGCAGGCATGTTTGCCGCCCGCTTACAGTGGACAAATTCGCAAGAGGAAAACCAGAGGCTGGCTTGTACCCTGACATCTGCAATCACATGTGCCCGACGTGAGAAATCTGGTGTCCGTCTATTGAGGGCTTGTTCAAGCAGGAGCACATCCGTCTCGATTATCAGCCTGACCACCCCTAGCTCCGCCGCCAGGGGTCCACTGCCTTTTTCACCGCATGGAGTTTAGTGTCAAATGCATCGGCAACATGCTCCACACATCCTGCCCGTGCAGCTACCACTGTGCCAGCGCTATCCCGAGTCACACTTCTTTACTCCATATAGCTCCACTATGACATGATAAGCTAGCGCTTACCATTTGCATTTTAATAGATTGGTAACACCCATGTCTTTGTGTTTTTCTGAATAATCTAGATTTTGATCGGTAACGCCCATATTGTGATTGTATCCGTTTTTGAAATTCGTTTACAAACTCCAACGACTTTCTCCCTAAACGGCGGTCAACATGTTCGTTTCTCTGCACCTTAAGTGCCAACCGGAACACAAGAAGATAAAGTGTGATGGTGATCTTCCTCATGCTTGGCTACTTCTCTGACCGATTGGTCTTCATTTGTGCCTATGGCTTAGAGTAGCTCTGTTGTTATGTGTGCATTTCTCCAACTCCAATGAATTGTTGTTTCCTATGGGAAGTGGGTACACATGAAAGGCAGACCTTAACATAGGCAATCAAGGAACTTCTAAAAAAATAGGTAATCAAGGAAGACATGTGACAATTACAATATCGCTGCAACCCACACATAATAATGTGAACCAATGTGCTGGATTTGCCTCACATTTCAGATCAACCCATGCCTAGATAGGGTGAAGGGGCTGGAATAAAGCTTAGAATTTAAACATAACATATATCTACCAATACCAAGCTAAGTAATTTCAATCCAAAGTTTAGAACACAACTTACTTTTTTTTTACAAATCGGTACTATCTTCACAGCAGATCATGCATGTAAAGATGCAACTATATTTTCCATCATCATTACATTATGGGTTTGCAAACAAATGAAAGATTGCCAATAGAAATGTATTTTTCTTTTCTATATTGAGAAGACAAACATGAGACAACTATTATCTCAACATAGTTTCTATTATTTTCCATTATACACCATGCATAATCCAATCTTTACATGTATGTAAAATTTTACTTCAATGGAAGAATGCTTGCAGTATAGATCCTCATGCTACTTCTCTTGGTACAAAATTGACAAAAACAGCACCAACCTAAGCATCAAAGGAATGAAAATACATCGATTCAAGAAATGTGTTAAGCAAGAGGTGTGTACCTTTGGTTTAGGTACCTCATTGGAACCCTAGAAATTCATTATCTCTTTTTCTACTAAGTAACCATCAGGTCTATCACGTTATGAGTTCAGGTCGTACACATGGTTACTGACATCAACCGTTGTCAGGACAACCATTCTAATTATGCAACATGCTTTCATTTTTTATTACCTGGTTAACCCCTGAAAGAAAAAGATAAAAGAGGATATACAAAGGTTAATCTGCGCAAATTATATAAACAAAGTTTCTTGCTCGGGAATATAGTCAGGCATTTTGTTCTATGAAGGTGGCATTGTAAGAACTATGCTGCTAAGCAATGATATAAATTTACCAAAATTATGATTAAAGATGGTCATCTGGTTACATTCTTCCTGGCTTCAGGAAAGGAAGATAATCCAGATCGCTAAAAAATCTAGCGACATTAGGCGCCTAGGAAATATTTTGACTGAGTAGGTTATTCAACATAATGATTTTCTACAGAAAGCAAGAACAAGTAATAGCAAGGGTTTGTCCACTGAAAAATACCTTATTAGTTTCAGATGAGGCCAGTTGAAATGATATTACCGAAATCTCATTAGAAATAATAAAAAAAATCATGGCATGTGTGACGTTAACAGTATGGACTAAACAATCATATCGATGGCTCAACCTAGAGTGTGAATTGATGTGCATGTCGTAAGATATAAACCAACCGTACCATATTGTGCCAATGCAAGCAAGCTTTTGTATGCAAGCTTTTGTGTGTGATGGACTCATTAACCAAATTCCTATGTTAAACTGAACATTCTGATGCGGCTTGTATTGCCATAGAGTTATAAAATCAAATTATTTTAATAGTTCTCACTCGCCGGAAACTTATTGCGTATTAACAGACCAGCATACAACAAATTTTCCTTGGTTAAAAACATTAGCGTAGGAGCTCTACATGTTAATTAATGCATATGTCGTTCTGAATAATATGTTGATCTGTCGGTGATTAAAACCATACAGGGCACCTTTTTTTAATCCCAGTCTCTTACCTGAGGTGAACTCATGAATTTACCCATATGGTCACCTAGATCGCTACAAGTTGTTGCTGTAGCTGTCCATGGCGTGCCTTCTAGGGTAATGGATGACATTGCTTCAAGACCAAAAATCCCCAAGAGACAATAGATAGCACATCACTATGATTGAACTGACACATGCATAGTATAGAATTATTCAGATAAAACTCCAAATGTAATCACAGCAGAAACAGGTGCAGCACAAGAGACAAAGGTCCACATTTCCTAGAATCGCTATCCTCGTTGGTTAGATTATGAACAACATGAGCGAAAATGGAACACTAACCAGACCAAGATCCAAGCTTTCTATCTATATTATGAACATTAAGAGGTTCACCCGCGCCTTGCAAAGATGACCGCAATCCTTGCAAAGTATGTTGAGTACTACTAATTTTAAAGCTAAGAAAACCAAGATTTCCAGTAGTTACTACGGCCAGTCTACAAGTGCTAAATAATACTTGCTTGAAAGCAAGCACATTGGTCATCATCCTTGGAGGGGGTATTGACCATGTGAGCCTATTCTACTGCTCCCAGTGTATGATTGCTCCACAAAATGATTGAATCAAAGCCAAATATATGGATCCGGGATATTATAATTAGTCTAATGCATTGAGGAAAATAGTGCTCAACCGCTCATGAATTACCTGTTGTTGAGTTCATGACGCCAAACGACAAGTTATCAGAACAAGAAAACAGCACCACAAATGAGATCCGGGTCCGACAAGCCATTAATTGTGACTGTCCCTTGTTGTTTCAGGTTCAGCCAGGTAGGATGATACCTGTTACAACAGCGTCTGGGTAGGCGCTTGTGTCATCACTGGACAGCAAATTTAGCTTCACATTCATCAATTGAGGGGCATCAAACAAAACTTTCTTTTATGACAAGAGAACATAAGGTGCAGAGTAGAGCAGAACACCCTTTTATTAAAAGAAAACCATGCCAAACTTTCAACCTGTATAGATGTGACCATGTCTTTGAGGTGACATAGATGAAAATCAGGTGCTCCCCTGGAGTTAATGAAGAAAATAACATCACTCAGACCAAGTAGTAACAGACCTAAAACTATCATGTAGAAAATTGTGATTGACTGTGTTTAAAAAACTAAAAAGTGTTTATCTTATCCATAATAAAATTTCATACGTGTGTACGGAATAGTACCCATGTTGTGCAAGATAAGGGCGTGTCCCTCGGCTCCGCTCCTGGAGCGGACGGTGCTGGAGTTATAATCCCTGGAGCGAGCTAACAGCTCCTCCGTAGATTCTAGGATTTGAAGGAGCGGTGGACTGCCGAATGCGCCCTAAGTATGTACTCTTGGTACCACTTTTGGCCATGCATGGTTACAGTTTCTATGTTTCAGTTGTAGCATCAGGAGTAATAGTCCCAATGTGCAGAAATCATAATCAGCAACAAGATGTTCCAACTAACCTGGAATCGCCGTACAAAAGTAGCAGAAACAACGTGCTAAAACACCAGCCTGTTCTCCAAGTCTATCATATTCCTGATTATATCCACAGGCTGAAAAATTAGAACTAAATCATCAACGTTACCACAAGAGGGCATATTGAACAATTTATAGGTGAGTCAGACACAAACTTCATAAACAGCAATCTTCTCCAGCAAGGAGGCAGGATCATCCCAGGTTATCTGGTGGACCTCTAGGCAGTATCACAACAATAATCGTGGCAATGGCAATATCAATCTCACCCAGCAAGGAGGTGAGCAGATCGTCTCGGATGACTACGAGGAGCTTATCAGGAGCTGGAGGCCGCTAGGTTGTGAATTCATGGCATCGAGGAACCCGGTTTACCTAGGCCGGAGGGGTACATCCATATGGTACAAAGCTGATGTGGCACCGTTGGCCGCCATCCTCTCTCTATCCGCCCTGGCTGCTCGTCCCCACCCTCCCCGATGGCAGAGACGCTCACGTACTGCTGCATGAGGTCGCAGACCTGCACGCGGGGCACGTCGTAGTCTGTGGCGAGGGATTGGAGGATTTGGTGGCAGCGGCCTTCCTCGAGGGAGCGGCCATTATTTCTCAGGAGAGAACGACCTAGGGAGCGAGGGGTTGCAAGAGACGGGGGTGTGGTCGTGTGTGACGTTTGTTTGTGGGGCGTGCGATCGTGCTCTTTATTCTTTGAGCGAGGATCGATGGTCTGGTTTTCCGGTGGAAGTTGATTGAACCGTTTGGTTTTCTTGTTTACTCATCTCTGGTTTTCGGAGGGATTGAAAAAAAGTCGATGAGAGGACGTGGGTGGGAGGATGTATCGATAGCTAGCGATTGGAGGGGGAGGTCGATCCAGGTTGAACCATCACGACGTTCGATCCCCCTTTAATAGTAGAGATTACTCCACTCATCAACCGCTATCCAGCATGCATCTAGAGTATTAAGTTAAAAACAGAGTAATGCTTTAATAAAGATGACATGATGTAGAGGGATAAATTCATGCAATATGATAAAAACCCCATCTTGTTATCCTCAATGGCAACAATATAATACGTGCCTTGCAACTCTTTCTGTCACTGAGTAAGGACACCGCAAGATTGAACCCAAAGCCATGCACTTCTCTCATTGCAAGAACTACCAATCTAGTTGGCCAAACCAAACGGATAATTCGAAGAGACTTGCAAAGATAACTCAATCATACATAAAAGAATTCAGAGAAGAATCAAATATTTTCCATAGATAATACTGGATCATAAACCCACAATTCATCGGTCTCAACAAACACACCGCAAAACGAAGATTACATCGAATAGATCTCCACGAGAGAGGGGGAGAACATTGTATTGAGATCCAAAAAGAGAGAAGAAGCCATCTAGCTACTAGCTATGGACCCGAAGGTCTGAAGTAAACTACTCACACTTCATCGGAGGGGCTATGGTGATGATGTAGAAGCTCTTAGTGGTGGATGCCCTCTCCGGCGGAGCTCCGGAACAGGCCCCAAGATGGGATCTCGTGGATACAGAAGGTTGCGGCGGTGGAATTAGGTTTTTGGCTCCGTGTCTGGTCTATTGGGGGTACGTAGGTATATATAGGAGGAAGGAGTACGTCGGTGGAGCTTTGAGGGGCCCACGAGGTAGGGGGGCGCGCCCAGGGGGGCGCCCTCCACCCTTGTGACCTCCTCTGAAGCTTTATGGAGTAGGGTCCAAGTCTCCTGGATCATGTCCAGTGAGAAGATCACGTTCCCGAAGGTTTCATTCCGTTTGGACTCCGTTTGATATTCCGTTTCTTCGAAACACTGAAATAGGCAAAAAAACAGCAATTCTGGGCTGGGCCTCCGGTTAATAGGTTAGTCCCAAAAATAATATAAAAGTGGAAAATAAAGCCCAATATAGTCCAAAACAGTAAATAAAGTAGCATGGAGCAATCAAAAATTATAGATACGTTGGATACGTATCAGGCATCCCCAAGCTTAATTCCTACTCGTCCTCGAGTAGGTAAATGATAAAAAGAAGAATTTTTGATGCGGAGTGATACTTTCGCATAATTTCAATGTAAATCTTCTTAATCATGGTATAAATATTCAGATCCGAAAGATTCAAGATAAAAGTTCATATTGACATAAAAATAATAATACTTCAAGCATACTAATCAATGCAATCATGTCTTCTCAAAATAACATGGCCAAAGAAAGTTCATCCCTACAAAATCATATAGTTAAGGCATGCTTCATTTTCGTCACACAAAGATGATCCCAACTTCTATACCCCCGATGACAAGCCAAGCAATTGTTTCATACTCAAATAATCTCAAACTTTTTCAACCTTCACGCAATACATGAGCGCGAGCCATGGATATAGCACTATGGGTGGAATAGAATATGATGATGGGGATTGTGTGGAGAAGACAAAAAAGGAGAAAGTCTCACATCAACGAGGCTAATCAATGAGCTATGGAGATGCCCATCGATTGATGTTAATGCAAGGATTAGGGATTGCCATGCAACGGATGCACTAGAGCTATGAATGCTCAACAAAATAAAACTAGTGGGTGTGCATCCAACTTGCTTGCTCATGAAGACCTAGGGCATTTGAGGAAGCCCATCGTAGGAATATACAAGCCAAGTTCTATAATGAAAAATTCCCACTAGTATGAACGAGACAATATATGAGACTCACTATATGAAAAACATGGTGCTACTTTGAAGCACAAATATATGAGACTCTCTACATGAAGAATAAGGTGCTACTTTGAAGCACAAGTCTGGTAAAAGGATAGTAACATTGCCCCTTCTCTCTTTTTCTCTCTTTTTTTTGGGCCTTCTCTTTTTTTTCATTTGGCCTTTCTCTTTTTTTTTCATCCGAAGTCTCATCCCGACTTGTGGGGGAATCATAGTCTCGATCATCCTATTCCTCATTGTGGCAATGCTCTAATAATGATGATCATCACACTTTTATTACAACAACTTGATATTACAACTCGAAACTAGAACAAGATATGATTCTATATGAATGCCTCCGGCGGTGTGCCGGGATGGTGCAATGAATCAAGAGTGACATGTATGAAAAATAATGCATGGTGGCTTTGCCACAAATACGATGTCAGCTACAAGATCATGCAATGGCAATATGACAAAAGTAAAGTATGTCATGATGAACGGAACGGTGGAAAGTTGCATGGCAATATATCTCGGAATGGCTATGGAAATGCCATAATAGGTAGGTATGGTGGCTGTTTTGAGGAAGATATAAGGTGGTTTATGTGTGAAAGAGCGTATCATATCACGGGGTTTGGATGCACCGGCGAAGTTTGCACCAACTCTCAATGTGAGAAAGGGCAATGCACGGTACCGAAGAGGCTAGCAAATGCGGAAAGGTAAAAGTGCGTATAATCCATGGACTCAACATTAGTCAAAAGAACTCATATACTTATTGCAAAAATTTAGAAGCCATCAAAAATCAAGTACTACGCACAATGCTCCTAGGAGGATAGATTGGTAGGAAAAACCATCGCTCGTCCCCGACCGCCACTCATAAGGATGCACAAGCCAGGTACACTTCATGCTTCAAATTTGTTACACAACTTTACCCATACGTGCATGCTACGGGACTTGCAAACTTCAACACAAGTATTTCCCAAATTCACAACTACTCAACTAGCACGACTTTGATATTATTACCTCCATATCTCAAAACAATTATTAAGCATTAAATTTATCTTAGTATTCAATTCAGTCAAAAGAAAGTTTCACATATCTTGAACACTAATAAGTATATTAACATTAAGCAAATTACCATGCTATTAATGACTCTCAAAATAATCTAAGTGAAGCATGAGAGATCAAGTTTCTTTAAAACAAATCCACCACCGTGCTCTAAAAGATCTAAGTGAAGTACTAGAGCAAAAATTATCACGCTCAAAAAGATATAAGTGAAGCACTATGAGCAAAACTATCAAGCTCAAAAGATATAAGTGAAGCACATAGAGTATTCTAACAAATTCCAAATCATGTATGGCTCCCTCAAAAGGTGTGTACAGCAAGGATGATTGTGGTAGACTAACAAGCAAAGACACAAATAATACAAGACGCTCCAAGCAAAACACATATCATGTTGGTGAATAAAAATATAGCTCCAAGTAAATTACCGATGGAAGTGGATTTAAAGAGGGATGCCTTCCGGGGCATCCCCAAGCTTTGACTTTTTGGTGTCCTTGAATTATCTTGGGGGTTCCATGGGCATCCCCAAGATTAGGCTCTTGCCACTCCTTGTTCCACAATCCATCAAAAGAATTCACCCAAAACTTGAAAACTTCACAACACAAAACTCAACAGAAATCTCGTCAGCTCCGTTAGAGAAAGAAAACAAAAGACTACTTAAAGGTACTGTAATGAGCTCATTATTTATTTATATTAGTGTTAAACCTACTGTATTCCAACTTCTCTATGGTTTATAAACTAATTTACTAGCCATAGATTCATCAAAATAAGCAAACAACACACGAAAAACAGAATCTGTCAAAAACAGAACAGTCTGTGGTAATCTGTAACTAACGCAAACTTCTGGAACTCTAAAAATTCTACCAAAATAGGAAGTCCTGTACAATTTGTTTAATGATAAGCATCAAAAAGAATCAACGCAAAATCACTCTCCAGTAAAAAAATGGCAACTAATCTCGTGAGCACTAAAGTTTCTGTTTTTCAGCAGAATCAAATCAACTATCATCGTAGTTTATCCTATAGGTCCTACTTGGCACAAACACTAATTAAAACATAAAACTACATCCAAACAGAAGGTAGATGGATTATTTATTACTAAACAGAAGCAAAAACAAAAAACACAAAATAAAATTAGGTTGCCTCCCAACAAGCGCTATCGTTTAACGCCCCTAGCTAGGCATAAAAGCAAAGATAGATCTAGGTATTGCCATCTTTGGTAGGCAATCCATAAGTGGCTCTCATGATAGATTCATATGGTAATTTTATTTTCTTGCTAGAAAAGTGTTCCATCCCCTTCTTTAAGGGAAATTGGAATCTAATATTCCCTTCCTTCATATCAATAATTGCACCAATCGTTCTAAGGAAGGGTCTACCAAGAATAATAGGACATGAAGGATTGCAATCTATATCAAGAACAATAAAATCTACGGGCACATAATTCCTATTTGCAACAATAAGAACATCATTAATTCTTCCCATAGGTTTTTTAATTGTGGAATCCGCAAGATGCAAGTTTAGAGAGCAATCATCAAAGTCACGGAAATCTAGCAAATCACACAAAGTTTTGGGGATAGTAGAGATACTAGCACCCAAATCACACAAAGCATGAAACTCATAATTTTTAATTTTAATTTTGATAGTAGGTTCCCACTCATCATGGAGTTTTCTAGGGATAGAGACTTTAAACTCAAGCTTTTCTTCATAAGATTGCATCAAGACATCAACAATATGTTCGATAAAGGCCTTATTTTGACTATAAGCATGAGGAGAATTTAACACAGATTGCAACAAGGAAATACAATCAATCAAGGAGCAATTTTCATAATTAAATTCCTTGAGATCTAAAATAGTGGGTTTAGCAATACCTAGATTTTTATTTCTTTCAATCCCACTTTATCAATTTCATCATCAAGATCTAAAAACTCAGAATTCTTAGAACGCCTTCTAGGTAAAGGAAGATCATATTCAGATTCATTAAGATTCATATTGCAAAACAAAGATTTAATAGGGGACACATCAATAACTTTTAGATCTTCATCTTCATTTTCATATGAATTCGGTTTAGCGGCCATCTTATTGACTAAGGTAGCTTGCATATCCAAAATTTCAGCGGTCATCTTTTCAAGACGAGCAATTTGGGCCCTTATACCATCAAATTCTTTAGACATATCATTGAGTTCTTTATTCATAAAGCTCATAAAACTTTTTTGTTCCTTAAGTTCATTTCTAAAGAAATTATTGTGCTCAAATTGCAAAATCATAAATTTTCTAACATTGCTTTCGATCTCCTCAAGCCTTTTAAGGTGAAGGTCACCAAATCTAGGTAGAGCCATCGCAACAAATAGGCAAACTAACACACGAGCAAACAGAAAGGCAACGGGAAGAAGGCAAATGGGAAAGAGAGGTGGAGATTGGGAAAGAGAGGGCAAATAAAATGGCAAGGGTGAAGTGGGGGAGAGGAAAACGAGAGGCAAATGGCAAATAATGTAATGCGAGAGATAGGGATTGTGATGGGTACTTGGTATGTTGACTTTTGCGTAAGCCTCCCCGGCAACGGCGCCGGAAATTCTTCTTGCTACGTCTCGATCTTGCGTCTGTTTTCCCCGAAGAGGAGAGGATAATGCAGCACAGTAGCGTAAGTATTTCCCTCAGTTTTTGAGAACCAAGGTATCAATCCAGTAGGAGGTCACGCGCAAGTCCCTCGTACCTGCACAACACGATAGCAACTCGCAACCAACGCTTAGGGGTTGTCAATCCCTTCACGGTCACTTACGAGAGTGAAATCTGATAGAGATAATATTTTTGGTATTTTTGATAGATAGATGCAAAGTAAAAAGTAAAGGCAAAGTAAAAGCTAAGCAAGTAAATAAAGTGATATAGATTGATATGATGAGAATAGACCCGGGGACCATAGGTTTCACTAGTGGCTTCTCTCAAGAGCATAAGTATTCTACGGTGGGTGAACAAATTACTGTTGAGCAATTGCCATAATTGAGCATAGTTATGACTATATCTAGGCAATGATCATGTATATAGGCATCACGTCCGTGACAAGTAGATCGAAACGATTCTGCATCTACTACTATTACTCCACTCATCGACCGCTATCCAGCATGCATCTAGAGTATTAAGTTAAAAATAGAGTAATGCTTTAAGCAAGATGACATGATGTAGAGGGATAAATTCATGCAATATGATAAAAACCCCATCTTGTTATCCTCGATGGAAACAATACAATATGTGCCTTGCAACTCTTTCTGTCACTGAGTAAGGACACCGCAAGATTGAACCCAAAGCCATGCACTTCTCCCATTGCAAGAACTACCAATCTAGTTGGCCAACCCAAACGGATAATTCTAAGAGACTTGCAAAGATAACTCAATCATACATAAAAGAATTCAGAGAAGAATCAAATATTTTCCATAGATAATACTGGATCATAAACCCACAATTCATCGGTCTCAACATACACACCGCAAAAAGAAGATTACATCGAATAGATCTCCACGAGAGAGGGGGAGAACATTGTATTGAGATCCAAAAAGAGAGAAGAATCCATCTAGCTACTAGCTATGGACCCGAAGGTCTGAAGTAAACTACTCACACTTCATCGGAGGGGCTATGGTGATGATGTAGAAGCCCTCAGTGGTGGATGCCCTCTCCGTCGGAGCTCCGGAACAGGCCCCAAGATGGGATCTCGTGGATACAGAAGGTTGCGGCGGTGGAATTAGGTTTTTGGCTCCGTGTCTGGTCTATTGGGGGTACGTAGGTATATATAGGAGGAAGGAGTACGTCGGTGGAGCTCCAAGGGGCCCACGAGGTAGGGGGCGCGCCCAGGGGGGGCCCTCCACCCTCGTGACCTCCTCTGAAGCTTTTTGGAGTAGGGTCCAAGTCTCCTGGATCACGTTCGGTGAGAAGATCACGTTCCCGAAGGTTTCATTCCGTTTGGACTCCGTTTGATATTCCGTTTCTTCGAAACACTGAAATAGGCAAAAAACAGCAATTTTGGGCTGGGCCTCCAGTTAATAGGTTAGTCCCAAAAATAATATAAAATTGGAAAATAAAGCCCAATATAGTCCAAAACAGTAGATAAAGTAGCATGGAGCAATCAAAAAATATAGATACGTTGGAGACGTATCAGTACGCAACGACGACGAGAGTTTTTTTCGTAATTAAGCACGACTTCAACTATTTCAACATGTACTTTTCATCTGTTCTAATTCGACTAGCTTATCCCATGCTATGCAAGACGCTATGTCATGGAGAGGATGGGTTTTGAAGACCATGAAAGTATGGAAACAAAGAAAATTCACCTAAGGACCCATCATGGTGTGGATTTTGAAGTAAAGCCGTACAATTCTGAGAGTGTAACCCATTTTGGTTGCAAAAATTGGGAAGCTCTTTGCAGGATGTATGGTTTTGATGAGGGTATGCTTGTCACCATGGATCTTGGTGATCCTAAAACCAAGCAAGACAATATGGACATTTGAGTCCTTGTTGATACACTTCCATTTCTTCCCCTATGTGAGCTTCCCAAACATAGTTATTAAGTAATTTATATTGTTTATTTGAAAATAGTTGATAGCTTATTTCCATTGACAGCTTATTTTCATTCTTCAAAGAATGTGCGGAAGATGGTAGACAAAACCCACTACACTGATGGCTCCGAATTAACTTATCAGGAGAAAAATCATCTGATCGCATTTTGTACTGATCTTGAGAATTACAATATCTAAAATCGAACTCCTCAACATTATGGGTCAATACATGCCACTAGTGCACGTGTTGAACTACGATAACTACCATGAAGATACCCTGGTAAGATTTTTTAGTATAACGACATCCGTGCATCTTTTGCATACTTCTAAAACTAGTACATCATTGCTAACTACGAAGTTATTACTATGTTTTTCAACAGATAATCCCGAATGATTGTGTGCCTCATCTGATGTATCCGCATGGTCGCCTTGATGTTTTGAACATACAACCAGGTCATCCTACGAATCTCAACTGTCCATACTGGATTTCTAAAAGAAGTGGAGACATGATAATCAAAGAATGGAAAAAATGTATGGGCAGTCGTAAGGAGGTTCTTGGAAGCAAAATAAAGCGAAGCGCAATAATTGGAGACAGGATGATCTCCCTTCTCCATAATGGAGAGTCAGGGTCTATATTGTTTTATGCTATTTTACCTTGAGGGTATTTAGGTCCTACATAATACTGATGATCATGTGCTAAGAACAATTAAGTGGGTTGTTTCGATGACTATGAGGATGATGATCGTATGACTTGTTATTAATAACGAGTAGAAGTTGTATGATGTTGCATGATTAGTAGGACTTGTTATTATATATGATGATGCATGATGTGAGCATGAAGAGTTATTATATATCAGCGGGTGAAATGAACATGGATTGGATTGAAGTGAAGGCAACATGCATGTGGTGCATGTCGAAAGTAGTACAATCCAAACTTGATCAAGTTAGGATTAGTATTACTTTCGACATTACTGTCGACATGTACCACATGTTGCCTTCACTTCAATCTAAGCCATGTTTAGGCATAGCAGTAGCGTTGGTAAACCAAGCACGGAGATATAAGAGAGGACACTTCTCTCTATTAGCTAGCTAATAACAACCTAAATTAACCTCCAAAACCCCTAAACCAGCCCCTTTCAAAAAAAAAACCTTAGCTCCAGCCAGCTGCTGACGCATGGATGCCTTTTGGTCCCGGTTTATGTCACCAACCGGGACCAAAGGCCCCCCTACCTGGGCTGGCCGCAGCGGCCACGTGAAGGCACATCTGTCCCGGTTCGTGTAAGAACCGGGACTAAAGGCCAAGGGCATTAGTAACGACCTTTTAGTCCCGGTTCCTAAACCGGAACACAAGGCCCTTACGAACCGGGACAAATGACCCTTTTTCTACTAGTCCCAGACGGAGGTAGTAGCTATGTTACCAGATGCCTCTCTTTTCTCATTAATTACTCGACATGTCATCTTTTTTGCCTAGAGATGTGTGATGTTACCACCTATGTTACTCCCACTGTGGGCAGTTTTGGCGAAGCAGTGCTTTCTCTCTCACAATAAGCGAGATATAGCATTCGCCATGGCTAGGGATGTATTCACTCCTTCCCGGTTTAAATGTCTCAATTAAAAAATATCCCCAACTAAGGCAAATGGTGAGTAGTGGAATAAATTCCATAGTTTGTAGAAGTATTTTAATTAACATGCCTGTTTTAATTCGTATATGTGTGACAATTATATGAGTTGAAACTTTTACATGCATTGGTGAGTTTAATTTGACGATGTCATGCGCCTCGAAATCTCAGCAGGTGATGCACAGCAATATAGAAATGGGACTAACCAGATGGAAAAAATGAGATATTAGGCCCTTTGTTGTTTGTTTGTCGCACGTAAATACATACACGTGTCATGTTGTTATTGGACGAAAAAATTGATTGAATTCTAATTTGTTTATTTTTTTTATGGAGGGGAATTCCAATTTGTTTCAGCGCATTGTACATAGTATGCAGGCCACAAATGCTTTCCAAAAAGTCGTTCTTTGCTTTGATGACTCGTCCTTGGTATTTTCGCCGGGAGTACCTAGAACTCATCTAGATGAGATATAATTTGGTCTCATTCATTTTGGAAACAAGAACAGATACAACCACGTCAGCACACACGCATCTTATAGCATCACATCCAATGGCTATGAAAGGTGAATGAGACCAAATTATATCTCATCTAGATGAGTTCTAGCAAAACTGATTTTCGCCTGGACGCATCGTTTCGCCCCGAGGGCATTGAATTCGACGGGGCGTGTTCCGCTAGCTGTACATTTGGTAAGCGAGATCTCTGCCTCTAGTTCTTCATTTCTTGACGCGATTGTGTGCTTTTGAGTTTCCTTTACGCTGCTCCCTTACGAAGCCGTAACTTCTGTTTTTTTACAGGGAGGAGGATCAGGATTTTTCAACATGAAGAGGCCTATGGTCATGTCGCAAGAACTGGAGCCTGCGTCGCCGGCGGCGACGCCCGGTGAGGTTCTTCATCCGCCGGCAAAAAGGGGGAAGAAAGATCCGCTTTGTCCTGAAACCTCGCCGGTGGTTCCGGCCATGGCTACTGAAGAAGACTGGTCCAAATGGTCCACCCTCCTGCCCGACCTCGTCCGCCTCGTCGCCGACTCCCTCCTGGCCGCCAACGACCTTGACTGCTACTGCTACATGTGCTTCCGTGCCGTCTGCCCCGGCTGGCGTGCCGCCACCGATGACCCCAGGAGCGACGCCTGCGACCCCCGTTTCCGCCTGCGCCGGTGGATCGTCTTCGACAAGGTCTTCCAGAGCCCAGGAAAGCTGCTGCTGTTGAACGCAGACACTGGCCGCATTCTCCACAGAGAACTACCGCTGTGCAGCGGCGATCACTACGTCGTGGCCACCACTCTCGGCGGGTACTTCCTTCTGGCGGCAAAAAGCGCTCCTCACGCTCGCGTCCTCAACCCTCTTACCGGTGTCGTGATCCCTTTCCCGGCGCCCGTGCCCCCTGTTGTGGGAAGCGCTGACTTCTGGATCGATTCTTTGATCACCGAGTTCTGCGACTCGTCTGCGGCTGATCCTCACAGTGAAAGGCTTATGCTGCAATTTGCTAACGTTTTCTTGCGGAAGGCGGCCGTAGGTGGTGTCATGGGTCACTTGCGATCATCCATAATTCCTGAGATGCTTACATGCTGACTCAAGTTTATGCCCGCTGATCCTGGATATCATATGTCCACGGTTTTCTCCGCCGATCTTCCTGGAGATGCGTACGGAAGCCGCTGTTTCCTAGTGGATTTGGATGGGCATATATGTATGGTCTTGAAATTCTTGAATCCACAGGAAGCCCCTTTTCTCTTTGCTCTCCAATTTGACACCGAGACAGGTAAGCTCTTGCATTTGAAGACTACAGGCAAATTTGCCATCTTCATGGGCGACCACAGGTGCTTCACTGTCAATGCTGATAAGTTCCCAGGCGTTGAGGCCGACTGTGTCTATTTCACTGAACTTCTGGGTTCGTCTGCTTGGATCTGCAAGTGCAACATCAAGGACAACAAAGTACAGAGGATCTCTGAAGCTGCAGATTTCGTGAAGCAGGACAAGAAGTTTGTCCTGGTCGCTGACCGTCCTCACACCATCATCCACCTTCTCGCCAGCTACACCATCAACATCCCGGATTCTCATCTGGCATTGCAACAAATTCCATAAGCCGTCGGCAGATCTTCGTTTAACTCCTAAGGATAGTGATTTCGATCTGGCAAGAAGGCTATGCAGTTGCTAAGTAGTTCTTATTGTTTCCCTGCTACTCTTCTTTTTAGTTATTATGGTTATGCCTTGCCTGGTTAAGGGTAAGAAACAGGTTGATTCTATGTTAGATCACCAGTTGTGGAATTACAGTTTGCTGTCTAAATTAGTAGTGCTTGGTATCAACCTAATGTTACATCTACTGTGCTTGATGCTCTCTTATTTAGGTGTGTCCACTTGTCCTTCTCTTGTATTATTACTTCGTAGCAATGCAATACGGTGCTTAATTTCTGGCAGTAGTAACGTTGGCCCAAATTTTTTCAACTTCTGAATTTAGCTCCTGCAATGGGATCATCAATCATATTAGCATGTTTCTTTGGTCTCTGTCAATTTCTTTAATTTTGCAATGTTGTGTACTGTACAAGAAACGGTTTTGGATTTGCTGATATACGATGTGGCCTGGCCATACAACAGTATACTATGAAGAATGTTTCATATATTTTTGTAATGCTCCCATACGTCTGTGCTTCAGCCCCTTGAACTAGTTGCATTTGAAGTTTGTTCTTTGTAATTATGGGTATTACAGTAATACCCATAATTATTTGAAGTTTGCTGAAATATGTTGCTTCTGTAACTTGATGCACATCAAGAGTTGTCGGGCTTCGGGCATTTCAGCCGGGCCGGGCTTGGGCTTGTAAATGTGAATTTTTTTGGGCTTTTTCCAGGCTCAGGCTTTACATCTTAGGATCGAGCTTTTTGGAGCCCGGCCCGAGAGATGCCCGGGTTTAGTATTACTGCAGAAACCAGCATGAATGCTGTTAAAGAACTAACTAAAGACGTTCTCTGCATATAAATATTTGTGAAGTGGTTGTCGTTTTCTATTTCTACAGGGGTATTGTAGATTCTTTACTCTTTTTTGTTCTACCTTTAGATAGATTTTATCCTGTTTAGAGAAGGCTATCAGAGAAGTAGTGTCCACCTGATCACCGAACCAGAGAAGTAGACTATCAGGAGCTCAAAATGTCCTTGTACTGCTGCAATAGTAAGCAGAGAACAGTTGTTGGAAGTAACATGGGCTAGTGGATGAGCTACTGAAACATCAGTTCTAACCATATACCTTGTATGATTTCTTCTTCATCCAGAACTGCAGCGCGATCGGTTTGTTCTCTGAGAAAAGACTGCTGGACAACTGCTGGGACTGATGTTTAGCATTTCTTAATTGTAGCTGCAGTTGATGGGCCAATCATTCAGTTTGCTTCTAGTATAGGTTCTATTCTCAGGCAACTGATGGACACTTGAAGTCTGCAGTTTGCCATTGAGATCATCAATGCATTCAGATAGCATACCAATTGTTTTTTCTAATTATCTGCTTGGTAGACAGTTCAGGGTCCAAGTGTATAATTTTCAACACTAACTCAAAGCTTAATTCCAAGTGATTCAGACTAGTGTTTTTCTTTCAGACGGGTTACATTTGGAACTCTGATTTCTTCTTCTGAAGTACTCTCAAAAACAAAAACAAAAAAGAAGAAGATGCTAAACAAACATGGTTGCGAGTATTTACTTAGTTCGTTTGGAATGGAGTATCTGCATGCATCACAATCTAAACACTGCAACAAAATAGCATATCACTGACCTGCTATTAAGCATCTACACTGACGTGCCCGCCTGATGAACCAAAAACCCACGGGCCTTGTCCAGGCCGGCACCACCTATGGTATTCGGCGATGTAGCTCTCCCTCCATCCTCCTCTTACGACCATGACTTAATAACTCTTTTTTCAAGCAGAGGTGGCAAATAGATTACAGAAGCAACAGTTATAAATAAGTTTCGCATTATGACTTATATGTGGAATTTAAAATATCTAACTAAAAGTACGCCATCATCTTTCAAGCTTATAAATATAATTGTGTGATCCAAATATAACAATGTAGTTAATGGCTGACCATCCTTTCCAGGCCTTTTTTCTAGAGCTCTTCAACAGGTCCAGGTTTCCTAAGGTCCAGGTTAACTTTTTCAAGCAATGGGCTGCGTTTGAGCACACATTCAATAGGTTGAGGGGAGGAAGAGAAGAAAAGGCAGATATTTCGCCCGGTGTCATAATAACCACTATTTTCGGGTTTGAAGGCCGTTGACAACTCTATGAGATGATCGCGTAAAACAGAAAAGGGATCATGTATGTCAGTTTCTTCTCGTGGGCCAAAAACCCTTTACATTAATTATTTCAAATTATTTTATTTGGAATTTCAACATCTCTAAGGGTGCCTTTCTTACTTTCTAGGAAGTAAAGTACTTTTGCGGAAGATTACCCCCTTTCTTTGTTTATGCTTCGGATTAAAGCAAATGACTACAATTCGTCCCGCCTATGAATCAGTCGTATTTGCGCAAATACATTGGCATTGTTGATGATAAATAAATTATCAAAGCCCTCGCACAGATGAAACCTATGCCGATGGCCAGGCTGTCGGCTTATATGAGCCACGTGTCGCGCCCATGGGCTTTTCTAGCAGCTGTCTATGCCGACAGCCAGGCTGTAAGCCGACAGCCTGGCTGTCGGCATAGACCTGCCATGTGGCTCCACCTGGTAGCTCATGGTTGTGGTCCATGCCGAAGGCCTGGCCTGCCACGTGGCTCCACCTGGTAGCTCATGGTTATAGTTTATGCCGACGACCTGGCCAAGGTCGTCGGCATAGCCCACATATCTATGCCGATAGCCAAGCCGTAGGCTTATGTCTGCCACGTGTCACCATCTGGTAGCTCCTGAGGGTAGCTATGCCGATGGCATTGCCGTAGGCATGGTTATGTTCTGTGTTTTATATACTCTGTTTTGGCATTTAAATTCACAGCACAACATATATACACACAAATATATATATTGAGTGCCCAGAACCTCATGTAGATAATATGAAAGATCATTAACCACATCATCTAAAGATCAACATCATCATCAACCAAACATCATTTAAAGATCAACATCATCACCAACAACATCATCTAAAGACCATCAACATCACATCATCTAAAGATCAACATCATCATTGTCGAAACTTCATAAACATAAGTATGAGACATGGACATCATCATCATCATCATCTAAAGAATGCTAAGAAGTATGAAACATGGAAATATCATCGTTCAACCAAGACTAGGGCCAACGCCACCAAGATCGACACCACTTCGCCAGATCGGAGTGACCGGGCTCTCTGAAGCAGGAGTCGATGCACCGGTTCCCTACATGTTGTAAAAGAGATTGTAAGGGTAATTATGATAATATTGAATCAACGATAACTAGTTGGTGAATAGTTATGCAATGTACTAACCGGAGTCCCAGTTCCTATTGCCACCCATTCATCAAACATGGGCATGGCAGGGGGGTTCTCTAGAAGGTGGTGGTGGTGTCCCATTGGTAGTGCATCCGCGCGGTTATGCGAAAAAATTAGGTTGGGTCTAAGTGGGCAAAACTAACCACCATCATTTGACGGTTGTAATCATGGTTTGCCTTTACTCGTTGCAAGTACTTCCGCACCTCGACATGCTTAAGCTCGACAAAGGCCTTATATCCCTACAAAATTTACGTTGTATCTAAGTGGATAATGCTGAAAATAAACTGAGAAAGTGAGAAGAAAGTAGATAAGGGGGGAAATACTTACAGCATGCTAGCTGGCTGAGCTAGGCGGCGAATGACCTGTACTGCCGCTTGGGCTCGGGTTGGTAGCTCGGAGCCGTGTGTAGGAGACAGAAGGAGTGATCAAGCCATCAAAGTGAAGGAAATATGCCCTAGAGGCAATAATAAAGTTATTATTTATTTCCTTATTTCATGATATATGTTTATTATTCATGCTAGAATTGTATTAACCGGATACATAATACATGTGTGAATACATAGACAAACATATTGTCACTAGTATACCTCTACTTGACTAGCTTGTTGATCAAAGATGGTGGTGTTTCCTAGCCATAGACATGAGTTGTCATTTGATTAACGGGATCACATCATTAGGAGAATGATGTGATTGACTTGACCCATTCCGTTAGCTTAGCACTTGATCGTTTAGTATGTTGCTATTGCTTTCTTCATGACTTATACATGTTCCTATGACTATGAGATTATGCAACTCCCGTTTACCGGAGGAACACTTTTGTGCTACCAAACGTCACAACGTAACTGGATGATTATAAGGGAGCTCTACAGGTGTCTCCGAAGGTACATGTTGAGTTGGCGTATTTCGAGATTAGGATTTGTCACTCCGATTGTTGGAGAGGTATCTCTAGGCCCTCTCGGTAATGCACATCACTATAAGCCTTGCAAGCAATGTGGCTAATGATTTAGTTGCGGGATGCTGCATTACGTAACGAGTAAAGAGACTTGCCGGTAACGAGATTGAACTAGGTATTGAGATACCGACGATCGAATCTCGGGCAAGTAACATACCGATGACAAAGGGAACAACGTATGTTGTTATGCGGTTTGACCGATAAAGATCTTCGTAGAATATGTAGGAGCCAATATGAGCATCCAGGTTCCGCTATTGGTTGTTGACCGGAAACAGTTCTCGGTCATGTCTACATAGTTCTCGAACCCGTAGGGTCTGCACGCTTAAGGTTTCGATGACAGTTTTATTATGAGTTTATGAGTTTTGATGTACCGAAGGAGTTGGAGTCCCAGATGAGGTCGGGGACATGACGAGGAGCCTCGAAATGGTCGAGACGTAAAGATCGATATATTGGACGACTATATTCGGACTTCGGAAAGGTTCCGAGTGATTCGGGTATTTATCGGAGTACCCGAGAGTTACGGGAATTCGCTGGGGAGAAGTATTGGGCCTTATTGGGCCATACTGGAAAGAGAGAGGGGCTTCCTAGGGTAGGCTGCCCCCCCAAGGCCTAGTCCGAATTGGACTAGGGGGAGGGGCCGCACCCCCTTCTTCCTTCCCTTCTCTCTTCCCCTTCCTTCTCTCCTACTCCTACTAGGAAAGGAGGAGTCCTACTCCCGGTGGGAGTAGGACTACCCCCTTGGGCGCGCCTCCTTCTCCTTGGCCGGCCCTCCTCCCCTTGCTCCTTTATATACGGGGGCAAGGGGGCAACCCATAGACACATAAGTTGATCTTCGTGATCTTTTCTTAGCCGTGTGCGGTGCCCCCCTCCACCATATTCCACCTCGGTCATACCGTTGCGGTGCTTAGGCGAAGCCCTGCATCGGTGGAACATCATCATCGTCACCACGTCGTCGTGCTGACGGAACTCATCCCCGACACCCTGCTGGATCGGAGTCCGGGGATCGTCATCGAGCTGAACGTGTGCTGAACTCGGAGGTGCCGTACGTTCGGTACTTGGATCGGTCGGATCGTGAAGACGTACGACTACATCAACCGCATTGTCATAACGCTTCCGTTTACGGTCTACGAGGGTACGTGGACAACACTCTCCCCTCTCGTTGCTCAAGGAAATATGCCCTAGAGGCAATAATAAAGTTATTATTTATTTCCTCATATCATGATAAATGTTTATTATTCATGCTAGAATTGTATTACCCGGAAACATGATACATGTATGAATACATAGACAAACATAACGTCACTAGTAGGCCTCTACTTGACTAGCTCATTAATCAAAGATGGTTATGTTTCCTAACCATAGACATGTGTTGTCATTTGATTAACGGGATCACATCATTAGAAGAATGATGTGATTGACATGACCCATTCCGTTAGACTAGCACTTGATCGTTTAGTATGTTGCTATTGCTTTATCCATGACTTATACATGTTCCTATAACTATGAGATTATGCAACTCCTGTTTACCGGAGGAACACTTTGTGTGCTACCAAACATCACAACGTAACTAGGTGATTATAAAGGAGCTCTACAGGTGTCTCAAAAGGTACATGTTGAGTTGGCGTATATCGAGATTAGGTTTTGTCACTCCGATTGTCGGAGAGGTATCTCTGGGCCCTCTCGGTAATGCACATCACTATAAGCCTTGCAAGCAATGTGGCCAATGAGTTGGTTACGGAATGATGCATTACATAATGAGTAAAGAGACTTGCCGGTTGAAGGAAATATGCCCTAGAGGCAATAATAAAGTTATTATTTATTTCCTTATTTCATGATAAATGTTTATCATTCATGCTAGAATTGTATTAACCGGAAACATGATACATGTGTGAATGCATAGACAAAACAACATGTCACTAGTATGCCTCTACTAGACTAGCTTGTTAATCAAAGATGGTTATGTTTCCTGACCATGAACAAGGAGTTGTTATTTGATTAACAAGGTCACATCATTAGTAGAATGATCTGATTGACATGACCCATTCCCTTAGCTTAGCACACGATCGTTTAGTATGTTGCTACTGCTTTTATCCATGACTTATACATGTTCCTGTAACTATGAGATTATGCAACTCCCGTTTACCGGAGGAACACTTTGGTGCTACCAAACGTCACAACGTGGCTCGGGTGATTATAAAGGAGTACTACAGGTGTCTCCAAAGGCAAATGTTGGGTTGGCGTATTTCGAGATTAGATTTTGTCACTCCGATTGTCGGAGAGGTATCTCTGGGCCCTCTCGGTAATGCACATCACTTAAGCCTTGCAAGCACTACAACTAATGAGTTAGTTGTGAGATGATGTATTACGGAACGAGTAAAGAGACTTGCGATGAACGAGATTGAACTAGGTATTGGATACCGACGATCGAATCTCGGGCAAGTAACATACCGATGACAAAGGAACAACGTATGTTGTTATGCGGTCCGACCGATAAAGATCTTCGTAGAATATGTAGGAACCAATATGGGCATCCAGGTCCCGCTGTTGGTTATTGACCGTGAATGGTTCTAGGTCATGTCTACATTGTTCTCGAACCGTAGGGTCCGCACGCTTAAGGTTTCGATGATCTTATTATGAGTTTATGTATTTTGATGTACCGAAGAAGTTCGAGTCCGGATGTGATCACGGACATGACGAGGAGTCTCGGAATGGTCGAGACATAAAGATTGATATATTGGAAGCCTATGTTTGGAGTTCGAATGGTTCCGGCGAAAACGGAATTTACTGAGTACCGGAGGTTACGGAACCCCGGGAGGTAAATGGGCCTCGATGGGCCCTAGTGGAAAGGAGGAGGGCAGCCCAAGCCTGGCACGCCTCCCCTTCCCTAGTCCTACTAGGACTAGGAGAAGGGGCCGCCCCTCTCTCTCCTTCCCCTCGGGAATCCTAGTCCAACTAGGATTGGGGGAATCCTACTCCCGAGGGAGTAGGACTCCCTTGGCGCGCCCTCCTTGGCCGCCGGCCCCCTCCCCCTTGGCTCCTTTATATACGGGGGCAGGGGGGCACCTTGGAACACACAAGTTTGATCTTTGGATCGTTCCTTAGCCGTGTGCGGTGCCCCCCTCCACCATATTCCACCTCGGTTATACCGTCGCGTAGCTTAGGCGAAGCCTGCGCCGTGAAACATCAAGATCGTCACCACGCCGTCGTCGACGGAACTCTCCTCGACACTCGGCTGGATCGGAGTACGAGGGACGTCATCGAGCTGTACGTGTGTCAAGAACTCGGGGCGTCGAGTAACGGCGCGGGATCGGTCGGATCGCGAGGAGACCGTCGACTACTTCCTCCTCTACGTTGTGATCGCTTCGCCGGGTCTACAAGGGTATGTAGACAACACTCTCCCTCTCGTTGCTATGCATCACCATGATCTTGCGTGTGCGTAGGAAAATTTTGAAATTACTACGTTACCCAACAGTGGTATCAGAGCCTAGGTTTTCTATGGTTTGATGTTTTGCACGAGTAGAACACAAGTGAGTTGTGGGCGATACAAGTCATACTACCTACCAGCATGTCATACTTTGGTTCAGCGGTATTGTGAGATGAAGCGCCCGCACCGACATTACGCGTACGCTTACGCGAGACTGGTTTCACCGCTGTGAGCACTCGTTGCTTAAAGGTGACTGGTGGGTGCCTGTCTCTCTCACTTTAGTTGAACCGAGTGTGGCTACGCCGGTCCTTGAGAAGGTTAAACGGAGTCTATTTGACGAAGTATCGTTGTGGTTTTGATGCGTAGGTGAGACTGGTTCTTGCTTAAGCCCGTAGCAGCCACGTAAAATTTGCAACAACAAAGTAGAGGACGTCTAACTTGTTTTTGCAGGGCATGTTGTGATGTGATATGGTCAAGACGTGATGCTATATTTTATTGTATGAGATGATCATGTTTTGTAACCGGTTATCGGCAACCGGCTGGAGCCATATGGTTGTCGCTTTATTGTATGCAATGCAATCGCCTGTAATGCTTTACTTTATCACTAAGCGGTAGCGATAGTCGTAGTAGCATAAGTTTGGCGAGGCGACAACGATGCTGCGATGAAGATCATGGTGTCGCGCCGGTGGCGATGGTGATCATGGTGGTGCAACAAGATGGAGATCATGAAGCACAAGATGATGATGACCATATCATATCACTTATATTGATTTGCATGTGATGTTTATCCTTTTATGCATCTTATCTTGCTTTGATTGACGGTAGCATTATAAGATGATCTCTCACTAAATTATCAAGAAGTGTTCTCCCGAGTATGCACCGTTGCCAAAGTTCGTCGTGCCCGCACACCACGTGATGATCGGGTGTGATAAGCTCTCGTCCATCTACAACGGGTGCAAGCCAGTTTTGCACACGCAGAATACTCGGGTTATACTTGACGAGCCTAGCATATGCAGATATGGCCTCGGAACACGGAGACCGAAAGGTCGGCGTGAATCATATAGTAGATATGATCAACATAAGATGTTCACCATTGAAAACTACTCCATTTCACGTGATGATCGGTTATGGTTTAGTTGATTTGGATCACGTGATCACTTAGATGACTAGAGAGATGTCTTTCTAAGTGGGAGTTCTTAAGTAATATGATTAATTGAACTTAAATTTATCATGAACTTAGTACCGATAGTATCTTGCTTGTTTATGTTTGATTGTAGATAGATGGCTCGTCTTTGTTGTTCCGTTGAATTTTAATGCGTTCCTTGAGAAAGCAAAGTTGAAAGATGATGGTAGCAATTACACGGATCGGGTCCGTAACGAGGATCATCCTCATTGCTGCACGTAAGAGTTACGTCCCGGATGCACCGCTAGGTGACAGGCCTCTTGCTGGAGCAACGCCAGATGTTGTGAACGTCTGGCGAGCAAAGTGATGACTACTCTATAGTTCAATGTGCCATGCTTTACGGCTTAGAACCGGGACTTCAACGACGTTTTGAGCGTCATGGAGCATATGAGATGTTCCAGAGTTGAAGTTAATATTCCAATGTAATGCCCGGATTGAGAGATATGAAGTCTCCAATAAGTTCTATAGCTGCAAGATGGAGGAGAACAGTTCATTAGTGAGCATATACTCGTAATGTCCGGGTACTACAATCACTTGACACAATTGGGAGTTAATCTTCCGGATGATTGTGTCATTGACAGAATTCTCCAATCACTGCCACCAAGCTACAAAGGCTTCGTGATGAACTATAATATGCAAGGGTTAGTAAAGACTATACCTGAGCTCTTCGCAATGCTAAAGGCTGCGGAGGTAGAAATCAAAAAGGAGCATCAAGTGTTGATGGTCAATAAGACCACTAGTTTCAAGAAGAAAGGCAAAGGGAAGAAGAAGGGGAATCTCAAGAAAAACAGCAAGCAAGTTGCTGCTCAGGAGAAGAAACCCAAGTCTGGCCCTAAACCTGAAACCGAGTGCTTCTACCGCAAGCGATAGTCACCGAAGCGGAACTGCCCCAAGTATTTGGCGGATAAGAAGGATGGCAAGGTGAACAAAGGTATATGTGATATACATGTTATTGATGTGTACCTTACTAGAGCTCGCAGAGCACTGGTATTTGATACTGGTTCTGCTGCTAATATTTGCAACTCAAAGCAGGACTACGGATTGCTTAACACCGGAAAGGACGAGGTGACGATGCGCGTGGAAATGGTTCCAAAGTCGATGTGATCGCGGTCGGCACGCTACCTCTACATCTACCTTCGGGATTAGTTTTAGACCTAAATAATTGTTATTTGGTGCTGCGTTGAGCATGAACATTATATCTGGATCTTGTTTGATGCGAGACGGTTATTCATTTAAATCGAGAATAATGGTTGTTCTATTTATATGAGTAATATCTTTTATGGTCATGCACCCTTGAGGAGTGGTCTATTTCTTATGAATCTCGATAGTAGTGATACACATATTCATAATGTTGAAACCAAAAGATGCAGAGTTGATAACGAAAGTGCAACTTATTTGTGGCACTGCCGTTTAGGTCATATCGGTGTAAAACGCATGAAGAAACTCCATCTTGATGGACTTTTGGAGTCACTTGATTATGAATCACTTGGCACTTATGAACCGTGCCTCATGGGCAAGATGACTAGAACACCGTTCTCGATGCGATGGAGAGAGCAACAGATTTATTGGAAATCATACATACAGATGTATGTGGTCCGATGAATGTTGAGGCTCGTGGCGGATATCGTTATTTTCTCACCTTCACAGATGACTTAAGCGATACGGGTATATCTACTTAATGAAACATAAGTCTGAAACGTTTGAAAAGTTCAAAGAATTTCAGAGTGAAGTTGAAAATCATCGTAACAAGAAAATTAAGTTTCTACGATCTGATCGTGGAGGTGAATATTTGAGTTACGAGTTTGGTCTACATTTGAAACAATGCGAATAGTTTCAGCAACTCACGCCACCCGAACACCACAACGAAATGGTGTGTCCGAACGTCAGAATCGTGCTTTACTAGATATGGTACGATCTATGATGTCTCTTCAGATTTACCGCTATCGTTTTGGGGTTATGCTCTAGAGACGGCCGCATTCACACTGAATAGAACACCGTCGAAATCCGTTGAGACGACACCTTATGAACTGTGGTTTAGCAAGAAACCAAAGTTGTCGTTTCTTAAAGTTTGGGGATGCGATGCTTATGTGAAAAAGCTTCAACCTGATAAGCTCGAACCCAAATCGAGAAATGTGTCTTCATAGGATACCCAAAGGAGACAGTTGGGTACACCTTCTATCACAGATCCGAAGGCAAGACATTCGTTGTTAAGAATGGATCCTTTCTAGAGAAGGAGTTTCTCTCGAAAGAAGTGAGTGGGAGGAAAGTGGAACTTGATGAGGTAATAGTACCTTCTCCCTTACTTGAAAGTAGTTAAATCGCAGAAACCAGTTTACGAGACACCTACACCGAGTAGTGAGGAAGTTGATGATGTTGATCATGAAACTTCAGATCAAGTTACTCGCAGAACCTCGTAGATCAACGAGTAAGATCCGCACTGAGTGGTACGGAAATCCTGTTCGGAAGTCATGCTACTAGATCATGATGAACCTACGAACTATGAAGAAGCGATGGTGAGCCCAGATTCCATAAAATGGCTTGAGGCCATGAAATCGAGATGGGATCCATGTATGAAAACAAAGTATGGACTTTGGTTGACTTGCCCGAGGGTAGGCAAGCAATAGAAAACAAATGGATCTTCAAGAAGAAGACCGACGACGGTAATGTTATCGTCTATAAAGCTCGACTTGTCGCAAAAGGTTTTCGACAAGTTCAAGGGATTGACTACGATGAGACCTTCTCACCCGTAGCGATGCTTAAGTCCGTCCGAATCATGTTAGCAATTGCCGCATTTTATGATTATGAAATTTGGCAAATGGATGTAAAGACTGCATTCTGAATGGATTTACGGAAGAAGAGTTGTATATGATGCAACCGAAGGTTTTATCGATCCAAAGGAGCTAACAAAGTGTGCAAGCTCCAGCGATCCATCTATGGACTGGTGCAAGCATCTCGGAGTTGGAATAAACGCTTTGATAGTGTGATCAAAGCATTTGGGTTTATCACTTTTGGAGAAGCCTGTATTTACAAGAAAGTGAGTGGGAGCTCAGTAGCATTTCGATATTATATGTGGATGACATATTGCTGATCGGAAATGATATAGAATTTCTGGATGGCATAAAGGGATACTTGAATAAGAGTTTTCAATGAAAGACCTCGGTGAAGCTGCTTACATATTGGGCATTAAGATCTATAGAGATAGATCAAGGCGCTTGATTGGACTTTCACAAAGCACATACCTTGACAAAATTTTGAAGAAGTTCAAAATGGATCAAGCAAAGAAAGGGTTCTTGCCTGTGTTACAAGGTGTGAAGTTGAGTAAGACTCAATGCCCGACCACTGCAGAAGATAGAGAGAAATGAAAGATGTTCCTATGCTTCAGCCATAGGCTCTATCATGTATGCAATGCTGTGTACCGCACCTGATGTGTGCCTTGCTATAAGCCTAGCGGGAAGGTACCAAAGTAATCCAGAGTGGATCATCGGACAGCGGTCAAGAACATCTGAAATACCGAAAAGGACTAAGGATATGTTTCTCGATATGGAGGTGACAAAGAGCTCATCGTGGCAGGTTACGTTGATGCAAGCTTTGACACTGATCCGGACGATTCTAAATCGCAGACCGGATACGTATTTACACTAAACGGAGGAGCTGTCGGTTGGTGCAGTTCTAAACAAAGCGTCGTGAAGGGATCTACATGTGAAGCGGAATACATAGCAGCTTCGAAGCAGCTAATGAAGGAGTCGGATGAAGGAGTTCATATCCGATCTAGGTGTTATACCTAGTGCATCGGGTCCAATGAAAATCTTCGTGACAATCTCGAGCAATTGCCTTAGCAAAGGAATCCAGATTTCACAAGAGGACCAAGCACATCAAGAGACGCTTCAATTCCATCCGAGACTTAGTCCGGTGGGAGACATAGAGATTTGCAAGATACATACGGATCTGAATGTTGCGCACCGTTGACTAAGCCTCTTCCACGAGCAAAACATGATCAGCACCAAGACTCCATGGGTGTTAGAATCATTACTATGTAATCTAGATTATTGACTCTAGTGCAAGTGGGAGATCAAGGAAATATGCCCTAGAGGCAATAATAAAGTTATTATTTATTTCCTTATTTCATGATAAATGTTTATCATTCATGCTAGAATTGTATTAACCGGAAACATGATACATGTGTGAATGCATAGACAAAACAACATGTCACTAGTATGCCTCTACTAGACTAGCTTGTTAATCAAAGATGGTTATGTTTCCTGACCATGAACAAGGAGTTGTTATTTGATTAACAAGGTCACATCATTAGTAGAATGATCTGATTGACATGACCCATTCCCTTAGCTTAGCACACGATCGTTTAGTATGTTGCTACTGCTTTTATCCATGACTTATACATGTTCCTGTAACTATGAGATTATGCAACTCCCGTTTACCGGAGGAACACTTTGGTGCTACCAAACGTCACAACGAATCGGGTGATTATAAAGGAGTACTACAGGTGTCTCCAAAGGCAAATGTTGGGTTGGCGTATTTGAGATTAGATTTTGTCACTCCGATTGTCGGAGAGGTATCTCTGGCCCTCTCGGTAATGCACATCACTTAAGCCTTGCAAGCACTACAACTAATGAGTTAGTTGTGAGATGATGTATTACGGAACGAGTAAAGAGACTTGCCATGCGAGATTGAACTAGGTATTGGATACCGACGATCGAATCTCGGGCAAGTAACATACCGATGACAAAGGGAACAACGTATGTTGTTATGCGGTCTGACCGATAAAGATCTTCGTAGAATATGTAGGAACCAATATGGGCATCCAGGTCCCGCTGTTGGTTATTGACCGTGAATGGTTCTAGGTCATGTCTACATTGTTCTCGAACCGTAGGGTCCGCACGCTTAAGGTTTCGATGACTGTTATTATGAGTTTATGTATTTTGATGTACCGAAGAAGTTCGGAGTCCCGGATGTGATCACGGACATGACGAGGAGTCTCGGAATGGTCGAGACATAAAGATTGATATATTGGAAGCCTATGTTTGGAGTTCGGAATGGTTCCGGGCGAAAACGGGAATTTACCGGAGTACCGGGAGGTTACCGGAACCCCCCGGGAGGTAAATGGGCCTCGATGGGCCCTAGTGGAAAGGAGGAGGGGCAGCCCAAGCCTGGCCGCGCGCCTCCCCCCCCTTCCCTAGTCCTACTAGGACTAGGAGAAGGGGCCGCCCCTCTCTCCTTCCCTCCGGAATCCTAGTCCAACTAGGATTGGGGAATCCTACTCCCGAGGGAGTAGGACTCCTTGGCGCGCCTCCTTGGCCGCCGGCCCCCTCCCCCCTGGCTCCTTTATATACGGGGGCAGGGGGGCACCTTGGAACACACAAGTTTGATCTTTGGATCGTTCCTTAGCCATGTGCGGTGCCCCCTCCACCATATTCCACCTCGGTTATACCGTCACAGTAGCTTAAGCGAAGCCTCGCTACCGTGAAACATCAAGATCGTCCTACCACGCCGTCGTCTTGACGGAACTCTCCTCGACACTCGGCTGGATCGAGTACGAGGGACGCCATCGAGCTGTACGTGTGTCAAGAACTCGGGGCGTCGAGTAACGGCGCCGGATCGGTCGGATCGCGAGGAGACCGTCGACTACTTCCTCTACGTTGTGATCGCTTCGCCGGGTCTACAAGGGTATGTAGACAACACTCTCCCCTCTCGTTGCTATGCATCACCATGATCTTGCGTGTGCGTAGGAAAATTTTTGAAATTACTACGTTACCCAACACCGGTAACGACATTGAACTAGGTATTGGATACCGACGATCGAATCTCGGGCAAGTAACATACCGATGACAAAGGGAACAACGTATGTTGTTATGGGGTTTGACCGATAAAGATCTTCGTAGAGTATGTAGGAGGCAATATGAGCATCCAGGCTCCGCTATTGGTTATTGACCATGAATAGTTCTAGGTCATGTCTACATAGTTCTCGAACCCGTAGGGTCCGCACGCTTAACGTTACGATGACAGTTTTATTATGAGTTTATAAGTTTTGATGTACCGAAGGTTGTTCGGAGTCCCAAATGTGATCACGGACATGACGAGGAGTCTCGAAATGGTCGAGACATAAATATTGATATATTGGAAGCCTATATTTGGATATCGGAATCGTTCCGGGTGAAATCAGATTTTACCGGAGTACCGGGGGGTTACCGGAACCCCCCGGGGGTTATTGGGCCTTCATGGGCCCTAAGGGAGAAGAGGAGAGGAGGTAAGAGGTGGGCTGCGCCCCCTCCCTCCCTAGTCCGAATAGGACAAGGAGAGGGCGGCGGCGCCCCCCCTTTCCTTCCCCTCTTCCTCCTCCTTCCCCCTTCTCCTTCTCCAACTAGGAAAGAAGGGAGTCCTACTCCCGGTGGGAGTAGGACTCCCCCTTGGCGCGCCCTCCTTGGCTGGCCGCCCCCTCCCCCTTGGCTCCTTTATATACGGGGAAAGTGGGGCACCTCTAGACACACAAGTTGATCTCCGTGATCGTTCCTTAGCCGTGTGCGGTGCCCCCCTCCACCATATTCCACCTCAGTCATATCATTGCGGTGCTTAGGCGAAGCCCTGCGTCGGTAGAACATCATCATCGTCACCACGCCGTCGTGCTGACGGGACTCATCCCAGACACACTGCTAGATCAGAGTCCGGGGATCGTCATCGAGCTGAACGTGTGCTGAACTCGGAGGTGACGTACGTTCGGTGCTTGGATCGGTCGGATCGTGAAGACGTACGACTACATCAACCGCGTTGTCATAACGCTTCCGCATACGGCCTACGAGGGTACGTGGACAACACTCTCCCCTCTCACTGCTATGCATCACCATGATCTTGCGTGTGCGTAGGAAAGTTTATGAAATTACTACGTTCCCCAACAGTTCCTATGCATCACCATGATCTTGCGTGTGCGTAGGAAATTTTTTGAAATTAATACGTTCCCCAATAGTGGCATCCGAGCCTGGTTTTATGCATAGATGTTATATGCACGAGTAGAACACAAGTGAGTTGTGGGCGATACTAGTCATACTGCTTACCAGCATGTCATACTTTGGTTCGGCGGTATTGTTGGATAAAGCGGCCCGGACCGACATTACGCGTACGCTTACGTGAGACTGGTTTTACCGCCGTGCTTTGCACACAGGTGACTAGCGGGTGTCTTTTTCTCCAACTTTAGTTGAACCAAGTGTGGCTACGCCCGGTCCTTGCCAAGGTTAAAACAGCACTAACTTGACGAACTATCATTGTGGTTTTGATGCATAGGTAAGAACGGTTCTTGCTCAGCCCGTAGCAGCCACATAAAATTTGCAACAACAAAGTAGAGGACGTCTAATTTGTTTTTGCAGGGCATGTTGTGATGTGATATGGTCAAGACGTGATGCTATATTTTATTGTATGAGATGATCATGTTTTGTAACCGAAGTTATCGGCAACTGGCAGGAGCCATATGATTGTCGCTTTATTGTATGAAATGCAAACGCCCTGTAATTGCTTTACTTTATCACTAAGCGGTAGCGATAGTCATAGAAGCAATAGATGGCGTAACGACAACGATGCTACGATGGAGATCAAGGTGTCGCGCCGGTGACGATGGTGATCACGACGATGCTTCGGAGATGGAGATCACAAGCACAAGATGATGATGGCCATATCATATCACTTATATTGATTGCATGTGATGTTTATCCTTTATGCATCTTATCTTGTTTTGATTGACGGTAGCATTTTAAGATAATCTCTCACTAAATTATCAAGAAGTGTTCTCCCTGAGTATGCACCGTTGCGAAAGTTCTTCGTGCTGAGACACCACGTGATGATCGGGTGTGATAGGCTCTATGTTCAAATACAACGGGTGCAAAACAGTTGCACATGCGGAATACTCAGGTTAAACTTGACGAGCCTAGCATAGACAAATATGGCCTCGGAACACGCAGACCGAAAGGTCAAATGTGAATCATATAGTAGATATGATCAACTTAGAGATGTTCACCATTGAAACTACTCCATCTCACGTGATGACCGGACATGTGGTTTAGTTGATTTGGATCTCGTGATCACTTAGATGACTAGAGAGATGTCTGTCTAAGTGGGAGTTCTTAAGTAATATGATTAATTGAACTTAAATTTATCATGAACTTAGTCCTGGTCATATTTTGCAAATTATGTTGTAGATCAATAGCTCGCGTTGTTGCTTTCATATGTTTATTTTGATATGTTCCTAGAGAAAATTGTGTTGAAAGATGTTAGTAGCAATGATGCGGATTGGATCCGTGATCTGAGGTTTATCCTCATTGTTGCACAGAAGAATTATGTCCTTGATGCACCGCCAGGTGACAGATCAATTGCAGGAGCAGATGCAGACGTTATGAACGTTTGGCTAGCTGAATATGATGACTACTTGATAGTTTAGTGCACCATGCTTAATGGCTTAGAATCAGGACTTCAAAGACGTTTTGAACGTCATGGACCATATGAGATGTTTCAGGAATTGAAGTTAATATTTCAAGCAAATACCCGAGTTGAGAGATATGAAGTCTCCAACAAGTTCTATAGCTAAAAGATGGAGGAGAATCGCTCAACTAGTGAGCATGTGCTCAGATTGTCTGGGTACTACAATCGCTTGAATCAAGTGGGAGTTAATCTTCCAGATAAGATAGTGATTGACAGAGGTCTCTAGTCACCATCACCAAGTTACTAGAACTTTGTGATAAACTATACTATGCAAGGGATGACGAAAACGATTCCCGAGCTCTTCGTGATGTTGAAATCGACGAAGGTAGAAATCAAGAAAGAGCATCAAGTGTTTGATTGACAAGACCACTAGTTTGAAGAGAAGGGCAAAGGGAAAGAAAGGGAACTTCAAGTAGAATGACAAGCAAGTTGTCACTTCTGCGAAGAAGCCCAAAACTGGACCAAAGCCTAAAACTGAGTGCTTCTACTGCAAAGGAAATGGTCGCTGGAATCGAAAATGCCCTGAATATTTGGTGGATAAGAAGGATGGCAAAGTGAACAAGGGTATATTTGATATACAGGTTATTGATGTGTGCCTAACTAGTGTTTATAGTAGCCCCTGAGTATTTGATACTTGTTCGGTTGCTAAGATTAGTAACTCGAAACAGGAGTTATAGAATAAATAGAGACTCGTTGAAGGGGAAGTGACGATGAGTGTTGGAAGTAGTTCCAAGATTGATATGATCATCATTGCACACTCCCTATACTTTCGGGATTAGTGTTAAACCTAAATAAATGTTATTTGGCGTTTGCGTTGAGCATGAATATGATTTGATCATGTTTATTGCAATACGGTTATTCATTTAAAGTCAAAGAATAATTGTTGTTCTATTTACATGAATAAAACCTTCAAATGGTCATACACCCAATGAAAATATTTTGTTGGATCTCGATCGTAGTGATACACATATTCATAATATTAATGCCAAAAGATGCAAAGTTAATAATGATAGTGCAACTTATTTGTGGCACTGCCGTTTGGGTCATATCGGTGTAAAGCGCATAAAGAAACTCCATAAAGATGGATTTTCGGAATCACTTGGTTATGAATCATTTGATGCTTGCGAACCGTGTCTTTTGGGAAAGATGACTAAAACTCCGTTCTTCGGAACAATGGAACAAGCTACTGACTTGTTAAAAATAATACATACTGATGTATGCAGACCAATGAGTATTAAAGCTCGTGGCGGATATCATTATTTTCTGACCTTCACAGATGATTTGAGAAGATATGGGTATATCTACTTGATGAAACATAAGTTTGAAATAGTTGAAAGGTTCAAAGAATTTCAGAGCGAAGTGTAAAATCATCGTAACAAGAAAATAAAGTTTCTACAATCTGATCGTGGAGATGAATATTTGAGTTGCGAGTTTGGCCTTCATATAAAACAATGTGGAATAGTTTCACAGTTCACGCCACCTGGAACACCACAGCGTTATGGTGTGTCCGAACGTCATAACCGCACTTTATTTGATATGGTGCGATCAATGATGTCTCTTATCGACTTACCAATATCATTTTGGGGTTATGCATTAGAGACAGCTGCATTCACGTTAAAAAAGGGCACCATCAAAATCCATTGAGACGACACCATATGAACTATGGTTTAGCAGTAAACCTAAATTGTCATTTCTTAAAATTTGGGGTTGCAATGCTTATATGAAAAGGTTTCATCCTGATAAGCTCAAACCCAAATCAGAGAAGTGCGTCTTCATGGAATACCCAAAGGAAACTGTTGGGTACACCTTCTATCACAGATCTGAAGGCAAAACATTCGTTGCCAAGAATGGATCCTTTCTAGAGAAGAAGTTTCTCTCGAAAGAAGTGAGTGGGAGAAAAGTAGAACTTGATGAGGTAATAGTACCTTCTCCCGAATTGGAAAATAGTTCATCACTGAAATCAGTTCCAGTGATTCCTACACCAATTAGTGAGGAAGCTAATGATGATGATCATGAAACTTCAGATCGAGTTACTACAGAACCTCGTAGATCTTCCAGAGTACGGTCCGCACCAGAGTGGTACGGTAATCCTATTCTGGAAGTCATGTTACTAGACCATGATGAACCTACGAAGTATGAGGAAGCGATGATGAGCCCAGATTCCGCGAAATGGCTTGAGGCCACGAAATCTGAGATGGTATCCATGTATCAGAACAAAGTGTGGACTTTGGTCGAGTTGCCCGAGGATCGGCAAGCCATATTGTATAATTGGATCTTCAAGAGGAAGACAGATGCTGATAGTAGTGTTACTATCTACAAAGCTCGACTTGTCTCAAAAGGTTTTCGACAAGTTCAAGGTGTTGACTACAATGAGATTTTCTCAACTGTAGTTATGCTTAAGTCTGTCCGAATCATGTTAGCAATTGCCACATTTTATGAAATCTCGCAAATGGATGTCAAAACTGCATTCCTTAATGATTTTCTTAAAGAAGAGTTGTATATGATGCAACCAGAAGGTTTTGTCAAACCTAAACGTGCTAACAGAATGTGCAAGCTCCAGCGATCCATCTATGGACTAGTGCAAGCATCTCAGAGTTGGAATATACGCTTTAATAAGTTGATCAAAGCATATAGTTTTATACAGACTTGCGGTGAAGCCTGTATTTACAATAAAGTGAGTGGGAGCACTACCGCCTTTCTGATAAATATATGTGAGTAACATATTGTTGATCAGAAATGATGTAGAATTTTTCTGGAAAGCATAAAGGAGTATTTGAAAGGAGTTCTTTAAAAGAAATACCTCAGTAAAGCTACTTAAAATTGAGTATCAAGATCTATTGAGATAGATCAAGACGCTTGATAAGTTTTTCAATAAGTACATACCTTGTCAAGATTTTGAAATAGTTCAAAATGGAACAGTCAAAGAAAGAGTTCTTGTCTGTGTTGCAAAGGTGTGAAATTGAGTAAGACTCAAAACCCGACCACAACAGAAAATAGAAAAGAGAATGAAAGTCATTCCCTATGCCTCAGTCATAGGTTCTATAAAGTACGCTATGCTATGTACCAGACCTATTGTATACCTTGCTCTGAAGGGAGTACAATAGTGATCTAGGAGTAGATCACTGGACATTGGTCAAGAATATCCTTAGTGAGGACTAAGGAAATATTTCTCGATTATGGAGGTGATAAAAGAGCCCGTCGTAAAGAGTTACATCGGTGCAAGCTTTCACACTGATCCAGATTACTCTAAGTCTCAATCTGGATACATATTGAAAGTGGGAGCAATTAACTAGAGTAGCTCCGTGCAGAGCATTGTAGACATAGAATATTTGCAAAATACATACGGCTCTGAATGTGAAAGACCCGTTGACTAAGCTTCTCTCACGAGCAAAACATGATCACACCTTAGTACTCTTTGGGTGTTAATCACATAGCGATGTGAACTAGATTATTGACACTACTAAACCCTTTGGTTGTTGGTCACATGACGATGTGAACTATGGGTGTTAATCATATATAGATATGAATATTAGTGTTAAATCACATGGCGATGTGAACTAGATTATTGACTCTAGTGCAAGTGGGAGACTGAAGGAAATATGCCCTATAGGCAATAATAAAGTTATTATTTATTTCCTTATTTCATGATAAATGTTTATTATTCATGCTAGAATTGTATTAACCGGAAACATAATACATGTGTGAATACATAGAAACATAGTGTCACTAGTATGCCTCTACTTGACTAGCTTGTTGATCAAAGATGGTTGTGTTTCCTAGCCATAGACATGAGTTGTCATTTGATTAACGGGATCACATCATTCGGAGAATGATGTGATTGACTTGACCCATTCCGTTAGCTTAGCACTTGATCGTTTAGTATGTTGCTATTGCTTTCTTCATGACTTATACATGTTCCTATGACTATGAGATTATGCAACTCCCATTTACCGGAGGAACACTTTGTGTGCTACCAAACGTCACAACGTAACTGAGTGATTATAAAGGAGCTCTACAGGTGTCTCCGAAGGTACATGTTGAGTGGGCGTATTTCGAGATTAGGATTTTTCACTCCGATTGTCGGAGAGGTATCTCTGGGCCCTCTCGGTAATGCACGTCACTATAAGCCTTGCAAGCAATGTGGCTAATGAGTTCGCTGCGGGATGATGCATTACGTAATGAGTAAAGAGACTTGTCGGTAACGAGATTGAACTAGGTATTGAGATACCGACAATCGAATCTCGGGCAAGTAACATACCAATGACAAAGGGAACAACGTATGTTGTTATGCGGTTTGACCGATAAAGATCTTCGTATAATATGTAGGAGCCAATATGAGCATCCAGGTTCCGCTATTGGTTATTGACTGGAAACGGTTCTGGGTCATGTCTACATAGTTCTCGAACCCGTAGGGTCCGCACGCTTAAGGTTTCGATGACAGTTTTATTATGAGTTTATGAGTTTTGATGTACCGAAGGAGTTCGGAGTCCCGGATGAGATCGGGGACATGATGAGGAGTCTTGAAATGGTCGAGACGTAAAGATCGATATATTGGACGACTATATTCGGACTTTGGAAAGGTTCCGAGTGATTCGGGTATTTATCGGAGTACCGGAGAGTTACGGGAATTCGCTGGGGAGAAGTATTGGGCCTTATTGGGCCATACGGGAAAGAGAGAGAGGGGCTGCCTAGGGCAGGCTGCGCGCCCCCCGAAGGCCTAGTCCGAATTGGACTAGGGGGAGGGGCCGCACCCCCTCCTTCCTTCCCTTCTCTCTTCCCCTTCCTTCTCCCCTACTCCTACTAGGAAAGGAGGAGTCCTACTCCCGGTGGGAGTAGGACTCCCCCCTTGGGCGCGCCTCCTCCTCCTTGGCCGGCCCTCCTCCCCTGGCTCCTTTATATACAGGGGCAAGGGGCACCCCATAGACACACAAGTTGATCTTCGTGATCGTTCCTTAGCCGTGTGCGGTGCCCCCCTCCACCATATTCCACCTCGGTCATATCGTTGCGGTGCTTAGATGAAGCCCTGCGTCGGTAGAACATTATCATCGTCACCACGCTGTCGTGCTGACGGAACTCATCCCCGACACCCTGCTGGATCAGAGTCCGGGGATCGTCATCGAGCTGAACGTGTGCTGACCTCGGAGGTGCCGTACGTTCGGTACTTGGATCGGTCGGATCGTGAAGACGTACGACTATATCAACTGCGTTGTCATAACGCTTCCGGTTACGGTCTACGAGGATACGTTGACAACACTCTCCCCTCTCGTTGCTATGCATCACCATGATCTTGCGTGTGCGTAGGAAATTTTTTGAAATTACTACGTTCCCCAACACAAAGCATGGGTAGCGGCCATGGTACTTCTTTGGTGAGGGTATTAAGCAAGTATCCAAGTACCTGCTGCCCTTCTCTGAACCCAGATTAGATGGAGAGGGTTTGGAGTTTGCTCTTCTTTCCCATCTTTGTCCTACGTGGTGACACTAGTAGAAAAACGACCTTTCGTACCGGTTCGTAAGGACCTTTAGTCCCGGTTATGTAACCGACACTAAAGGGTGGGGACTAAAGGTACCCCCCTTTAGTCCCGGTTCAACACGAACCGGGGCCAAAGGCCCACCACGTGGCACGAGCCCGTGCGGTGGTATGGGGAACCTTTAGTACCGGTTGGTAACACCAACTGGTACTAAAGGAGTTTTTTTATTTTTTTTAAAAAAAAATTGACTTTTTTTTCTGATTTTCAAATTTCTGAATTATTTGACGATTTAGTCTCTAATCACCCCTCATCATTGCTCTAATCACCCCTCATCATTCCAAATCATCTAACTTCCCGGCCGGTCACCCATCCTCTAACTACTCCAGCCTGAGCACGCTTAACTTCCGAGTTCTATTCCCCCTAGTTTCCAAGTGTGCACTTGTTGTTTACCTGGCAATAGTAAGCTGTCAATCCGATTAACCCTCAGTAGTTTAGCTTGAGCATGAAGTCACACGTTTCACCATTTGAGTTTGAAACTATTATTCTAAAAAATTATTATTATTTAGTAAGTGTAATACTTTTTGAATAAGTAGTTTGACCACAATTTGACCAGATTTGACCATAGTTTGATAAGATTTGACCATAGTTTGACCAAAAGTCAAAAAACTAAAATAATTATTTATTAACACTAATATTTCTTGAATAAGTAGTTTGACCATAGTTTGACCAGATTTGTGCATATCTTTTTTTTCTTTCAGAATTTGAGGATTATAAAAATTTGCCGATTTTTTTGATATATTATGCGGGTTTTTTCGACATTGTATGCAAAAGATATGGCCGTTTTACTTTTTCATAACACTTTTTTGCAAAACATGTCCAAATTAAGTTTTTTTAATTTTGCTAACTAGTATATGTAGTAACATAATTACATCTCAAAGGATTTTAATTTTTGAAGTTTTTATCATTTTATTTTGTTTTTGACAAAACCGAAATGGTGATACGCGCGAGGGGGCCGGGGAGGGGGTAGAGTTTGAAAATTGCCCTTTAGTCCTGGTTTGTGTCTCCAACCGGGACTAAAGGTTAGACCCCTTTAGTCTCGGTTTGTGACACAAATCGGGACTATAGGTTAGACCTTTAGTACCGGTTTGTGTCACAAACCGGGACTAAAGGGGCTCGTGGGGCCCCGGTCTGACGCCAGCCTGCCACCACCCCTTTAGTTCCGGTTCGTGTCACAAACCGGTACTAAAGGTTCAACACGAACCGAGACTAATGCATAGCCGTTCGAACCGGCACTAATGGTCACATTAGTGCCAGTTAATTTACAAACCGGGACTAAAGGACTGAACATTAGGCCCTTTTTCTACTAGCGTGAGGAACTTGACGGGCTCCGGCATGGTTCCATCGACGTAGCCGAAGAAGCCAGCTCCCCTCAGCTGCTGTGTCACCTGCGCATGCCACATGACGTAGTTGGTGTGGGTGAGCTTCTCTGTGACCTGCCCAAGGGAGGCCTGGACGGTGCTTGAGGAGGACGGCATGGCTGGCGATGGGTTTTGCTAGATGTGATGGATAGAGGTGGCTCTGTATACCATCTGAAGAAGCGGAGAATGTCGTACCTCTCTTGAGGCAACAGTTTCGTGTTAATATAGGCATGGGCGTATCCCTGATAAGCATACAATTCAGTTGAGATTACATCTTGGTGATCAAGGAAGGAAGAGATAAGATAGAGATGAAAATATTACAACCATATGCTCTAACAACCTCAATCTATCTAAGGTAAACCTGGCTCAACTGAACTGGTGCTTTGGTGCGCCCCAATGGACCTGATTAACACGTTGTTTAACAACGGCTAAGTGTAGCTATTGGTCTATGCTATTGAAGACATAAAACAATAGCGAGAGTAAAACGCTCAAAGCTCCAGCGTCCGTCCTGTCACCTCCCACCAGGGGCGACCGGGGGAGAGAAACCCTAGCACTTCAGTAGCCACCCCTTCCCTCATCGTTCCCAGAGGTGGTCGCCGGGGAACCCCTCGCGCCGCCGATGAAGGGGACATAGGTCGGGTCCCTGGCGCCTCGCGGCCGTGGCATAGCGGGAGGAGCAACGCTCGGTGGTGATCTGGAGCGGCGACATGTTCCACTATGGCTACTCTTCGTGGCAGTGCGGCGTCGCTCCGGCGGCTTCGCGGGGACTGCGATCTCTGTTGAGGGTGCTGCTCCATCTGTGCCGCATGGATCCCGGGGCAGTGGCGGCAGCGCCCCTTCCGTCGGGGATGTTTGGCAAGGTGGCGGATCCTTGTGGCGGTGCCCCCGGGGCAGCGGATCGCAAGGTCCCAAGCCCAGGTTCTTCACTAGAGATGTGTGTGCATGCCTAACCGCTGTGCTGCTAGACACCATGGTGCTGCTGGCAGCCGGCTACGGAACTACTGACGGAGTTCTTGCCCAGGATATCTGGATCGGACAGTTTCCAGTCTTGCGCATCCATATCAGCCTATGAGGTTCCATGAGGGTGCGGCCCGAAGCTTTGTCGTTTGTTGATAACATGAGACATATATCGGTTTCTCGATTTCCATGGCGTAAATAGCGGTGGAGAAAGTCATGGTTGCTGAGATCGAAGTAACAGTTAAATGGACGGGGCTTTGGAGGCGATGAAGTCAGCCCAATTTTTCATAACTCTCTGAAGCAGCAGTGATAAGTGGGTGCGACAACACTGGAGGATTTCATTTTTGATGCTGCTCATCGGGTGTCGAGTCCTGACTTTCAGGGTGAAAACCTAAGCTCTGACATTCATTGGTTGTGTGTGACAATTGCCTTACTGAAGGAGTTGTTTTTAAATTTCGGACTTTCTCTGGGGAGAAAACCTAAAATCTTGGATCGGGAAACGACAACGCTTGTGCAGTGTTCCCTACTTGGAGGCGTTGCTTTTGGAGACTTTTTATGTTTTTCGGGTGTTATATTTGGTGGTGGTTGGTGTGTTGCTGCTGAGAGGAGATGATCACTGCGGCAGGACTTTTTCTTTCTTTCTTTCTTTTTCTTCTTTATCTGTGTGCATTATGAATATCTTTGCGACATCTTGTTGGTGCAGAGGCCGGGTGTAGTTGGTATCTTCGTGATATTAATATATTCTTTTTTTTTCAAAAATAAAAATTGCTATTGCTATTGCTACCCCAACTTCATATGCAGCAGGGGAATCTGTTGGCTTGAACTCTAATCAGCAGGATGTTCTCTCTCGGAAGTCAGCGCATGGGTAGAGGATGTCGTAGTGATTGCCCGTGTACAGAAGGGTCACGCTCACATGAGGTACTCCAGGGACAATGTAGATATCTTGAGCAGGCCCTCGAGAGTCGCTCCACTTTGAGGGGCACCTCAAGCGCTCCGCAGCCAGGGCCATCATTCGTAACATGGTCCGTGAACTGATGAGATGGAGTGACCCGCTGAAGAACAATGCGTCAGGTAAAATATCAAAGAATGGATGTACTGGAAATCCAACACTGAGGTAGGACATGCTGATACCGACATCTTTCAGACTGCAGCCATGTTATAAGCGGTTCATACTAAACTAACCAATGAAACGTGTCAGCAACGAAACATGAATTGTGATGAACCGAAGGAAATACAAGCTCTCGAAACAGGCTTTCGCTCCGTTTTATAAATAAAACAATTAACCAAAGTACACGGCCGAACGATATATGGTGAGGAGGCCCCATTACAAAGCAGATCAAAATATACAACATGAGCCTATAACAAGCCTAACACCTCGCCAAGGCCCAAACAAAGACACCCGAGCTCTATGACAACACGGGTGACGATGCGAAGCGTCGCCGCTAACTGACATTGAATATATATTTGTAGAGCTGACCTCTCGACACTCCACCCCATGCTCCAAAGTCCACACCAAACACTCAAACACGCTATTAAACCTACAACCACGACGGTTGGAGATATAATCGGCAGGGAAAGAATCATCAACGGAGGCGGCCTGCAGATCATCTGCACCTCATAGTGCAGCAATGTCCTTGATCGCGCCGTTCACTCCTTGGCAGCAGAGTATGGAGAGAAGTGCGCGAGCGGCTGTGGTGGTCATGTTTGTCCTGATAGCCGAATTGGATTTCCGGCCGGCATGCTTGGCCGGTTGGCCCTTCCTTTCCGGCGAGACGCTTGTTGCACTCCTTCCGGCGAGACGCTTGTCCGTGGTGGATCTCTATCTTTTTGTGTACTCTTTTTTTCTTTAGATCTACATATTTTTGTGTACTTCTTTTTTTAGGGTATTTTTTGCAACGAAGATTTCCTCGAAAAAGAAAGAACCCTCTCATAAAGAGAAAACTGGCTAAGATAGGGCCAAGCCAAACCCGTTCCAAATTGCCAGTAGCACGGAAGACCTAATTCCGCCGTCTTATCTGTTTGCTCCCTGGACGGGGATCGGCGGGGCGATCGATCATGGCGGATGCCAGCAACCAACGAGCGACGGCTCACCACCACGGCGGGCTCCCCGATGAGATCGTGATATGGGAGATCCTCGTCCGCCTGGCCCCCAAATCCCTCCTCCGCTGCCGCGCCGTCTGCGGCGCCTGGCGCCGCGCCACCTCCGCCCGCGATTTCCTCCTCGCCCACCACGCCCGCCAGCCCGCCCTTCCCATTGTCTCTGGCTACAGTTACGGCGGGGGCTACTACGACCGAGACATCATCACCTTCGACCACCGGGCTGCCGACGCCCAGATCCAACACGTCATCCAGCTTGACGTAGAGAGGTTGTGCCGTCTGGAAGCCTCTTGCGACGGCCTCCTCCTCCTCTCCTGTAACACGCCTGACGCCTCCTGCCTCTACATCTACAACCCGGCCACTCGTCAGCACGCTACACTACCAGTGCTGCGTGACTTATTCATGGTCTTAGGAATGTACCCACACCGCCCTACTGGCGAGTACCAGATACTACTTATGTATAAAAAGGAAAACAGGCTTGGTCCAGTCGTCGTCCGGGAACATGATACCTGCTGTATCTTCACAGTGGGCTCCACCCAGCCGCCGCGGAATATCGGGCGTCCGCCCGAGGCGGAGCAAGTGTGTTCACGCGGTGGGGTGGCTCTCATGTTCCGTGGCAGCCTGCATTGGCACCTAAAGCGACATGGGACTGAAAGCAACATGATAGTGGTATTCGACACCACAACTGAGTCGTTCAAGCAAATGCATGCTGCAGTGGCTTTGCGGCATGCGAAACTCTTTGAGATGGATGGCGTGCTCGGCATGTTCGATCGTAATGATGTTGGTAGTATCATCAATATCTGGGAGTTGCAGGACTATGAAAGCCAAGTCTGGACCTTCAAGTGCAAGATTGAATTACCGGTTAATGAGATCAAGGTGCTATGTCGACAAATCGACAATTATTGGTATGCGGTGGTCATGCCTGGGGATGGTGAGTTGCTCGTGCTAGTCCAGTACGCCGAGTGGCTACTTCAGCTTGACATGGATGGCAAGTTGGTTGCTAGCTTTCATCAACGGGATGTCACTGCTACTCAATTGCAGCTCAAACAAACTCTTGTCCCACATACTTTCTTTCCAGATGGTTATGTTGTGAATGCAGTGCCTCAGATCTGAAGGCTGCTGAGTGAGTTGGTGCTTCTTAACATCCTGATGTTTGCATCCTCAAGAGTTGCAAGGTGTATGATGAATCGGATCAACTATGAGCCTACTAGCGTCTTTGTTGATGTATACTCCCTCCGTCCGGAAATATACTTGTCATCAAAATGAATAAACAGGGATGCATCTAGATGTATTTTAGTTCTAGATACATCCCTTTTTATCCATTTTGATGACAAATATTTTCGGACGAAGGGAGTATAAAGTTATGATCATGTTTTGTGGTTTCGTGCAACCTATACTTGTTTGACCATGTTAACGGAAGTGATATGTTGATTCTAAAGTTATCTAGTCCTGATGTACGTTCAAATATGTGCTAATTATTCTGTATGATGTTTCTGTTTTCTTGAACTAAAGAATATTTTGCTCTTTTAACTAGTGTCTTCATTGTACTTTAGTACTTAGCAATCAGCTTGTATGTTTATTTCTTGATATGAAGAACTGCTTTTCCCTTTTTTATCTAGGTCTTTTACTTCCGGAGAGATTATCTATGGCGTTCTCAATACGGAATACTTAATACTCCCTCCGTTCCTAAATATTTGCCTTTCTAGACATTTCAAATGACTAACACATACGGATGTATGTAGACATATTTTAGAGTGTAGATTCACTCATTTTACTCCGTATGTAGTCACTTGTTAAAATGCCTAGAAAGACAAGTATTTAGGAACGGAGGGAGTATTTAGCAATCATGTGGTCAATCTTAACAAAATATGGAACTGAAGAAATTAATGCTTCCTCTAGTATTCAGTCGTATCTCAACATAAGACCAAGCACGGAAACCTGTACTTGATAAACCAAAGAACAGTTCGTCAGGTCCCACGCTGCGTTCCTCCTGAGACATTATAACTGCTAGCCGTATTCATTTTTCTCTGCCATGCTGGTTGAAGGGAAGCTTTTAACTCATCTTGTCTCAAGGAGAGGACAAGGCCAGGAATTATGATTTGGTTACATAGTTGTTAAAGCAAGTTGAAATCTCCCTCTCATCATTTGTGAGTTGTGACTGCATATGCATTATGTGCCAGTGCAGGGGCAATTGATTAGCTGCTCAAGTTGGCTACTTGTTTTTTTTTGCATTTTGTGCTCTTGGGTGCACTTGTTTGGTTGTAGTTCTACAGAACTAGTTCGTACACAAGCAAGGTAACCAGCCGGGATAGAAAGAATCACAAACAACAGACGTTCAGCACATATAAACTAATCACATATAAATAAACTAATTAAAGGATTGTTTTCATCACCAGCAGTATGTGCCAACAGAAGAAATGATGCTGCACAAGTAGATGCATATCTGCTTCATTGGAATAGAAAATTAGGGTAGGCAACAAAGATCATCCACATTGCTCTGAACCAATGGTTCCCAATTGTCATGCGAATGTCATTTTATCATCGGAATATTACTAACATATGGTTATAACCATTGAAGATGGACACAATTAGCAAGTTGGAATGTGAACACAGAAATTTAACTGTACACCAGCCAATAAATCAGACAAATCACAACACGAGGTTTTCTTCCTTGTCAATCTTCAGACAGGGGAGCAGCTACTGATCATTCCATCGACACCAGATGTTTGTGCCAATACAAGAAGAAGAAGAAGAGGAATACATGACTCAGAATATGCTATTGCTACCTCAACTTCATCGGTGAATGACTTTCTATCTCCAAATTCATAGTCAGCAGCAGAATCTGTTGGCTTGAACTCTAATGAACAGGATGTTCTCTCCAGTGCCAGTGTAGATATCTTGAGCAGGCCGTCGAGAGTCACTCCACTTTGAGGGGCACCTCAAGCGCCCCGCGGCTAGGGCCATCATTCATAACATGGTCCTTGCACAGGGAGTGACCCGCTGAAAGCACCACTCTTTGAAGAGCAACGGGCCGGGTCAGGTAAAATATCAAAGAATGGATGTACTGGTAATTCAACACTGAGGTACGAGATGCTGACACTGACATCTTTCAGACTGCAATTTTCTCCCTTATAGAGCTAGAGGAAAGAGCTCCCCTCCGAGAGCAAGAAGGTTGACCCTCTGTGCCCCAAGGGGATGGGTCATAGCAGGTGGACGTCTTCCTGCCGTCGTGTTGCCACTCCCTGGGATGCCAGTACAGATAATGTAACTTGATCCGACAAGGCGCCCCCATCTTGCATGACGTTGCCCTTCCCTGGACGCCCAACTCTGTCGTCACCATCGTCCGTCTTGTCATCACGATATTCCTGGTGGTGGCGGCCGTACACCGGGTTGGCCACCTACTTCGAAGACTTATATGGAGAGAGGTTTAGTGCCCATCTTGGGGAAGTGATTGGGGCTAGTGGGCGACGGTTTCTTGCCGAGCACAGATACAAAGGGGGCGAACGGCTGATCCATCACTTTGCTCCGGGCCCACCTCCTGGCGCCACTCGCGCGGGAACAGGCCCCACCCTTCCTCCTCTGCACATCCCGGGCAGAAGGGGTAGCAGGGGTTGGGAGCGACTGTCAACGGCACGGGAGAGGGGAATAGGAGGGGTCGGTAAGGATTTTTGGCATGGTTTCTATTGGACCACAACTTTGCAGGATGCAGCAGAACTGGTAAGACATTGCGTCCATTGTTACTTCTTGTGGCTCTGGCTTGGCAATGCTTGATTCCTAGTTGCAAGTGGTGTTTCTTTCACCGACTAAATAAGCGAAGGCCACGCTGGAACCAAATGTAGGTTCGGAATCCCTACATTAGCTGACATGCGGATGGCGGTGAAGCTGTTGCACATGGGAAGTACTTAGTTGCAGGAAATTATTTTCCCTGGTGGATCAGGATCCAAGGACTGGCACGCAAGGGACATGACCCCCTAACTGAAGATGCTCCAATTCAGGCATCAGTTTGATCCAGCAATTATGTGAGCGAGTTTCAGGCATCAGTTTGTGGCTTGAAATTCAGGCTGGCTGCTCCGGATTGTTTAATTCGAACTTTGTTTTGCTAGAAGAAAGCTACCTTTGTCGTGACGGAGTGATGTTGCTGATCTATAAAGCTGACTGTTGAACTTGTTGATCAGAATGTTGCCTTATTTCTGACCTGGATATGGGTTATGCTAGAGTGGTTCATACTAGTTCAGAGGTGGTACACCGATAGTTAACTGACACTGAATATATATATATATATTTGTAGAACTGACCTCTCGACATTCCACCCAATGCTCCAAACTCCAAACCAAACACCGAAACACGCTCTTAAACCTACAACCATGGAGGCTCCCACAAAGCAGCATAACACGGCATGCTGGTCGGAGAGACAGTGGCACGCACCAGAGATATAACATCGGCAGCGAGAGCATCGTCAACGGAGGCGGCCTGCAGATCATCTGCACCTCACGGTGCAGCAATGGCGGCCAGGGAGGCGTGTATCCTTGATCGCGCCGTTCACTCCTTAGCAGTGGAGTATGGAGAGAAGCGCGTGGTTGGATTTCCCGCGAGACGCTTGCTGCACTATGAGGTGTCAATGTCTAACTGATCGACTCTAGGTCCTGGCGCTAGGATTTCCCTGGCGACTCAGGTTCGGTCCCTGACGATCTAGGGTTTTTCATCCTGTTCTACGCTGCCAAACGCCGGCGAACAGTAGGCTTTCCTGGCTCTCGCATCGCATCCCACCATCCTTGGTGTGTCTCTAGCCAAACGCGACGGCGATCAGATCCAACTCGTAGTGACCTTTCCACCAAAAAGTCTGTTGCGTTTTGGACGGAACGCGATTGTAATAATACCAAAACCCTAGTCGTCCCTTGGGGCTTGATCCTATCGGGTTGTGGTGGTAGCAATGGAGGGTGTGGTGAAGATGCTGAAGAAGATGACCTTGTCTGCGGCGGAGAGGAAGGGAATTAGACTAGGGAAGAAAGGAGGACCCAGTGCAGAAGCAGATCCCCAGGCGATCGGCAAACTGATGTCGGACAAACCAGTTTTGGCTGACATACTGGCGAACACCCTAAGCAGAGTGTTGTGCCCGATCAAGGGATTGCACTGCAAAGATGTCGGAGAAAATAGATTCATCTTCACGTTTAGGCAGCGTTCTGGGTTTCGGAAGGCTTTGGATGAAGGGCCATGGATGTTTAACAATGAGCTGATAATAATGCGTGAGATTGATCCAAGTAGAACGCTGGATGAGATGGAGTTTAAACTAGCTCCGTTCTGGGTGCGTGTACACAATTTGCCAATGGGAAAAATGAATGTTGACTCAGGGAGGTTGATAGGTGATGAGATTGGTGAAGCTCTAGTGGTGGACGTGGAAGAAGATGCCACTGCTTTTGGCCAGTTCCTTAGAGTGTGAGAGTTCGCATAGATATTACAAATCCACTTATGCGAGGAATTCTGGTAGAAGAGGAGGAGGTGCAGGAAGGAATGGAGTATGTGGAGATAGAGGAGGAAGATGAGAGTGGCATGAAGACAATAAAGATGTTCCGATGGTGCCCTTTTGAGTACGAATTTTTACCGGATTTCTGCTATGTCTGTGGGATAATTGGCCACGTGGAGAGAAGCTGTAGCATCAAAATCAAACTGGGGGAGACACGTGGGTACAATAGTAAGTTGAGGTACAACCACCCAAAAATAGGGACTGGGATAGAAGAAGCAGTGGATCTAGTCAGAATAATAGCTCAGGGTTGAGAGAGATGGGCAGAATGAGAAGCGAGGCATTATCTTGGAAGAAAGCGGCTGAGGGGAAGGGAGCAGATCGGGGGGAAAGGAAGTTACAAGGAACAATGCAAATAGTGGTGACGCTTATGTACCGCCGAACAGAAGGAAGTTGAATATTGAGCAAGAAGAGAAAGGGAATGAGGGAGACAAGGCAACTGCGGCACTGGAGGGGCCGGCGAAGCATGTTTTGGTGAAAGGTAAAGAGGAGCAGAGGGCCAACACGGTGGAGAAAGGAATAATAGAAAACTTGGCTAAAGGAAATATTCAAGGGGTACATGATTGGCTGAGCAGGGAAGGGGGAAAAGATGATAAAAACAGTAGGAGTTGGGGGAAAGGAGCAAAAGGAGGTGGCAAATTTGTGAGAAAGGAGAGGCTGGGTATGGGGTCCGATGAAAAATTGGGAGTGAAGGTTGGTTCGAAGAGGGAAGGAGATCCGATGGACACAGAAGAAGGGGTGTCAGATAAGAAGAACAAGAGGGTAGACGGGGAAACCATATGCGCAGAAGCGGAGCTGTCGGAACAGCTCCGCGAGAACCAATGAGGATAGTGGCATGGAACTGTCGGGGGTTGGGGAACGGCCCGGCAGTTCGAGGTCTTCTGGATGTCCAGAAGAAGGTGGACCCCGACATTCTATTTCTCTCGGAAACTAAGATGGACGAGAAGAGATTGGAATGGCTGCGTTGGAAGATGGGATTAACAAACATGGTTGTGAAAAATTGTGAGGGGCAGAGTGGAGGATTGGCTTTGTTTTGGCGGACTGGGGTTAATCTGAAGGCGGGTCTCAAGTCTAGGTATCATATTGATGCTGAGATAACAGAGGAAGATGGGTTCCAATGGAGGTTCAACGGTATTTATGGGGAGTCAAAAGCAGATGAGAAGGAGAAAACGTGGAAACTTCTGAAAACGATAAAGCACCATAGTAATAAACCATGGTTGTGTATGGGGGATTTCAATGAAATTTTGGTGGCATGTGAGAAGGATGGGGGGGGGAGGTGGCTCGGTCCCAAGTGTGCATGGACCGGTTCAAGTCAGCTTTGGAGGAGTGTGGTATGCATGATCTCGGTTTGGCGGGTGACATATATACATGGTGGAATCACCGTCATGACAGCAACAAATATGTAAGGGAACGATTGGATCGCGCGGTGGCTACAGATAGTTGGTGTCAAAGATTTCCAGGATATAAGGTGATTAATGCAGAACCGCGGCACTCTGACCATAGACCGGTGGTGTTACACACGTTTGATGAGCAGGAGAAGGAAGGGAAGGGCAACAGGAGTAGTGGTTTTCAGTTTGAGGCAAGGTGGATAGAGGAAGAACAGTGTGCGACCGTGATCGAGAATGCTTGGGCAAGGGCCGACGCTGGTAGAGAAAAGGTGTCTGGCCGTTTGAAGCAGGCGGCGAGTGATCTGAAAGATTGGAGCAAAACTGATTTAGGCAATCTGGAGAAAAGAATTGCTAGAACAAAGAAAGAGCTTGAGAAGTACAGAAGAGAGAACATCTCTACTAAAAAAGTGAGGAGGGAGCAAGTCCTTCGGTATAAGTTGGAACGACTCGAGGATCAACATGATATGTACTGGAAGCAAAGAGCCCATCTGGCATGGCTCCAAAAAGGGGATAGAAATACGGCATTTTATCATGGTTTTGCATCACAACGAAGGAGAATGAATAGAATAAAAAAAGCTAAAAAATGAACATGGAGATATGGTGGAGAGGGAGGTGGAGATGGTGGCGGTGATCACTAATTATTTTTCTTATCTTTTCACCCCATCTACAGGTGACCGTCTCGAGGAACTGATGGAGTATATTCACAACCGGGTCACATCGGAGATGAACGACATGCTGATGGCGGAATACACCCCAGAAGAAGTGAAATATGCGCTGAACGGGATCGGTGACCTCAAGGCCCCAGGACCTGACGGCATACCGGCGCTTTTTTATAAACGTTATTGGTATCTGGTGGGAGATGAGGTGACGACTGCTGTCCTAGCTGTTCTGAACGGTGCTGAGATACCGGATGATTGGAATGCCACAAATGTTGTTTTAATACCCAAGGTAAAATACCCGGATAGTATGAAAAATCGACGCCCAATTAGTCTGTGCAATGTGATATATAAATTGGTGTCAAAGGTCATTGCCAATCGGTTGAGGAAGTTATTGCTAGATATTATTGCACCAAATCAAAGCGCGTTCGTCCCAGGTCGTTTGATCACCGATAACATACTTCTCGCTTATGAGCTAACCCACTATATGCAGAACGAAAGATCGGGCAAGGATGGTATTGCTGCTGTGAAGCTAGACATGAGTAAGGCATATGATCGCGTCGAGTGGCCTTTCCTGCAGAGAATGATGGAGTGCATGGGTTTTGACTAGAGATGGATAGGGCTTGTGATAAAATGTGTGACTTCAGTTCGGCATCGTTTCAAATTTAATGGAAATGTGACGGAAGAAATAGTACCAGGGAGAGGCATCCGGCAAGGAGATCCGACATCGCCATATCTCTTTTTATTTTGTGCTGAAGCCTTCTCAAATATTCTGAACAAGAAGGACGAGGAAGGAGCCTTGCAGGGGGTGAAGGTGTGTCCAAATGCACCGAGTCTTAACCATCTACTGTTCGCAGATGATTCGATGATTCTCATGAAGGCCTCTGCCGAGAATTCACAATAGCTGCGAAACATCCTAAATCTGTATGAGGTATGCTCGGGGCAAACTATAAACACGGACAAGTCAGCAATCAGATTCAGCAAGAACACAAAACAAGCAGAGAAGTTTGTTGTGATGAATATTTTGGGGATTAGGAGCGAGGCGTGGTCTGATCAGTATTTGGGACTGCCTGTACATACAGGCCGTTCAAGAGCAGCCACGTTTGCATTTTTAAAAGATAGACCGTGGAAGCGATTACAAGGGTGGTTAGAGAAAGCACTGTCAAAGGCGGGGAAGGAAGTGTTGTTCAAAGCGTGTGACCAGGCCATTCCAGTTTTTGCCATGAGTTGCTTTGATATTACGAAGGGTTTATGTGAAGATCTGAACGCCATGATATGTCGCTACTGGTGGTCGCAGATGCAGAATGAGAATAAAATGCATTGGCTAAAATGGGAGACTATGACGAAGCCAAAGAAAGGAGGTTTGGGATACAAGGATCTGTACATGTTCAACCTTGCGATGCTAGCCAAACAGGCGTGGCAGCTGCTCACAAACCCAAGCTCATTATGTGCTCAGGTGCTCAAAGCTCGGTACTACCCGGATACAGAGGTGATCCATGCGGAGGTCAAGCACGGAATATCATATACATGGCAAAGTATCCTCAAAGGCATTGAAATTTTGAAGAAAGGGGTGATCAGGAGGATTGGAAATGGCATCGACACCAGCATTTGGTTGGACCCGTGGCTCCCGCGGGACGGATGTATGAGGCCGATCACACCTAGGGGCCAGATAATCATCAACAAAGTTGCTGAGCTGATTGATCCATCTACGGGCCAATGGGACATGATGCTGATCAACGATATCTTCTGGCCCATGGACCCAAAATGCATTCTAGCTATACCCCTACATGAAGATTTTGAGGATGATTGGGCCTGGCATTATGACAACAAAGGAATGTTCAGTGTGAAGTCTGCATATAGGATGCAATGTGAGCAGCATAGGATGGCTAACATCAGTCCAGAAGGCGAGGGAAGCACAGTGCCAGCAATAGTTTTAGGTGGCAACGGATTTGGCAATTCCCATGCCCACCAAAAATAAGACACTTTCTGTGGCGACTTGCATATAATAGTCTGCCATTTAGATGGAGCATTCAGCAGCGTGGTATGGATGTTGATACCCTATGCCCGATGTGCCAAAGGTTTGACGAGGATGGCGCACATATTTTTCTGAAATGTAAGCTGGTGCGTGCAGTTTGGCGGCAGCTGAATTTGGAAGGAACGAGACTAGCCCTTAAGCAATGTTGTGATGCTAGGGACATGATAAATTCAGTTCTGGAGCTGAATACAGAGATAAAAATCCAATGTGCTGCCTTGATGGGTCTGGTAACGTACGGAATAAGGTGAATGCAAAGGGGCCTAGAAGGTCTACTGATGCGATCGTCCACATGATCCATAGGCAAATACTGGACTGTCAGATACTGATAAGAAAGATGATCATCCCGCGAAGCCTGAACCAGTTTGGAAGGCACCAGAAAACGATGTGATCAAGGTAAACATCGTTGGTAGTGCTGCAGCAGACAAGACGCATGGAGGCTGGGGCTTCGTAGCGCATGATTCTTCAGGCACTGTTCTTGCATCTGGTGCTGGCCACCTACCGTACATCAACGATCCACTAGCTGCAGAAGCCATGGCTTGTCTGAGAAGTTTACATGCAGTCCAACAGCTAGGCATGAACGCCATCCAAGTGGAAACTGATTCCTTACTGTTAATGCAAGCTGTTCAGGGTAAGGAACATGACCGTGCTGCACATGGTGCGACCTTCAGGGAGATCAAATGTTTTGCCAGTTTAAACTTTGCTCGTTTTAGTATCTTATACGTTGCCCACGGGCTTGTAATAAAGTAGCTGATTCTTTAGCTGCTTTTGGTGCTAGCCTAGAGCTTGCTTCCTCAACTGTATGGGAGGATGGTGTCCCGGACTCAGGGTGGACACGGTCCGGGCCGGTCCGGTCCTTGACCGAGCCACCCATTGGACCGGCCGCCGGCGGACCGAGCCGGACCGGACCGACCTGCCTCACGGTCCTGTTTGCACGGACCGGACCGGCGGCGCCGAAGCCCGGGCCGGACCGAGAGGACCGCCCATGGCGAGGTGGCGATGACCATGGCGGCGGCGTTGCAACATGGAGATGGTGGCCTGGTGGGCGTGAGCTTCTGGGCGGCGACCATGGATGCCAGAAGCGACGGGAGCGAGCCGTTGCGGCCACGAACAGCACACCGGCGATAGCAGCAACGCGCACGCCGTGGTCGTCCAACGTGCCCCCGGTGAAGTGATCGGGCACAAGTCTTTATTGTGTTTCCTTAGCGTTTTCTTGGCCGCATGCAAATATGGTAAGACGTGCATGGGCCATCAAATTTTTTGGTGCGAGACTTCCGTGATTAGTGGATCAGCCCTGACGTGGAGTTGAGTCTTAGTCGAGGGCGTAGTGGAAGGAGAAACCGGATCAATTCCGTGAATCGTGGGATGGCAGGAGAGACTTCCGTGAATCGACCCCGTCTTTCTTGTTTCTGTTTCTGCAACGCTGCATGAAAGGAAAGGGAAACGGCAGAAAAACTCCCACGGTTTAACACGAAAAATACGACTGTCTCTTCTGCGTGGACCACATCGACGACCTTCTCGCCGCCGTGGTCGAACCGCCTCATCGCCACGCCCAGCTGCTCGTAGGTGTTCTGTCTAGCGTTGCCCACCCCGGATTTAGATCCAGCCGCTGGTTCACCTCGCCGGAAGGCTGCCTGACGGAGAAACGGCCATGTACTTTTCGGTCCGACCGAGTTAACCGGGCTAAGACCGGACCGGACCGGCCGAATACACGGCTCGGACCGGCCATTTTTTCCAGCGAGCCAGGACCGATCGGTCCGGTCCCGAGCGGGCCACGAGCGGGCCGAAAAGCCCGCTCGGTACGTCCAGCCTGATCCCGGACATTGCTTGTGGTCTGGTTACCAGCGATTTAGCTGGTTGTTTTGGCTAGACATGTAGGACTCTGAAAGGCTTCCCTCTCGTTAGGGTTTCTCGTTCTCTCGGGGGCGACTACCGCCGCTGTTGAGGTTTTTGCTTCCCTACCACCGCCGATTGCCCTATTCCGTTTGGTGCTGACAGGGGGTGGTCATCAGGACCGTCCTCTAGCCTGGCGCGGGGGGAGATAGCGGTGGAGTTTTAGGGTTTCCGCACCAAGCCCGATCTGTTGTCTGTTCGGGCGAGAAATTCAATGGCGAATTCCGGGGAATCGAGTTCTTCTGGGATAACTGAAGTTGAGAAGATGATGCAAGAGTTGGGATTAAAGGAGGAGGATCTGGATGATGTGATCTTTGATGAGCAAGAAGCGCCGCCGGATGGGCCTAGATGGGTTGCCCTAGCTAGGGTTAACACATCGAAAAGCTATAGCAAAACCTGGTTTTACAGAAACATGAGATCGGCGTGGGATATCGCGCAAGAGGCTAAGTTCAAACCACTTGAGGATAACCTGTACACTGTTCAATTCACCTGCCTGGGGGATTGGGAAAGAGTGATGAACGAAGGCCCGTGGAACTTCAGGGGAGATGCAGTTATACTGCTGCCATACGATGGGATCACAAAGGCCTCCACAGTAAAGCTTGATACAATCAAAATCTGGATTCAAATCCATGATGTCCCAGACCTGTATGCTCATCTGGTGCCGCAGCTGGCGGCAAAGGTGGGAGAAGTTATCTTCTCAGAGCCAAACTCACATGACTTTGTGGGTAATTTCCATCGAGTTTGGATCAGCATCAATGTTAATAAACCCCTCAAGAACGCTGTATCTATGATAAGAGATGGGAAGAGGCAGATCTACAGGGTAAAATATGAGAAGCTCCCGGATTGGTGTGCTGTTTGCGGCATGTTAGGTCACTTGTACAAGGAGCACGGTAATGGTTTACATCCTCCATCGGCTCTTGTTTTCAAGGATCTCCGTGCTAGTTGGGTCATGAGGACTGGGCGTGGCCCAGGAGAAGGCCGCAGCCAGAGGGGCGGACGTAGAGGAGGCCGTTCAGGCGGCCGAAACTCCCAACCAAGGGGAGGACGTGGTGATGATTCAGGCCAATACACTCGTACTGAATATCAGGTCGCAGAACCAAGCAGTGGTGCCAACGATGAAGAGATGGAGGACTGGAACAGAAAGAGGAACGCGGCAACTGAGTTGGGAGCCAACTCTATTGTACCACAACGTACTGGAGCTGCTGGAGAGCAGGTTAACCCGCTGGCCATTGTGCCAACAAGCGTGGCCGCTGCTAGCCCACCGCCTCATAGGGAGATGAAGAGAACAAAGAAGACGGAGGAAGATAAGGCAAAGGAAAACTCGATAGTGAAAAATTTGGCGGGCTCCTTCGAGGAGCACCGCCAGGCCCAATGAGTGCGCTTTGCTGGAACTGCCGTGGCGTGGGCAAAGCCGCGACAGTTCGAGAAGTTCGCGAATTTGCGAACAAATTTGCCCCTACCCTCTTATGTATTGTAGAAACTCAGCTGGAAGGCTCGAGGGTAGAAGCATTAGCTGGTAATTTTGGTTATGACAAGAGTTTTGCAATTGATAGCCGTGGTAGAAGTGGAGGAATAGGAATTTTTTGGAATAACGAAATAAATGTTGAAATTCTTGGTTATTCCGATTATCACATTGATTGCGCTGTGGAGGAAGGAGATAATGATCCTTGGAGAGCCACTGTGGTTTATGGCGAAGCACAGACACACCTTAGATACAAAACCTGGGACACTCTGAAGAACATTAGCACTACCAGCAGTCTGCCTTGGCTCTGTCTCGGCGATTTTAATGAAGTTTTACGTCCCGAGGAGCATGATGGAGTTGGTCAAAGGAGTAATGCACAAATACAGCATTTTCGTGACGCGGTTGATGTGTGCATGTTGCTAGACATGGGCTACGTGGGTCGCTTCTGGACCTTTGAAAAGAAAGTTAGGGGGGGATCCTACACTAGGGTACGGCTGGATCGCGCACTAGCCAATCCCGAGTGGCGAGCGCGATTTCCCCTGGCAGACCTGACTCACCTGACAGCTGCATCGTCAGATCATTGCCCCATCTTGCTGCGCTTGAACAGGGAAGAGCCACGGAACAGGCAACCAAAAGTCTTCCGGTATGAAGTAATGTGGGAGGGACACGAATCATGGAGAGAAACAATCAGTGCTGCATGGACAGGAGGAGGAACGAGCAATAGAGTGGAGGATCTTCGGGCAAAGTTGGAATCTATATCCCAGGGCTTGGGACGGTGGAACAATGATACTTTTGGGAACGTACGAAAAGAGATCCGAAAACAGAAAGCTGAACTAGAAAAGCTGCGGGCTGATCCTAGCCGTATCGCTCCGTCACACGCCGAACTCAAAATAAATGAGAACCTAGTTGAACTTTATCACCGGGAAGAAATTCTATGGAGGCAGCGGTCACGGATTGAGTGGTTAACATCCGGTGACAAAAATACAAAGTTTTTCCATCTGAGAGCAAGCATTCGTAGGAAGAAGAATATGATAAAGGCGCTCCAAAACTCCCTCGGCATGATGAGAAATGACCCGAATGAGCTCAAAGCAATGGTACACCAATTTTATGAAACTTTGTATACGACAGAAGGGGTGAACAATATGGAAACGGTTCTAGATTGTGTTCCAACAAAGGTGACGGCGGAGATGAACGAGCTGCTGGTTGCACCTTATAAGGAAGAGGAGGTAAAGAAAGCACTCTTCCAGATGTTTCCGACCAAAGCGCCTGGCCCTGATGGCTTCCCGGCTCACTTTTATCAACATCACTGGGATCTTTGTGGAGCTGAAGTAACGCAGGCGGTTCTCAGGATTATTCGAGGAGAGGAAAGTCCCGAAAGTATCAATGACACGGTCCTGGTTCTCATACCTAAGGTAATGAACCCTACTATGCTAGCTCAGTTTAGACCTATCAGTTTATGCAATGTATTGTACAAGATTGCGTCCAAGGTGATTGCGAACAGATTAAAAATGATCCTTCCAGACATCATCTCAGAAGAACAATCAGCGTTTGTACCAGGAAGGCATATCACAGACAACATCATCAGCGCTTACGAGTGTCTTCACTTTATGAAACGCAGCAAAGCCAAAGTAAACAGTTTTTGTGCTCTCAAGTTAGATATGATGAAGGCATATGACAGGCTAGAGTGGGATTACTTGCAGGCGATGATGATAAAACTTGGCTTTGCTCCATCATGGGTCCAGATAGTCATGAGCATGGTTCGGTCAGTATCCTTTTCTGTACTCTTTAATGGTGAAAGACTTGACACTTTCAATCCATCCAGAGGCATTCGGCAGGGAGATCCGATATCCCCATATCTCTTTCTGATCGCAGCGGAGGGCCTTTCGTGCCTACTGAAATCTAGTTCGTCTTCGTCTCAGCTTGAAGGGATCAAGGTGGCACCCACGGCGCCAGCCGTGAACCATCTCCTTTTCGCTGACGACAGCCTGCTGTTGTTCAAATCGAGTATTGAAGGGGCTACGACAGTCTCAAACTTGCTGGAGAGTTACTGTATGGCATCTGGCCAGCGGATAAACCATGAGAAATCGTCAATATTCTTTAGCAAAGGTTGTCCACAAGCCATGAGGGGAAGCATCAAAGGTGTTTTAAACGTGCAGAATGAATCGCTCAATGACAGGTACTTGGGTATGCCCACAGAGGTGGGGCACTCGAAGAATGGCACATTCAAGTATTTGAGAGATCGTGTATGGGAAAAGATAAGAGGGTGGATGGAGAAGCTTTTGTCTTCTGCAGGCAAAGAAATTCTTATCAAGTCAGTAGCTCAGTCAATTCCAGTTTACTCGATGTCATGTTTCCTTCTCCCCCGAGGTTTATGTGAGAATATCACTTCCATGATCAGACAGTTCTGGTGGGGGACCAAGGGGGGTAAACGTAAACCCAGCTGGGTAGCCTGGGAGGAGATGACTAAGCCAAAGAGCCTAGGAGGACTGGGATTCAGGGATTTGGAGATTTTCAATCTTGCTTTACTTTCGAAGCAGGCGTGGAGGTTGATACAAAACCCTACATCTTTGAGTGCCCTAATTCTCAAGGGGGTTTATTTCCCTGATGTGTCTCTCTTTGAAGCAACCCTGGGGAACCATCCATCACAAATTTGGCGGGCACTCATTGAGGGACGGGACATTATGGTGCAGGGGCTGGTAAGGAGGATTGGAAACGGTGAAACTACAAACATCTGGCGGGATAACTGGCTACCTCGAACGCACATGAAGCGACCACTGACATCTCTGGTTCAACACCCCCCTCAGAAAGTTTCAGAACTGATCAACACGGTTACATGCTCCTGGAACGAACATCTGGTTCGTGCTACCTTTGTTCCTATTGATGCAGAAACTATTATGCAAATTCCTCTCTGTACCAGAAACATGGAGGACTTCTGGGCGTGGGGTGAGGACAGACGAGGTATTTTCACGGTCAGATCTGCTTATCACATGATCCACCAGAAGAAGCTAAGCAGGGAAGCGTGGTTATATGAGCAAGGGGGCCCTTCCCATACACGGGCAAACGATGAAATTTGGACAAAGCTTTGGGGATTCGATGTTCCATCTAAACTGAAGATTTTCCTTTGGAGATTTGTTAAGAACACAACACCCACGGGAGCACTTCTGCATCACAGGAACATGGCGGAGACGCCTGCTTGCAGTTTATGCGGAGCGGAGGACACTTGGAAGCATGCATTGCTAGATTGCACCGTCGCCAGAAGCACATGGGCTTTGTCTTCTGAAGAGATCATTGATGCTTTGAGCAGGAACGAGGAAGGGGATGCGAAGCGGTGGCTCTCTGTCATGCACGAGGCCCTTTCACATGAGAATTTCACAACACTTGTGATTACATTGTGGGCTGTGTGGGGAGCGCGCCGCAAGGCGATCTATGAGCTAATATACCAAACTCCTTTCCAGGTTCATGGCTTTATACAGTCCTACATGAGGGAACTACAGTCCATCAAAGCTATTCAGTCTAGGCAGGGTGGAAACCCTGCTACTCGTCCCACAAGATGGATTCCCCCCCCAGCGGGTGTCACAAAGCTGAATGTAGACGCTGCAGTTGGAAGGGGCAACAGATATGGCTCGGTTGCGGCGATTTCAAGGGATCCGGATGGCCTATTTCTGGGAGCGTCGGCGGTGGTTTATGCTGGCATATCTGATCCGGCCACACTAGAGTGCATGGCGATCAGGGAGGCTTTGGCCTTAGCAGATGACCTGAACGTTTCAGCTGTGCTAGTGGCATCTGATGCGACGGTGGTGGTCGAGGACATCAAGGCCAACAACCCAACTGCGTATGGTGCGATCATACATGAAATATTAGAACATAGTTTCAATTTCTCCTTTTGTAATATCAGTCACGAATTTAGGAGCTCGAATGTCGAAGCTCACAAACTCGCGAAGCATGCATTATCCCTTCCGGCTGGCCGACATGTGTGGTTGGGACAGCCGGACGGACTTTCTTTCGTCCATGTAAACATTGTGACGACGTAATAAAGCTTCGGAGTTTGCCTCAAAAAAAAAAAAAAGCTGGTTGTTTTGGCTAATGGAATAGAAGTTTTCCATTTTCAAAAAAAAAAAAAGGTGTCAATGTCTGTGTTTTGCAAAAGAAGGAAAAAACTGAATCTCTATATTTTTGCGTGCTCTTTTTTTAGATGTACATATTTTTGTGTACTCCTTGCAACGAAGATTTCCTCGAAAAAGAAAGAACCTTCCCATAAATAAAGAAAAAACTGTCTAAGAATAAGATGGAGCCAAGCCAAGTCCGTTCCGAACTGCCAGTAGCACGGAAGACCTACTTCCGCCGCCCTGGACGGGGATCGGCGGGGCGATCATGGCGGATTCCAACAAACAACCAGTGACGGCTCACCACCACGGGCTCCCCGATGAGATCGTGATCTGGGAGATCCTCGTCCGCCTGCCCCCCAAATCCCTCCTCCGCTGCCGCGCCGTCTGCCGTGCGTGGCGTCGCACCACCTCCGCCGGCGACTTCTTGCTCGCGCACCACGCCCACCAGCCCACCCTTCCCATCGCCTCCGGCTACGGTTACTGCGGCCCCTCCGTCAAACGAGACATCATCACCTTCGACCACCGGGCCGCCGATGCCCAGCTCCAACACGTCACCAAGCTTGACGTCGGGAGGTTCTGTGTTCTCCAGGCCTCCTGCGACGGCCTCCTCCTCCTCCTCTCCTGTAACACGTTTGCTGCCTCCTGCTTCTACATCTGCAACCCGGCCACTCGCCAGTACACTCGCCTTCTGATGCTTTGTCACTTCAAGGTTTTGGGAATGTACCGCACTGCCCTACTGGCGAGTACCAAATACTGTTGTATCATAAAGATGAGAACATCGGCTCCATCCCGTCGGCGAGGAACATGATCGCTACTACATCATTGCATTGGGCTCTGTCGAGCCGCCGAGGAACATCAAGTGTGCGCCGGGGGACGAGCAAGTGTATTTACATGGTGGGGAAGCTCTCGTGTTTCGTGGCAACCTGCATTGGCACCTACGGCAACGTGAGACCGAAAGCAATAAGATAGTGGTATTTGACTCCACAACTGAGTCGTTCAATCAAATGCATGCTCCAATGGTTTTTCGGCACGCCACGCTATTTGAGATGGATGGCATGCTCGGCATGTTCAGTTGTAATGATGTTGGTACTACCATCAATATCTGGGAATTGCAGGACTATGAAAACCAGGTCTGGACCTTCAAGTGCAAAATTGAAATACCGATCAATGAGATCAGTGTGCTATGTGGAAAACATGACGATTATTGGTTTGCGGTGATGGTGCCTAGGGATGGTGACTTGCTTGTCCTAGTCCAATTCGCCGAGTGGCTACTTCAGGTTGACGCGGATGGCAAGTTGGTCACCAGTTTCCATCAACCAGAACTCTTTGCTACTCAATTGCAGCTGAAACAAACTCTTGTCCCACATACTTTCTTTTCCACACCAGAATACCAGATAGTTATGTGTGAATGCTCTGCCTTCCATCTGAAGGCTGTTGAGTGAGTTGGTGCTTGTTAACGTCCTACTCCCTCTGTCCTATTACTATAATATAAGATGTTATTATAACGAATATACTCATATATTGATTGAAATAACATCTTATTTTATGGGATGGGGGCAGTAGATGTTTGCATCCTTAAGAGTTGCAAGGGTGTATGAATCAGATCAACTATGAGCCTACTAGAATCTTTGTTGATGCATACAAAGTAATGATCAAGAAGCTCTCGCTATATTGTGGCATCATGCAATCTATGCTTGTTTGACCATGTTGACGAAAGTGACTCGTGTGCATGTTGATTCTAAACTTATCAATGTCTTTTAATTTGTGTCGGAATATGTGCTAGCTATCTTGTTCTTTTAACTAGTGGTCTTTCTACTCACTCTGTTCACAAATATAAGATGTTCTAACTTTTTGTGAATAGGATAGATATAGACATGTTTTAATATATTTGTTAATTCAGTCTGTATGTACTCCATCCGTTCCTAAATATAAGTCTTTGTAGAGATTCTACTATGGAAATATGCAAAACATCTTATATTTGTGAACAGAGGGAGCACAACACGAGGTTTTCTTCCTTGCCGATCTTCAGACAAGGTAGCATCTACTGATCAATCCATTGCCACCAGATGTTTGTGCGAGCAGAAGAAGAAGAATGCACGGCTAAGTGTATGCTATTGGTCTATGCTATTGAGGACATAAAACATTAGCGAGAGTAAAACGCTCAAAGCTCCAGCACGCGTCCCTCCTGTCACCTCCCACCAGGGGCGACAGGGGGAGAGAAACCCTAGCACTTCAGCAGCCACCCCCCCCCTCATCGTCCCCAGAGGCGGTCGCCGGGGAACCCCTCGCTCTGCCGGTGAAGGGGACATAGGTCGAGGCCCTGGCGCCTCGTGGCCGTGGCATAGCGGGAGGGGCAACGCTCAGTGGTGATCTGGAGTGGCGGCATGTTCCACTGTGGCTGCTCTTCCTGGTAGTGTGGCGTCGCTCCGGGGGCTTCCTGGGGACTGTGGTCTCTGTTTGGGGTGCTGCTCGATCTGTGGCGCATGGATCCCGGAGCAGTGGCTGCAGCGCCCCTTCCGCCGGGATGTTTGGCCAGGTGGCGGATCCTTGTGGCTGTGCCCCCGGGGCAGTGGGTCGCAAGATCCCAAGCCCAGGTTCTTCACTAGAGATGTGTCTGCATGCCTAACCGCTGTGCTGCTAGACACTATGGTGGTGCTGGCAGCCGGCTAGGCGGCGGCGTGGGTGCCTGCTGCCGTGATGTTTATGGTGACGGTCCTCATGCTCTTTTCGCTTCATGGTAACGTCCTGCAAGATTGGTCCTCCTCGATCTGGTCATCGACGTGTTTCGGAACTACTGACGGAGTTCTTGCCACTAGTAGAAAACAGGGCTTTGGTTCAGGCCTGGCCAGCTCATTAGTCCCGGTTCTTCATGAACCGGGACCCATGGGGGCCATTAGACCCGGTTCATGAGCCCAGGGGGCCGACCTGGGCCTCGTGGGCATTGGTCCCGGTTTGTCTGGATCCATTTGTCCCGGTTCTAGGCACGAACCGGGACCAATGGGCCGCGCTCCTGGCCCACAGTCATTGGTACCGGTTCGTGCCTTGAACCGGTATAGAAGGGTGAATTTAGTCCCAGTTCCTGCCACGAACCGGGACAAATAATTTGCCTATATATACCTATCGCCGCGGCAGAGCACTCCACAGTGCTCTATTTTTTCTGGCCGGCGAGGGGAGGGCATTTGGGTGCTCTAGCTCACCTCCTATGCACATGAGGTGTTCGATGAAATGCCCGAGCCACACTCACTACTAGGGAAAAGCCTAGCAGCAGCGCGGGTTTTGGGCCTATCAGTAGCGCGGGTAGAAGCGCTACTGATAAGGCGCTACAGCTAATGCTTAGCAATAGCGCGGCTTGACCCATGCTACTGCTAAATTGACTTAGTAGCAGCGGTTCTTAGAACATCGCTATCGTTAATTAGTAGTAGCGCTTCTCTAACCCGCTACTACTACTATTTAGTATTTTATTTCTTTTCTATTTCATGTTGTATTCATACACCTTTACACAAGTTTTCATACAACAGGAATTTAGAGATTGTTTTACATCATAATGAGTTATTACATCATGGGGTGAAAGAATCAGTGGACTAGTTTCAAGTGGATGTCCATCCGCTTGAAACTAATCCGCGGTTCTTTCACCCAATGATATAATAATATCATCATCATCGTCATATCATTAACAACTTAGCATCATAATACATCATTGTCATATAACACCTCCTCAATATCATCGTTTTCATCATTGACATCACATAACACCTCCTCAAGATCATCATTATCAACTCTAACACATTACCACATAATAAACATATTGTACCTCATAGGACCTATTACATTCGATTAAGACCTACTACATTTTCTAAGGTAAAATAACAAAAAACAAGATAGCACCTGACTCTCCATTATGGAGAATGGAGATTAGCCTGTCTCCTATTCTTGCCTTTCGCTGAATGTTACTTCCAAGAACCTCCTTGCGAATGTCCATACATTTCTTCCATTCTCTGATGATCATGTGTTCACGGGTTTTAGAAATCCGATATGCACAAGTGAGCTCCCTAGATTTACCTGGCAGTATGTTCAGAACTGAGAGGCGACCATGCAGAGACATCAGATGAGGCACACAATCCATCGGGAGTTTCTGTTGAAAAACATAATAACAACTTTGTAGTTAGCAATGATGTACTAGTTTTAGAAGTATGCAAAAAATGCACGAATGTCGTAATAGTAAAAAATCTTATCAGGGTATCTCCAGAGAAGTTATCGTTGTTCAACACATGCACTAGTGGCACGTATTCACCATAATTTGGAGGAGTTCGATAATAGGCATTGTAATTCTCAAGAAGAGTACAAAATGCGATCAGATGATTTTTCTCCTTATATGTTAATTGGGTGCCTTCGGTGTAGTGGGTTTTATCTACCATCTTCCGCACAGTCTTTGAAGAATCAAAATAAGCTGTCAATGGAAATAAGCTATCAACTATTTTGAAATAAAGAATATAAATTAGTTAATAACTATGTTTGAGAAACTCACATAGCGGTACAATCGGCAGCGTATCAACAAGGACCCAAATGTCCATATTGTCTTCCTCGCTGTCAGGATCACCAAGATCCATGGTGATAATCATACCCTCATCAAAACCATACATTTTGCAAAGTGCTTCCCAATTTTGGCAACCAAAATGGGTTACGCTCTGAGCATTGTACAGATTTACTTCAAAATCCATATCATGATGGGTCCTTAGGTGTATTTTCTTTGTTTGAAAATTGTCATGGTCTTCAAAACCCATCCTCTCCAAGACATAGCGTCTTGCATGGCATGGGATAAGCTAGTCGAATTGTAAAATATGAAAATTAGACGTTGAAATAGTTGAAGTCATGCTTAATGGAGAAAAAAACTATTGTCGCTGCTATGCATCAGTATGAACATCGCAGGTCTCCTCGAGCTTAATGCTGAAGCGGCGATCGTCCTCCAGCCGAACGAACCTGTCGCACATACCTCGATCGTCGTGGCACCAGCTACACTCCCCCGGGAGACCGTCGTCATCCGAGTACGACATTTCCTACAATCATAATTCAAAGATTAAACTTGTACATATTCTAGCACAAGTCATGTCAGAATTCAAGACAAAATCCGGCATGACCTTTGCTAAAAAAGGACATATCGAGCGCTTGAAATTTGCCGGAACGGAAATTAATCAACACTCCGACAAAATATAGGCCACTCGGAGATGTAAACTGAACATGAACGGCCACTTGGGCAACCACATATCCTATTTGAGCAACAACACAAAATATACAAGGATATTTGGCTGGTCTCACCTCGATGTCGGAGGGGGTACGTCGGTGACTGGGATGACGGTGGGGATGTCGGAGGGGGTCGGTGACGGGGAAGACGGAGGTCACCTGAAACCATATAAGTTATCACTAGCAACAAAACATGTTCAACTAGTTTTATTAATTCAACTAGTTCTTACTAAATATAAACTTACTATAAGAAAGAAAAAAACTAGTTCTTTCTAAAAATAAAGTAGTTCAACTAGTTATATTAATTTTCTTACTAAAAATAGATTAGTTCTGTTAATTCAACTAGTTCAACTAGTTTATTAATTTACTTACTAAACTAGTTCAACTACAACTAAAGTAGTTCAACTACCACTACTACTACTAAAAATCTAGTACTAACTAAGCTAAATTAACATCTACTACTACTAAATTAACATCTAGTACTAGCTAACCCTAAATTAACATCTACTACTACTAAATCTAGTACTAACTAGTGGCAGGGGGTGGGGGGCGACGGAGAGGTAGCTAGGGGCGGCAAGGTCGAGGGCGGTGGGAGGAGGGCTGCCGGCGGAGGAGAGAGGAGGGGCGGCCGCAGGCGGAGGGAGGAGGACGGCGGCGGAGGAGGGAGGGGCGGCCGCAGGCGGAGGGGAGGATGTGCGAGGAGGATGGAGGAGGGACGGAAGGAGGGGAGTACCCTGGCGGCGGACAAACGAAGGCGGCGGCGGCGGCGACGACGGACGACGACGGTTGACGTGGGCGAGAGTGAGAGTGTGAGTGAGAAGGGCCGGTCCTCCCATGGGGATAAGGTAGGGATAGTTGTAGCGCGTTTGACAAAAAGCGCTACAACTAACGTAAGTAGCAGTAGCGCTCTACAATAGATAGTGCGCCATCGCTATAGCTAGCGGGGGCCAAGGTCATGGCAACTATAGCGAGAGCGCTGAGGCCACAAACAGCCATCGCCACTTCCAAGTCAGAGCGCTTTGGCGGACACGCGCTGCTGCTAAGTAGCAGTAGCGTGGTATTTTGAAGCGCGCTGCAGGTAAGATTCTGTGTATAGGCTTTTCCCTAGTAGTGACTAGTTAAGCTTTCTCCTCTCGAAGCTCGACTTCGGAGCTCCATTTTTTCTGAGATTTGTCTAGATTTAGCGGTCCGTCACGCCCCGTCCCCGTTTTCACCGCCGTTGATCGCCCGTGCTGATCTCGTCGCCCGCACCACCGTGGTGAGCCTTCTGTTCTTATCTTCTTTTTGATTTTCTTAGTTTAGATAGATACTTGTCTGATTTTCTTACTTTAGATAGATACTTGTCTGATTTTCTTACTTTTGACACACATAATTATATGTAATGCACGCAGATGAACCCGCAATGGATGTATGGTGACAGACACAGCTCCGAGTACATTAAGGGCGTGCATAATTTTCTCGAAGTGGCTGAGGCAAACAAGCAGAATGGTTTTATGTGTTGTCTATGCCCTAAATGTGGGAATACGAAGTCTTACTCTAACCCGAAAATCCTTCACACCCACCTGCTTTACAAGGGTTTCATGCCACACTATAATGTCTGGACGAGGCATGGAGAAATAGGGGTTATGATGGAAGACGGCGAAGAAGAAGAGGACGATGACAACTATGTGCCCCCTAAATACGGTGATGCCGCAACGGGAGGAGCTGCTGAAGATCAAGAGGAACCAGACGATGTGCCCGATGATGCTGCAATGGGGGAAGCTACTGAAGATCAAGAGGAACCAGATGATGTGCCCGATGATGATGATCTCCGCCGGGTCATTGTCGATGCAAGGACGCAATGCAAAAGTCAAAAGAAGAAGATGAAGTTCCATCGCATGTTAGAGGATCACAAAAAAGGGGTTGTACCCAAATTGCGAAGATGGCAACACAAAGCTGGGTACCGTACTGGAATTGCTGTAGTGAAAGGCAGAGAATGTTGTGCCTGACAAAGGATTTCAGAAGCTACTGAAAATATTGAAGAAGAAGCTTCCAAAGGATAACGAATTGCCCGACAGTACGTACGCAACAAAGAAGGTCGTATGCCCTCTAGGATTGGAGGTGCAGAAGATGCATGCATGCCCTAATGACTGCATCCTCTACCGCGGTGCATACGAGGATTTGAATGCTTGCCCGGTATGCGGTGCATTGCGGTATAAGATCAGACGTGATGACCGTGATGATGTTGATGGCGAGCCACTACTGGGAAAAGGGCTATAGATAGGATTGACACTAATGACGCACCAGGGAAGTAGTGCGCAACTACTATATACTAATGGTGCACCAGTTGGTAGTGCGCCATTAGTGTGGAAGACACTAATGGCGCACCACAAAAAAGGTGCGCCACTAGTGATAATTTTTTTTTCATTTTTGCGGTGCCCCATGTTGGGGAATGTGGTAATTTCAAAAAATTTCCTACGCACACGCAAGATCATGGTGATGCATAGCAACGAGAGGGGAGAGTGTTGTCTCACGCACCTCGTGAGACCGGCGAAGCGATCACAACGTAGAGGAAGTAGTCGACGCTCTCCTCGCGATCCGACCGATCCCGCCGTTACTCGGCGCCCGAGTTCTTGACACACGTACAGCTCGATGACGCCCCTCGACTCGATCCAGCCGAGTGTCGAGGGAGAGTTCCACAAGACGACGGCGTGGACGATCTTGATGTTCTATCGGCGCAGAGCCGCTTAAGCTTCGCGACGATGTGACCGAGGTGGAATATGGTGGAAGGGGCACCGCACACGGCTAAGGAACGATCCGTAGATCAAACTTGTGTGTTCTAGGGTGCCCCCTGCCCCGTATATAAAGCAGGAGGGGGAGGTGCGGCCGGCCCAAGGGAGGCGCTGCCGAGGAGTCCTACTCCCACCGAGTAGGACTCCCCCCTCCTAGTTGGAGTAGGATTGGGGAGGGGAAGAGAGAGGGGCGCCGCCTCTCTCCTAGTCCTATTCGGACTAGGGGGGGAGGGGGCGCTCGGCCACCCTTGGCCGGCCCTTCCTCTTCTCCCTCGTGGCCCACTAAGGCCCAATAGCCCCGGAGGGTTCCGTAACCCCGGTTTCCTAAAAATCCCGATTTCACCCGAACTATTCGAACTCCAAATATAGGCTTCCAATATATCAATCTTTATGTCTCGACCATTTCGAGACTCCTCGTCATGTCCGTGATCACATCCGGACTCAACTTCTTCGTACATCAAAATACATAAACTCATAATATAACATCCATCGAAACCTTAAGCGTGGACCCTACGGTTCGAGAACAATGTAGACATAACCGAGACACGCCTCCGGTCAATAACCAATAGCGGACCTGGATGCCCATATTAGCTCCTACATATTCTACGAAGATCTTTATCGGTCAGACCGCATAACAACATACGTTGTTCCTTTGTCATCGGTATGTTACTTGCCCGAGATTCGATCGTCGGTATCCAATACCTAGTTCAATCTCGCTACCGGCAAGTCTCTTTACTCGTTCCGTAATACATCATCTCATAGCTAACTTATTAGCTGTAATGCTTGCAAGGCTTCAAAGATGTGTATTACCGAGAGGGCCCAGAGATACCTCTCCGACAATCGGAGTGACAAAACCTAATCTCAAATACGCCAACCCAACATCTGCCTTTGGAGACACCTGTAGTACTCCTTTATAATCACCCGCTTATGTTGTGACGCTTGGTAGCACCCAAAGTGTTCCTCCGTAAACGGAGTTGCATAATCTCATAGTTACAGGAACATGTATATGTCATGGATAAAAGCAGTAGCAACATACTAAACGATCGTGTGCTCAGCTAATGGAATGGGTCATGTCAATCAGATCATTCTACTAATGATGTGACCTTGTTAATCAAATAACAACTCTTTGTTCATGGTTAGGAAACATAACCATCTTTGATTAACAAGCTAGTCTAGTAGAGGCATACTAGTGGCATACTGTTTGTCTATGCATTCACACATGTATCATGTTTCCGGTTAATACAATTCTAGCATGAATGATAAACATTTATCATGAAATAAGGAAATAAATAATAACTTTATTATTGCCTCTAGGGCATATTTCCTTCAGTCTCCCACTTGCACTAGAGTCAATAATCTAGATTACATAGTAATGATTCTAACACCCATGGAGTCTTGGTGTTGATCATGTTTTGCTCGTGGAAGAGGCTTACTCAACGGTCTGCTACATTCAGATCCGTATGTATCTTGCAAATCTCTATGTCTCCCACCGACTAAATCCGGATGGAATTGAAGCGTCTTTTGATGTGCTTGGTCCTCTTGTGAAATCTGGATTCCTTCGCTAAGGCAATTGCTCCAAGATTGTCACGAAGATTTTCATTGGACCCGATGCACTAGGTATGACACCTAGATCGGATATGACCTCCTTCATCCGCACTCCTTCATTAGCTGCTTCCGGCTGCTATGTACTCCGCTTCACATGTAGATCCCGCTATGACGCTTTGTTTAGAACTGCACCAACCGATAGCTCCTCCGCTTAGTGTAAATCACGATCCGGTCTGCGATTTAGAATCGTCCGGATCGGTGTCAAAGCTTGCATCAACGTAACTGCCATTTATGAGCTCTTTGTCACCTCCATATACGAGAAACATATCCTTAGTCCTTTTCGTATTTCAGATGTTCTTGACCGCTGTCCAAAGATCCACTCTGGATTACTTTGGTACCTCCTGCTAAGCTTATAGCAAGGCACACATCAGGTCTGTACACAAGATTGCATACATGATAGAGCCTATGGCTGAAGCATAGGGAACATCTTTCATTTTCTCTCTATCTTCTGCAGTGGTCGGGCATTGAGTCTTACTCAACTTCACACCTTGTAACACAAGCAAGAACCCTTTCTTTGCTTGATCCATTTTGAACTTCATCAAAATTTTGTCAAGGTATGTGCTTTGTGAAAGTCCAATTAAGCGTCTTGATCTATCTCTATAGATCTTAATGCCCAATATGTAAGCAGCTTCACCGAGGTCTTTCATTGAAAAACTCTTATTCAAGTATCCCTTTATGCTATCCAGAATTCTATATCATTTCCGATCAGCAATATGTCATCTACATATAATATCGAAATGCTACAGAGCTCCCACTCACTTTCTTGTAAATACAAAGCTTCTCCAAAAGTCTCAGATGAACCCAAATGCTTTGATCACACTATCAAAGCGCTTATTCCAACTCCGAGATGCTTGCACCAGTCCATAAATGGATCGCTGGAGCTTGCATACTTTGTTAGCTCCCTTGGATCGTTAAAACCTTCTGTTGCATCATATACAACTCTTCTTCTAGAAATCCATTCAGAATGCAGTCTTTACATCCATTTGCCAAATTTCATAATCATAAAATGCGGCAATTGCTAACATGATTCGGACAGACTTAAGCATCGCTACGGGTGAGAAGGTCTCATCGTAGTCAACTCCTTGAACTTGTCGAAACCCTTTGCAACAAGTCGAGCTTTGTAGACAATAATATTACCGTCGCCGTCGGTCTTCTTCTTGAAGATCCACTTGTTTTCTATTGCTTGCCTACCCTCGGGCAAGTCAACCAAAGTCCATACTTTGTTTTCATACATGGATCCCATCTCAGATTTCATGGCCTCAAGCCATTTTGCGGAATCTGGGCTCACCATCGCTTCTTCTAGTTCGTAGGTTCATCATGATCTAGTAGCATGACTTCCAGAATAGGATTACCGTACCACTCTGGTGTGGATCTTACTCTGGTTGATCTATGAGGTTCTGTAGTAACTTGATCTGAAGTTTCATGATCAACATCATCAACTTCCTCACTACTTGGTGTAGATGTCTCAGAAACCGGTTTCTGCGACAAACTACTTTCAAGTAAGGGAGAATGTACAATTACCTCATCAAGTTCTACTTTCCTCCCACTCACTTCTTTCGAGAGAAACTCCTTCTCTAGAAAGGATCCATTCTTGGCAACAAATGTCTTGCCTTCGGATCTGTGATAGAAGGTGTACCCAACTGTCTCCTTTGGGTATCCTATGAAGACACATTTCTCGATTTGGGTTCGAGCTTATCGGGTTGAAGCTTTTTCACATAAGCATCGCATCCCCAAACTTTAAGAAACGACAACTTTGGTTTCTTGCTAAACCACAGTTCATAAGGTGTCGTCTCAACGGATTTCGACGGTGTTCTATTCAGTGTGAATGCGGCCGTCTCTAGAGCATAACCCCAAAACGATAGCGGTAAATCTGTAAGAGACATCATAGATCGCACCATATCTAGTAAAGTATGATTACGACGTTCGGACACACCATTACGCTGTGGTGTTCCGGTGGCGGAGTTGCTAAACTATTCCGCATTGTTTCAAATGTAGACCAAACTCGTAACTCAAATATTCACCTCCACGATCGATCGTAGAAATTTAATTTTCTTATTACGATGATTTTCAACTTCACTCTGAAATTCTTTGAACTTTTCAAATGTTTCAGACTTATGTTTCATTAAGTAGATATACCCATATCTGCTTAAATCATCTGTGAAGGTGAGAAAATAACGATATCCGCCACGAGCCTCAACATTCATCGGACCACATACATCTCAGATGTATGATTTCCAACAAGTCTGTTGCTCTCTCCATAGTACCGAGAACGGGTTTTAGTCATCTTGCCCATGAGGCACGGTTCGCAAGTGCCAAGTGATTCATAATCAAGTGACTCCAAAAGTCCATCAAGATGGAGTTTCTTCATGCGCTTTACACCGATATGACCTAAACGGCAATTGCCACAAATAAGTTGCACTATCATTATCAACTATGCATCTTTTGGTTTCAACATTGTGAATATGTGTATCACTACTATCGAGATTCATCAAAATAGACCACTCTTCAAGGGTGCATGACCATAAAAGATATTACTCATATAAATAGAACAACCATTATTCTCTCGATTTAAATGAATAACCGCCTCGCATCAAACAAGATCCAGATATAATGTTCATGCTCAACGCAGCACCAAATAACAATTATTTAGGTCTAAAACTAATCCCAAGGTAGATGTAGAGGTAGCGTGCCGACCGCGATCACATCGACTTTGGAACCATTTCCCACGCCGCATCGCCACCTCGTCCTTTGCCGTGTTCGCAATCCGTAGTCCCTGCTTCGAGTTGCAAATATTAGCAATGTAACCAGATCAAATACCAGTGCTATCATGAGCTCTAGTAAGGTACACATCAATAACATGTATATCACATATACCTTTGTTCACCTTGCCATCCTTCTTATCCGCCAAATACTTGGGGCAGTTCCGCTTCAAAGGACCAGTCCGCTTGCGGAGAAGCACTCGGTTTCAGGCTTAGGTCCGGACTTGGGTTTCTTCTCTGAGCAGCAACTTGCTTGCTGTTCTTCTTGAAGTTCCCTTCTTCTTCCCTTTGCCTTTCTTCTTGAAACTAGTGGTCTTATTGACCATCAACACTTGATGCTCCTTCTTGATTTCTACCTCCGCAGCCTTTAGCATTGCGAAGAGCTCGGTATAGTCTTTACTAACCCTTGCATATTATAGTTCATCACGAAGCCTTTGTAGCTTGGTGGTAGTGATTGAAGAATTCATCAATGACACAATCATCCGGAAGATTAACTCCCAGTTGAGTCAAGTGATTGTAATACCCGGACATTTTGAGTATGTGCTCACCGATAGAACTATTCTCCTCCATCTTGCAGCTATAGAACTTATTGGAGACTTCATATCTCTCAATCCGGGCATTCTGTTGAATATCAACTTCAACTCTGGAACATCTCATATGCTCCATGACGCTCAAAACGTCGTTGAAGTCCCGGTTCTAAGCCGTAAAGCATGGCACATCGAACTATAGAGTAGTCATCAGCTTTGCTCGCCAGACGCTCATAACATCCGGTGTTGCTCTGCAGAAGAGCACGGCACCTAGCGGTGCATCCAGACGTAACTCTTACGTGCAGCAATGAGGATAATCCTCGAGTTACGGACCCAATCCGTGTAGTTGCTACCATCATCTTTCAACTTTGCTTTCTCAAGGAACGCATTAAAATTCAACGGAACAACAGACGAGCCATGTATCTACAATCAAACATAAACAAGCAAGATACTATCGGTACTAAGTTCATGATAAATTTAAGTTCAATTAATCATATTACTTAAGAACTCCCACTTAGACAGACATCTCTCTAGTCATCTAAGTGATCACGTGATCCAAATCAACTAAACCATAACCAATCATCACGTGAAATGGAGTAGTTTTCAATGGTGAACATCTTATGTTGATCATATCTACTATATGATTCACGCCGACCTTTCGGTCTCCGTGTTCGAGGCCATATCTGCATATGCTAGGCTCGTCAAGTATAACCCGAGTATTCTGCGTGTGCAAAACTGGCTTGCACCCGTTGTAGATGGACGTAGAGCTTATCACACCCGATCATCACGTGGTGTCTGGGCACGACGAACTTTGGCAACGGTGCATACTCAGGGAGAACACTTCTTGATAATTTTAGTGAGAGATCATCTTATAATGCTACCGTCAATCAAAGCAAGATAAGATGCATAAAAGATAAACATCACATGCAAATCAATATAAGTGATATGATATGGTCATCATCATCTTGTGCTTCGTGATCTCCATCTCTGCAGCACCATCATGATCACCATCGCCACCGGCCGACACCTTGATCTCCATCGTAGCATCGTTGTCGTCTCGCCATTCTTATGCTTCTACGATTATCGCTACCGCTTAGTGATAAAGTAAAGCATTACAGAAGCGATTGCATTTCATACAATAAAGCGACAACCATATGGCTCCTGCCAGATTGCCGATAACTTCGTTACAAAACATGATCATCTCATACAATAAAATATAGCATCACGCCTTGACCATATCACATCACAACATGCCCTGCAAAAACAAGTTAGACGTCCTCTACTTTGTTGTTGCAAATCTTACGTGGCTGCTACGGGCTTAAGCAAGAACCAATCTCACCTCGCATCAAAACCAAAACGATACTTCGTCAAATAGACTCCGTTTAACCTTCTCAAGGACCGGGCGAGCCACACTCGGTTCAACTAAAGTGAGAGAGACAGACACCCGCCAGTCACCTTTTAAGCAACGAGTGCTCGTAGCGGTGAAACCAGTCTCGCGTAAGCGTACGCGTAATGTCGGTCCGGGCCGCTTCATCTCACAATACCGCTGAACCAAAGTATGACATGCTGGTAGGTAGTATGACTTGTATCGCCCACAACTCACTTGTGTTCTACTCGTGCAAAACATCAAACCATAAAAACCTAGGCTCGGATGCCACTGTTGGGGAACGTGGTAATTTCAAAAATTTTCCTACGCACACGCAAGATCATGGTGATGCATAGCAACGAGAGGGAGAGTTTTGTCTACGCACCCTCGTGAGACCGGCGAAGCGATCACAACATAGAGGAAGTAGTCATACGCTCTCCTCGCGATCCGACCGATCCCGGCGCCAGCACTCCGGCGCCCCGAGTTCTTGACACACGTACAGCTCGATGACGCCCCTCGACTCGATCCAGCCGAGTGTCGAGGAGAGTTCCACAAGACGACGGCGCAGGACGATCTTGATGTTCTATCGGCGCGAGCCGCTTAAGCTTCGCGACGATGTGACCGAGGTGGAATATGGTGGAAGGGGGCACCGCACACGGCTAAGGAACGATCCGTAGATCAAACTTGTGTGTTCTAGGGTGCCCCCCTGCCCCCGTATATAAAGGAGGGAGGGGGGAGGTGCGGCCGGCCCAAGGGAGGCGCGCCGGAGGAGTCCTATTCCCACCGGGAGTAGGACTCCCCCTCCTTTCCTAGTTGGAGTAGGATTGGGGGAGGGGGAAGAGAGAAGGGGGGGCGCCGCCCTCCTCTCCTTGTCCTATTCGGACTAGGGGGGGGGCGCGCGCCCCCCGGCCGGCCCTTCCTCTTCTCCCTCGTGGCCCACTAAGGCCCAATAGCCCCGGAGGGTTCCGTAACCCCGGTTTCCGATAAAATCCCGATTTCACCCGAACTATTCAACTCCAAATATAGGCTTCCAATATATCAATCTTTATGTCTCGACCATTTCGAGACTCCTCGTCATGTCCGTGATCACATCCGGACTCGAACTTCTTCGTACATCAAAATACATAAACTCATAATATAACAGTCATCGAAACCTTAAGCGTGCGGACCCTACGGTTCGAGAACAATGTAGACATGACCGAGACACGTCTCCGGTCAATAACCAATAGCGGGACCTGGATGCCCATATTAGCTCCTACATATTCTACGAAGATCTTTATCGGTTAGACCGCATAACAACATACGTTGTTCCCTTTGTCATCGGTATGTTACTTGCCCGAGATTCGATCGTCGGTATCCAATACCTAGTTCAATTTCGTTACCGGCAAGTCTCTTTACTCGTTCCGTAATACATCATCTCACAGCTAACTTATTAGCTGTAATGCTTGCAAGGCTTCAGTGATGTGTATTACCGAGAGGGCCCAGAGATACCTCTACGACAATCGGAGTGACAAAACCTAATCTCGAAATACGCCAACCCAACATCTGCCTTTGGAGACACCTGTAGTACTCCTTTATAATCACCCGATTACGCCAGGACGCTTTGGTAGCACCAAAGTGTTCCTCCGTAAACGGAGTTGCATAATCTCATAGTTACAGGAACATGTATATTTCATGGATAAAAGCAGTAGCAACATACTAAACGATCGTGTGCTCAGCTAATGGAATGGGTCATGTCAATCAGATCATTCTACTAATGATGTGACCTTGTTAATCAAATAACAACTCTTTGTTCATGGTTAGGAAACATAACCATCTTTGATTAACAAGCTAGTCTAGTAGAGGCATACTAGTGACATACTGTTTGTCTATGCATTCACACATGTATCATGTTTCCGGTTAATACAATTCTAGCATGAATGATAAACATTTATCATGAAATAAGGAAATAAATAATAACTTTATTATTGCCTCTAGGGCATATTTCCTTCACGCCATTAGTAAGCTTCCCCCTCACTCCACCTGTTCCCCTCCCTCCCTTCCTCCCCACTCGACCTAATTTGCCCCCTCCGCCCCAACCGTACGCCGCTGCCGCCGCCCCCTTCGTCCCCTCCGTCCCCTGTCGCCGCCGCCCGACCCCAGCTGAATCCACCCCGCCACCGACCCGACCCCTCCGCGACCGGCCGCACCCGCCAGTACCTCTCCTCCTTCCTCCTTCCTCCCTCTCCACCCTTCCTCCACATTCCCTCCCTCCCTCCCCTTCCGTCGCGCCCTCCGCCTCCCCACTGTCCTAGCACCCACGGCGACAACACGAGGCCTCGTGCCCCCGCACCGCCGCAGCCCCGTCGTCTCTGCTTCGTCTTCGGGCCTCCTCCTCTCTCCAGATGGAGCGCTGCCGGACCTCCGCCCGGCTGCTCAGCCGCAGCCCGCTCCCGCCCCGGCCCCAACCCTAGGTGCGGCGCCGATCCACCCGCCAACTCACTAGCCTGCTCACGCACGCGCCGCGCCGCCCTCTCTAGCTAGACGAAGCACACATTTGTCTCAGCTCATGTCTCTAGCCTGATATCTTCTGCTTTGCAAAGAAAAATGAGAGGGGATTACAGAGGCGACAAAACATTTACATGTGCATGGGTCGAATCACCTAACAGAGACAAAGACATATGACCTTGACATGGTTACTGATATGATAATTGGTCCTGGCCTATGACCTTGACCTTGACATTGTGCATTAGCTCTAAATTTCTCTCTTTCACGGTGAGACAAGGGACCGGTTTGCATCCACACTAGCTTGGAATATATTTTTGCTGTTGATGAGCTGAACAATGACAGACACACTTGATTGCACATTTTGTTCTTGGAAAATGAAGTATTTATTGCACATTTTGGCGTTGAGAACTTGGGATGGATGTTCAATAGTTTGTTAGTAGCTTGTCGGAAGTGATTCATCTAGGTGAAGATCTCTCTATTTTACTTGAAGCAGTAAGATCTATTAGATTTCAGAATCCAGCGCAACAAGTGTAAACTGAGCCTAAGGCTACCTAACCAAAATTTGGTTATCTTCATATGTGCTAACCAGTTTTTTTGGCTACTGTTCTATAGTAGGAGTAGATTACAGTTTGTCTGAGCACACCACGGTTCAGGAACAGAGATAGAAAAATGTCCGACTTTCTTTTGATTGGAGATCTTTTTTTCTGTCTGTTTTTAGACACAGCGTAGATGCATGCTTTATCATTTTGGATTTTCTTAGCCTCCCATTTGATATGTTCTACATTTTGTTTTATTTTTAGGTGTTTTTTTTTTCTGTTTCTGGGGACGCTGTCATTTGCAAACAATACTAAAATCCATGAGCTGAGACAAATGTGTGCTTCATCTGTTAAGGGTTGAAGGCCAAATTCCACCCCGCTTGCCGCCGATGTTGATGTTAAGCTACTGCCGCTGCTTTTTTCTGCTAATTGTTGTCGCTTGTAGTAGTTATGTTGGTGTTGCTTGCCGCATACAGCCCGAATTCCTTAGGTTAGTTAGCAATAGTTTAGGATAATTGGCTTAGGTGGTTAGGCTAATTAGTGATTATTAGATTTAGTGTTAATGACATGTGGACCAATGTGCGATCAACGCTTTATGGTCAATTTGCATATAAACATATCCACTCGGGCCCCGTAGCATTACATGGCCATTGATGCAGTAGCACTAGCTTGCATTGTAGTAGCTTGACTTAATGATTTGGAGTACCATAGTGATGCTTGCTTAAAACTGAAGTAGCAGCAATTGGTAGTGATAGCTAGCTTGACTGGATTATGTGCTTAATTCACTGAATTTGGTTGGTGAAGATGAATTAGCAGCTCCCCCATGTAGCTAGAATTGGTATGATTTCTATGGAGAATGACCAATTCAGCTTCTTACCCCTAAAAAATCAGCTTCTTTAAAACTGACAGCAGGTTCCTCCCATGTTTCATTTTTTCTAGTTAGTTTCTTCCAGCTATAGGTTAGTTTATAGCTAGAATTATGTATTTCAACCATTTATATGTTTAGTTTCCAGCTACAGGTTAGTTTACATCTACTAGCTGCTAATACAACATAATATTTGATATGAGCAGGGTGAACAACCTTCAGGTCCCGGGAATCTACTCAAGGCTGCAGACACTTCTTGTCTCACTTCTTTTATCATCGGTATAATATTCATATTAAGGAGTTTCTATAAGTTCATTGTTCTTACCTGCAAATTTAAAATGAAAGCACAATCAATCCATATTAAGTGCTCATCCTAGTGGCAGGCAAAATAATTAGGGGAGTGTGTCATTCTTTCTATGGTCATGTAAGAGAAATGCTCTGCCTTGCTAATTTTACCATGAGATCTGGGGTAATCAGCTAGTTCTTGTCAAAGCAAGTGGTTTTCCTGAGCTATGCCTTGGTTAGAAAATGATGCATGATGCATGCACCGGTTTTCTGTTTCTAACTCTGAATCGATATAAACCATACGGTTGGCATAAGTGGTCTTTTGTATATGTGCTTGATGCTTTGTTAATATAAAGCTATAGATGATGTTGTACTTGTGATGATGCTACTTGTGATCTTCTGAAATGACCCATTGGTGACTTCATTACGCTGGGATAATGATATTGCGGTACCCGAGAGGCCCTTGAGTTTGCGGAATGTCGACACTTCGCTCCGGCAAATTGGTACTTATATGTCCTATTTTCAGCAAAGGTAATGCTAAAACTTTCCTTGAATTTTAGCATGACTTCACTAAAAATAGGACATATGGGGTACTTGCGACTAATGCCTGTTATCTTGCATGTTTTATGGTCTGTTGTAAGGGTACTAATTGGTCTCTTCTGCTGCTTATTAGAGATGGCGGGAAGCAGCCACCGCCGCTCTGCGACACCACAGTACTAGCTGGATGCTTCCGAGTTCTTCACTATCATACTTGAGACTTCAGTATCATCCATGACGCAGGTATATAAAACGAGAGATCTCCCCTTCACCCATCTCATTATGATATCATTTGTTTGCTACATCACTCATTGTCCCAAACTGCAGAGGCTGCCTGACAGTTTTATGAACATGCTGATGGGTGAAGATCCGCCAAATAATGTGAAGCTGCGACAGGCCGGCAGCGGGTTTCGCAGGCAGTGGGATGTGGAGTTGGTGATCAAGGAGGGCCACATGTACTTGTCACGTGGGTGGGAGAAGTTCTACTGTGCCTACGACCTGCGGCTGGGGTACTTCCTTCTCTTCAGGTACGACGACGACGCCACCATGCTCATCGTGAAGGTGTTCAACACGACTATGTATCGCATGTGCTACGCTCACGATGATGATGCCGGTACGTTCTGCCTCTTCTTATTTCTCTACATTTGGCTTTGTCTCACATCGATTGTTAATGGTCATTGTTGCATTTTGGACAGGTAATGGGAGCAGCAGCAGCGACACTAGCTACAGCCAAAGCAGCAGCGACTATGGTCAGAGCGAAGCAAAGCAGCGCTTCGGCTGTAGCGAAAGCAGCAGTGATTCTGGCAGCAGCATAGACAACAAGAAGGATGATCCGGACTGGAGTGCGGGAGAAGAGGAGCAGAGTGAGGATGAGGAGTTGCAGGATGACGATGGGCATCAGGCTGAGGATGACCTAGCGCTGGTGGTGGCTGACCAAGGGCAAGAGATGGTGGTGGCTGACCATGGGCAAGAGATGGAGGTGGCTGAGGATGACCTAGCGATGGTCGTGCCTGAAGGTGGCCTCGCGATGGTGGTGGTGCCTGACAATGACCACGCACCGGTGGTGGCGCCGGCGATCCCACAGCTGGGCGACATGACCACGCCAATTGTGGTAGAAGACTACATCCCACTGCCTCCACCGCCTCACCGCTCTTGGCGCATCAGGCTAAGGAAGGAGAAGGAGAAGGAGAAGAACAATGCATGAGAACTGAACTTTATCAGGTATGTCAGATCTCCTATAGGTTAGTTATCCAAAATGATATATATATATATATATACTTAGTTACCTATGTTATCTCTAATATGCTTAGTTTCCTATAGGTTAGCTTCATTTTTACCTAAGTTGGCTCTAATATGCTAACTTAGAGCTTATATGCTTAGTTTCCTATAGGTTAGCTCCAAAATAACTTATGTTAGCACAAAATGATCAAGTTTACATAATAAGCTTATAGTCTTTTTCTTATTCTTCTTCTTTTCCAAAATGACATAGGTTAGCTTCATTTTACCTAAGTTGGCTCTAATATACTAACTTAGAGCTTATATGCTTAGTTTCCTATAGGTTAGCTCCAAAATAACTTATGTTAGCACAAAATTATCAAGTTTACATAATAAGCTTATAGTCTTCTTCTTATTCTTCTTCCTTTCCAAAATTCTTCTTATTCTTCTTCTAGTGTTCTTCTTCTTCTAGTATTCTTCTAGTCTTCTTCTTTTTCTTCTTCTAACTTCTTGTTTGTCATTTTGCAGATTTGATTTAATTCACGGAAGCTTGCATGGATGGAGTGCTTCTTTTCCATTTGTGTTTTTATTTTGTATCAATGTGAATCTTTTGTGAATTGATGGATAACGGTGTTGGATGAACAATATGAAACTTTTGTAATATGTAAGGATGGAACTATGTGTTGGCTATGTATGTATATATGATGGAACTTGTGTGTTGGCTATGTATGTATATATGATGGAACTTGTGTGTTGGCTATGTATGTATATATGATGGAACTTGTGTGTTGGCTATGATTGTTATATGGATGCTTGTTGTATAAATATGTGTTGGATATCTCATAGGTGAAATAGTGACCTGAGAATAAGAAAAAAAATAAAAAAAATTGTTACTAATGGCGCACTACCATGTGGTGTGCCATTAGTATAGAAGACACTAGTGGCGCACTGTGGGCAAAACTAATGGCGCACTGCATGGTGCGCCATTAGTAAAAAATACTAGTGGTGTGCTACTAATGGCGCCATTAGTAGGCAAAACCAGTGCGCCATTAGTAGGCTTTTTCCTACTAGTGAGCCCCGCAGGAAGAGGGTTCCTGCGAAGGTGTGTGGTATGATCCTATAATACCACGGTTGAAACGACTGTACAGAAACAAAGAGCATGCCAAGTTGATGCGATGGCACAGTGAGGACCGTAAGAAAGACAGGAAGTTGAGAGCAGTCGCTGACGGGGCACGGTGGAGAAAAATTGAGAGAGAGTACTGGACTGAGTTTGCACGTGACCCAATAAACGTATGGTTTGGTTTAAGCGCGGATGGCATTAATCCTTTCGGGGAGCAGAGCAGCAATCACAACACTTAGCCGTGACTCTATGTATGTATAACCTTCCTCCTTGGATGTGCATGAAGCGGAAGTTCATTATGATGCCAGTTCTTATGCAAGGCCCTAAGCAATCCGGCAATGACATTGATGTGTACCTAAGGCCATTAGTTGAAGAACTTTTACAATCTTGGCTACACTGACGAACCGTTCGTCCTAGCCAATGATGTGGCACACCTTATCTATGTGAAGTACATGTCTACCAAACCGAGAAAAAGAAAAGATAAGGAAGCGGATACATCATACTATAAGCCAAAGCGCCACATAGTTCTTTCAGGAAAAAGGGACATCGTGGGAGTGGAGGGCAAGACAAACATGTTCGAAGATTATGAAAAGTTTCATGAAATTCCTCCCTTCAAAGTCAAGGCTGACCTAAGCATCCTGATAAATGATGAAGATTATCTATGGTTACGGCGCAATAAGGAAAGGACACAAGCGAAGAAAAAGTGAAGAATTTCTCCACAACTATTATGATGATACCATGCCAACTTTTAACCTTTTTGTAGTTCATTTGAAATGCCTGTTGTAACAGACAAGTTTCTGTATGAAATCCTGATACTTCGAAAGAGATTGTCCGTTTTGTAAACGAAGTGCATCCAGTTTTTGCCGTAACCTCTCAACTTTCTTGCACATGCTATGTGGATGAAATGGTGATACCATGCCAACTTTCAACCTTTTCAGAGTTCATTTGAACTTCTTTTCAATTTCAGGGTCTCACTATTAGAAAAAGGGTCAAACGTGAAGCACATTAGTGCCGTTTGTATTAGAGCCGCACAAATGTATACATTAGTGCCGGTTCCAACGGCTAGCCGGGCGCTCTCATTAGTACCGGTTCGTGGCTAACCTTTAGCACTGGTTCGTGCCACGAACCGGTACTAATGAGAGTGGTGGCAGGATGTTGTCGGCCTGGGCCCCTCCAAGATTTTAGTACCGGTTCGTGGCACGAACCGGTACTATAGGTCCTCCTGCATATAAACCCTTCGTCCAGCTCGCTCTATTCTTCCCCTTTCCCTCTCCTCTCCTCTCTGTTCTTCCTCTTCCCTCAAGCTCATCACACATTTTGCCCAAAATTTGTCAAGATTTGAAGGCCCCATCCATTCAAGTGATCACAAAGGTTAGCAACTTTGTCCTTTCATCTCTCATTGCTAGATTAGCTCTTGCAATGCTTTATATAGTTATTAATTTGTGAGTTTAGTAATTTGGGAGGAAATATATATATGTGCTAGTATTTGATTTATATGCAATTTGAGGTCAAAAATAACACTTAGTTTGCATATGTAGGTGTGGTTTACTTAGTGCCTTCTAAATCTCCGTCAGAACCACCGCCGATCGCCCGCACTGTCTCTGTCACGGCACCACCTTGTGGTGAGCCTCTTGTTCATGAAATTTTATATAAAAATTGATGTTTGTGTGATTTGGATATATAGTTACTCGTATAATTATCTTACCCGTCGTTGATTGTTATACATAGTGCCATGGTTTTGATATCCGTCCCGTCGGCCCTCGTCCTTGTTATGATTCGATGTGGTATATTCTCTTTAAAACTATTTGTTGCATTTCGTCTTTATGACAAATTATGCCCATCAAGTTGACATAGATATTTTTATCTAGGAGGTATGTGAACGGAAATTCCAACCAACCCTATTGTCGAGAGGTTAAATTTAGTTGAAAGAGAAAATGAGTACTTGAAAGAAAAATTGAAAAGAATTGAGGGGAGAAGATGGAATTGAGTTGCATGTTGTCGATGTCGTCGATGATCACAAGATCAAGATGGAGAAAATGCGCTTGAAGATTAGAAAGATTAGAAAATATGCCATCGATAGTGAGGCTTGGTATCATTATGCTGTTGGATCAATTGTTACCTTAGTTGCGATCTTGATCGCATTTGTTGTTGCATTTAAATGCTTTAGCTAGAGAGTTATTTGTTTGTTGCATTTAAGTGTTGTATGAACTTTATGTATGAACTTGTATTAATTTGGTCTATTCGGTGTTGTGTAATGAAGATGAGCCGGCAATGGATGTACGATGACCGATGCTCTCCCCAGTTCGTTGAGGGCGTGCATACTTTTCTACTTGCGGCTGAGGCAAACAAGCGGGCGGATGGTTTTATGCCTTGTCCATGTGTTGGCTGTAAGAATGGTCACAATTACTATACGTCAAGAACCATTCACGTCCACCTGTTTGAGTCCGGTTTCATGCCCCACTATAATGTTTGGACCAAGCACGGAGAAAGAGGGGTTATGATGGAAGACAATGAAGAAGAAGAGGACGACGACAGCTATCCTGGCCATGGGTTCCCTGAATACGATGATACAACAATGGGGGGAGAAGCTGAGCCGGTAATGCGGGTAGAAGCTGAGCCGGCAATGCGGGAAGAAGCTGAAGAAGAGGCATCAGATGAGCCCGTTGATGATCTAGGTCGGGCCATTGCCGATGCAAAGAGAAACTGCGCAAGTGATTTGGAGAAGAAGAAGTTGCAGCACATGTTAGAGGATCACAAAAAATTGTTGTACCCAAATTGCGTAGGTGACAAGAAAAAGCTGGGCACCACACTGGAATTGCTGCAATGGAAGGCAGAGAATGGTGTATCTGACAAGGGATTTGGAAAGTTGCTGGTAATGATAAAGGATATGCTTCCAAAGGACAACGAATTGCCCGAGAGTATGTACGAAGCAAAGAAGGCTGTCTGCCCTCTAGGGTTAGAGGTGCAGAAGATACATGCATGCCCTAATGATTGCATCCTGTACCGCGATGAGTACGAGGATTTGAACGCTAGCCCGGTATGTGGTGCATTGTGCTATAAGATCAGCCGCGATGAGCCTGGTGATGTCGAGGGAGAGCGCCCCAGGAAGAAGATTCCTGCCAAGGTGATGTGGTATTCTCCTATAATACCACGGTTGAAACGTTTGTTCCAAAACAAAGAGCATGCCAAGGCGATGCGATGGCACGAGAAGACCGTAAGAAAGACGGAAAGTTGAGAGTACCCGCGACGGGTCGCAGGGAGAAAAATCGAAAGAAAGTACGGAAGGAGTTTGCGATGACGCAAGGAGCGTATGGTTTGGTCTAAGCGCAGATGGCATTAATCCTTTTGGGGAGCAGAGCAGCAACCATAGCACCTGGCCTGTGACTCTATGTTTGTATAACCTTCCTCCTTGGTTGTGCATGAAGCGGAAGTTCATTATGATGCCGTGCTCATCCAAGGCCCTAAGCAACCCGGCAACGACATTGATGTGTACCTAAGTCCATTAGTTGAAGAACTCTTACAACCGTGGAATGGAACAGTGTACGTGCATGGGATGAGCACATGGGGAAGAATTTGACCTAAAGGCGTTGCTGTTCGTGACCATCAATGATTGGCCTGCTCTCAAGAACCTTTCGTGACGCACAAACAAGGGATACCGCAGATGCACGCCTGCTTGGATGATACCGACAATATATATTTGAATACTTGTAAGAAGAATGTGTACAGGACATCGCCGATTTCTCCGAGCAGCATCCCGTAAGAAAGAAAGGCAAGAATTTCAAAGGTGAGGCGGATCACGGACGAAACCTTGCCACCGTCTTCGGTGCTGATGTACATGATATGGTCAAGGATTTGAAGGTGATATTTGGAAAGGGTCCCGCGGACAACCTGTTCGAAGGACGCGACGGACGCGCACCCATGTGGAAGAAGAAATCTATATTTTGGGACCTGCCATATTGAAAGACCTAGAGGTCCGCTCCGCATTCGACGTGATGCACGTGACGAAGAATCTTTGCGTGACCCGCTTGGCTTCTTGGGCGTGTATGGGAAGACAAAAGATACACCCGAGGCACGGGAGGACCAACAACGTATGCACGGAGAAGACAGCATACATCAGGGTCATGCAAGCTACACTCTTACCAAAGAAGAGAAGGAAATCTTCTTTGAATGCCTGCTCGAGATAAGGTACCGTCGGCTTCGTCAATATAAAGGGAATAATAAACATGGCAGAGAAAAGTTCCGAACCTAAAGTCTCATGATCGCCACGTGATTATGACGCAATCGCTTCGGTTGCATTGAGGGGCTTTATCGGAAAACGCTCGATTAGCCATTGTGAAGCTATGTGCATTTCTCAATGCAATCTCTTAGAAGGTAATCGATCCAGAAATCATACCAAGGTTACAGACTGATTTGGTGCAATGTCTTGTCAGTTTCGAGTTGGTGTTCCCACCATCCTTCTTCAACATCATGACGCATGTCCTAGTTCACCTATGCGAAGAGATTAACGTTTTGGGTCCTGTATTTCTACACAATATGTTCCCCTTTGAGAGGTTCATGGGAGTCTTAAAGAAATATGTTCATAACGGTGCTAGGCCAGAAGGAAGCATCTCCAAGGGCCATCAAAATGAGGAGCTCATTGAGTTTTGTATTGACTTTATTCCTGACCTTAAGCCGATTGGTGTTCTTGAATCGCGGCATAAGGGCAGATCGGATGGAAAAGGCACGCTAGAGGGGAACAAATAATATGTATGGACGGACATTCTCTCACTGAAGCACACTACACAGTTCTACAGAATTCCACCTTGGTGGCTCCGTATATGGATGAACACAAGAATTTGCTACGCTCCAAACACCCGGAGCGGTCTGATGACTGGATTACACATGAACAAACCAGGAGTTTCGCCAACTGGTTGCAGACACGTACCATGCATGACACCTCTATTGAAGATGACCTGTACTTGCTGTCCCAGTTACCATCTTCAAATATAATGACTTTCAAAGGGTACGAGATAAATGGTAATACATTTTACACGATCGCCCAAGATAAGAAGAGCACCAACCAAAACAGTGGTGTCCGCTTTGATGCAGAAACCAAGATGGGAAAGGAAACATATTATGGTTATATACAGGACATATGGGAACTTGACTATCGACGTGGTTTAAAGGTCCCTTTGTTTCGGTGCAAATGGGTCAATATGACACGAGGCGGGGTAACGGAAGACCCGCGATGCGGAATGACAACAAGTGGATCTCAACAATCTTGCGATGCAGACGAACCATTCGTCCTAGCCAATGATGTGGCACAGGTTTTCTATGTGAAGGACATGTCTACCAAGCCAAGAAAAAGAAAAGATAAGGAAGCGAATGCATCGTACGATGAGCCAAAGCGCACATAGTTCTTTACGGGAAGAGAAACATCGTGGGAGGGGATGACAAGACAGACAAGTCAGAAGATTATGAAAAGTTTGATGAAATTGGTCCATTCATAGTGAATATTGACCCGAGCATCCCGTTAAATGATGAAGATTTTCCATGGTTACGGCGCAAAGGGACACACGCGAAGAAAAAGTTTTACACCCAAAGATCTGGGATGTGATCGGCTTCACTATCATCACTTTCTTCTGTGTTTCACACCCAGGAGGGAATGTCTGTAGTAGTTACATTAGTTATGTGTTTTGGCATTTGAAACGCGAAGAAATTTTATGTGCAAACAAATTCTTTTCATGCATTTACTGATTTTTTTCCAGCTAAATGACCCTGAAATTGAAAAGCAATTCAAATGAACTCAGAAAAGGTTGAAACTTGGCATGGTATCATAATTTCATACAAATAGCATGTGCAAGAAAGTAGAGAGGGTTACGGCAAAACCGGATGCACTTCGTACAAAATGGACAATCTCTTTCAAGTATCGGGGTTTCCATTTAAAACTGAACTCACAAAGGCATTTCATTTTTAAATAACCTAAGCATTACTAAATTGAATATAATGATAAAACACACTAATATTAAACATAAGAAAAAGAATCACTGAATAATCTTTTTTCAAAGTTAAGTTATTCACAAACTAGTGATTCACACAAATTTCAAATAATTCAAAATTTAAAGTATTAAAATTTGAAATCTGCCGGCACTAACAGAAAGTTTGTAATTTTTTGTACCTAAAGCAAAAATATTCTCAAAGAAACACTAAATAGAGCAAAAAATAACTCAAAAATAAATAAAACAAAAAAATAAAGCAAAAAAAATTAAGAAAAAAAGCCCGCCTACTTGGCCAAAGCGGCCTGCATATGACTAGCGACACAACCTTTCGTTGGGCCAGGATGCAGGCCCGCGAAGGCCCAGTAGGCCCACTAGGTGAAGAGGACAGGTAGGCCCAGTAGGCCTGGTTAGGAGAGGAGCTCGAGAGAGCTATCGCACTAGGGCTTATAAACCAGTGCGGTAGCCCCTCGACTAGCGAGGTGGGACTAAACTTGCCAAGACCAAGACTGCTGTGCCATAAGACCTTTAGTACCGCGTCGTGGCACAAACCGGTACTAAAGGGGGCTTTAGTACCGGTTTGTGCCACCACCCGGTACTAAAGGGGTCGCTTCCGCCGCTTGGCCTGGCTAAAATAGGCCTTTAGTACGGTTGGTGGCTCCAACCGGTACTAAATGTGCCTCTATATATGCTAGAGTGCGAAAATTTCGCTTTCCTCTCTGTTCGTTCCTCTGTTTCCGTCTCCGTCGCCGTGCCGCCGCCCTCGATCGTCTCGTCGCCGCCCGCCCCCTGTCGCCGCCCTCGTCTCCGTCGCCGCCCGGCCCGTCCCGTCCCGCGCCCGTCCCGCTGTCGCCGCCTGGCCGTCACCTCGCCGTCGCCTCGCCGTCGCCTCGCCGTCGCCGTCGCCCGCTGTGAGCCCTCCCCGAGCCTGTACACACACACACACACAAGCATGTTTAATTAGTTTAGATAATTAGTCTTTAATTAGTTTAGATTATTTAGATTATTATTTTGTATGTTTAATTAGTTTAGATAATTAGTGTTTAACTAGTATACATACACACACGTATTTTGTATGTTTAATTAGTTTAGATTATTATTTTTTCACTATTATATATGTATGAATGCATGTTAGATGGATATAATTAGTGCTTAATCAGTTAGAAATTAGTGTCATATAGAAATGTTAGAAATTAGTGGTATATAGAAATGTTAGAAATTTTAGAAATTTTAGTGTTATTTAGATTATTTAGATTAGCATAATTAGTGTTATATAGAAATGTTAGAAATTTTAGTTATCAAAATCCAATCATTAAAAAAATGTTACTTTTTACGGGCATATAGCTAGTATTTGTTCTCGACGATGCGCGGCCCGCATCCTCGCCGTCGACCCGTCTCATGACGACGCCCAACCGACCCATATCCGGACTGGCTCCGCTGGCTGGCACTGGGAGGTGCTGCTTGGAGGGCGCGCCGCTTGATGAGGAACCCGACCCGGGTCCGTTGTCGACCCCGATCTCGTTTGGTGGCGTTCGCGTGGGCGATTTGGTGCGGAGGACCCGCCCCGCGGAGGTGGTACATCGCCGTGTCGGGGAGGAGGACGAGCACGTCCATCGCTACATGGTTGCGTTAGAGGCGGCAGGTTCTCCAATACATGGCGAGATCTTGAGGGATCTCACTTCAGCTATGATCCTGTGAGGTTCCTTCTCTTTGGGTGTCCACCGCCCGCGGGAGGCACCGCGAGTGTCCTAGATTCTTCTGTAGTATTCGATCTTTATTAGCTAATGGCCAGTGATGTACTATTCAATATTATATATTATTCGAGACGATGTATTAGAGATTATATCTATTATTCTAGACGATATATTCGAGATTATATCTATTATTCGAGACGATGTAATTTGAATACTAAATTGTTTTATATTTCTTTTGGATTAGTTAAACAAAAGCTATGGCAGACAATACCGACAGAGAGGGAGAACAGACCATGTTCGATATGATACGCGGCCGATGATAATCAGAATGAAGAAGATTATGATGGCTCAATTTCTAAACAACACCGGAGAGGGTGATATGATATTCGATCGCGACGATGAAATTGATGAAGTCATGAACTACGATTATGACGATGACGAAGAACATGTTGATCCTGAAACAACAAAGACCGGCGAGGTATATATATTTATATAAGCAGGCATCTGGTGATCATCACATGTTTTAAATGACTTGAAGATATATTAACGAATCGATCTTTGTTCTTTCAGCCATCCGGATCGAGCAAATCTTCAGGCAAAATGACGAAACGAGGCCCGAACAAAAAGTTGAAGCTGGGCGTAAAGTACAATATCGAGGCATGCAGCCCTACTGGCAAACCATTAGCACCTAAGAAGATTGCGGACAAGTTCGTTCGTCAGTGCGGAGTTCTTGTGAAGGACCAACTCCCGATCAAACTTCAAGAATGGAGAGAGCCAGCAAAGCCACGTCCAGATGTTACTTTTGTCGACAAGAATCAACAAGATCTGCTTTGGGATACTCCCATGGAACATTTCACCCTACCAGATCATTTCACAGAAGCAGATGTGCAGAAAGTCAAGGAGGCTGCTCTTAGGATGATGGCGATTGCATTCAAGAACTACAAGAATCGTGAATGGAAGAAGTACGTCAAGGGAGGAAGGAAGACTCTAGTATTCAAGGGAACACTAGAGAACCAACGTGATCATTGGGACGATTTCGTGAAATTCAAGGATTCGGAATTAGCTAAGGAACGGTCGAGCATAAACAAGAAGAATGCCGAAAAAAAGGATAAGTTCCATAAGCTGGGGCCAGGTGGCTATGCGGTGGCAATGCCTAAGTGGGATAAGTCTGAGCAAGAGATGGAGGATGCAGGTGTCACTCCGGCTACTAAGAGCTGCCCCCCCCCCCCCCAGGGTCAGGACTTGGTTCTATGCGCATGGGGGGAGTTGGACCCGGAGACAGGCAATGTTTCGACGAGGGCAAGTCTGAAGGGAGCCTACGATGGGATACTTGTTGCAATATAAGAGGCACGATCGGGGGTGTTCTAGCCCAACAGAGAGAACGACGAGCTTATGCGTGCCCTGGGAAATCCTGAACACCCGGGAATAACACGAGGCAAGGGCGCTATTCCGTGGTATGAGGTGTTTTCAGAATGGAACACCGACTACAGAACCCGTGCGAGAAAGAAGATTGCGGAGGAGAAGAAGAGGAAGATGGAGGAGGAGCAAAGGAAGCGGGACTATGAACGCCTTCAAAGCCTAGAAGCAAGTCAAGCGGAATTGGCGGTCAAATTCCAGCGGCGGCGAGGAGCAGATCGACTCACTTACCCATGAAAGGGGTCTCAAGCATGCAGCAGCTAGCGGATGATCCAGCATTGGATAGCACCGGCCCATCCATGCCGAGAAGCGGCGTGGGTTCCGTCCCAGACGATGCAATGCTGGGTAGAAACCCCGTGGATGACATCACGGAGAAAACTAACTGCGAGCTACACGTCAAAATGAAGAACATATCCATGAAGGTGGCGGAAGGCTTTGCTTTCACAAATCCCCCCGAGGCAACCTTCCATTGCAACCCGATTCCAGCGGGCTATGCTCGTGTCTTGGTTGATGAGGTGGTGGACCCACTATATTCGGGGCTACAGCCTGACATTGCTGGAGGTGATGGCGAGCGCTTTCTTGGAGAGGCCAAACATCGTATCATCCTATGGAAAAAGGATTGCATCATCTTTCGAAGGCCACCGACACCACGTCAGCCGAGTCCTCGTCGAAGTCCACCACCGAGTCAAAAGACTCCCGCTCCTGCAAGTCCACCAAGTCCGGCAAAGTGTCAGGCCACTCCTCCTCCTCCAAGTCCGGCAAAGTGTCAGGACAATCCTCCTCCTCGAAGTCCGGCACAACCTCAGGCCACTCCTCGTCCAACTCAGCCCCGTCAGCCGTCTCCGCGGCCTCAGCAATCGCAGAAGAGACACCCCGCAGCTATGGTGCGTAGCGGTACGAGTCGAGGTAGTACAGGAAGTACAGGCGGAGGAAAGCGAGATAAATATGGTCCAAGCCTCAAGCCTCTTCCGCAAAGGTCTTATGACAGGTCCGAGGAGGAAATCACAGCCATATCGAAGGCCGAGGTGGAAGCCCATTTTGCACCAAAACCGCCACCGCCGCCAAGGGAGAAAGTGGCTGAGGAAACGATTGACCACTTCATTCGTATGGCTCAACCACCAGCTCCCAAGCCTATTGACACAGACTATGAGCGCCACATCAGGAAGTTAAATCGAGCACGTCTACAAAGGGAGGCGAGCACGTCTACATCGGGATCGAGCAAACAAGAAGCAGCTGCCAAAAAATGCGGGAAAACCATTCCCCAGCTGGGAGAACAGGCGGCGCAATCGATCCCCTCGCTTGTTGTGCCAACAACAGGTGACAATCGCTGCTGCCAATATTATTGTGGGCAAACAGATTACCTTGCACGCTCCCGTTCGAGGTGGGCAATGTGGTAATAACAGAGGAGCATATAATGCAGGCTGAAGTTCTCAACATCACTGTTGGACAACTCCTCGAGATCGAGCCCATGCCTTTGCTTAGAGAGGATGAAATAAAACGGAAATATGTCCGGGGCCAACCTTTGGTCGCGCTAGACAAGGTCAAGAACCTCCCAACGAGAATGTATGAATTGCATCAATGGTACATGAACATTACCAAGATTTCAGATCGATTGTCCCTCATGGTGAATGTCAAGAAGGACCATTACTTCCATGAGAAAGCTGTGTCCGTTGAGTATTTAGAACTATTTCAGTTATACAATCAAGACGCACTCGACAAATCTATCGCGATTGCTATTGTCGTAAGTGATTTCTTTCTATAATTTAAGTCTCAAGCTAGCTGTAGTGATCCTTTTGATCAATCATTACCTGTAATTATCCTCACTATATTCTTTTCTGTGGTATTATGCAGGATGAAGATCTATGAAATGAGAAAAGGTGGACGCTTTGGCATTGGGTTCGTTGACCCAAACACCGTTAATGAATACACATGGAAGATAAATGAGCGTCGACAAAAGAACGTGAGGACAGCATGCTAGAGTTCTTGAAGCACCTCAAATACAATGAAGATATACTACTTCCTTACAACTTCCAGTGAGTCACACTGTCTTGTACTACAAATTCTCTGTTTTTGCCTACTAGCTAGCTACATGTTTTTGCTTACATATGCCCGCTTAATTAAGACATGCAAACGTGTCTGCATGCAGATTTCACTGGGTCTTGTTTATCATTAAAGTTGATGTCGGGGGTTGGGTGCGACATATGCCAACGGGTGGCTTATCATGGTGGGGGCGAGTAGAACGTCGCGGTGCACTCGAAGCGGATGAGGCGAAGGCATGCACGCCGCTAATCTTACCCAGCTTCGGGCTCTCCGAGGAGATAATACCCCTCTCGCTGCTCTGGGGGTCTCCGCATGATCACTATGGGGAGAAAGTACAATGGTGCTCCTCGAGCTGTGTGGGGGCAGGAAGGAGCAAGGCTAGCTCTTTCCCTCTTGCTCTCTGTCTACAACCTATCCAGGGCCCAACCCTTTGCATGGGTGCCCCGGGGGCTTTATATAGGCCTACCCCCCGGGGGTACAATGGTAATCCGACTGGGCGTGGCCCCACCCGTCGATCTCTCTCTGGCCGTCATCCTCGCCGACTCACAGGGCCCGCCGACCGGCGGGCCTCATGACAGCGAACACTGCAAGCACTCGATGACGCAGGCTTGGTCATGGGGTCGTGGGAACAGCTCCGCCGCCTGTCAGGCGATCACTGTCGCCACTCCCCGTCCAATCTGGTTTATGGCTTGTGGGGCCCTAGACGGGAGGCGGCCGACTCTGGGGAGGCCGACTCCCGTAGGGCCATCTCCGGACTCTCCGGCCGTCTTCTTCTATCTCACTGACGGGGGGCCCGGCGAACTCCGGGCCGTGCAGACGCCGTCGTGGAGTGCAAAGCCTCGTGCCTTGTGGTGAGAATCAAGGAGGCATGGCAGCAGTGCCGCACCTCACCGAGATCTCCCGTGGCGCGCTTCAGTAGCCATGCCTTCTTCCCGTGGATTCGAGGGGACAGCCACGATGAGGCTGTACCCTGCATCGGTCTTCGTGATAGGTTGCGGGCCGACTCTCAGAGTCGGCCCCTCGAGAGGTCGCAAACCCAGAGTCGGCTTGGTCCAGAGTCGCCGTCTGGGGACTCTGCTTCCTTGAAGGTCGCCAGCTGGGGCTCGGCCTCCTCGAAGGTCGCCCGCCGAGGCTTCGGCCTTCTCGAAGGTCGCCCCGCTGGGACTCGGCCTTCTGGAAGGTCGCCCGCCGAGACTCGGCCTTCTCGAAGGTCGCCGCGAGACTCGGCCTTCTCGAAGGTCGCCTCTTTGGGACTCGGTGAGGGAGCGCCCGCCCGATGTCTTGAAAGATCTTGGGTCTGGGTCAGCCTACCCATGGCCCATTACTCAACAGTAGTCCCCGCTGGCGAAGCCGGCGGCGCCGCCTCGTGGGGCTTCGGCGATTCGATCTCTTGCGGCGCCGACTAGATTCGCTGCAGCGTCTTCAACCGCCTCGCGAGCCGCCCGCCTGCTAAAGGCGCCTCTCGCAAGTCATGGCGGAAACCGCGGCGTATCGCCACGCTTCCCGCCATCTGCGAGACGGTCCTATCACGTGGCGCCACGTGGAGGTGACAACTGCCGCCGCAGCGCGTGACGGGACGGGCCGCCAGGTGGGGCCCGCCACTACCGCGCCTCGGCTCCCGAGCGGATCCGCTGCGGCCGAGGGCGGTTGGCATCCCCACGCGGTTACTGCGGGCAGTAACTTCGTGGGGCTTTAACCGTGGGGCGTCGTGGGGTCGTGGGCGCAGTTAATCCCCACGTCGCCCCCTCGGCTTCTCAGCCCATGGGGCTATAAATAGGCCGAGGGGGAGCGGCGGCACAGCACGCGCACTCCCTCCCTCGCCCTCTTGCCCTTCTTCTTGCTCTGTTGCTCCGTCGCTCCGTCGCTTTTTCCTCTTTGCCGACGATGAGTTCCTCCTCCGCCGCGCCCCTGGCCTCGCGCTCCGGCGAGTGGGACGGCTCAGACGTGGATGCGGAGGACATCGAGTTCCTCCGCCGGACCCGCCGCCTTCCGAGCGCTGATTTGGTGCAGGCCCGCCCTGCGCCGGCGGGAGAAATCCGGCCCGCGCCAGAGATAGGCGAGCGGGTCATCTTCCGCTCGCACCTCATGCGCGGGATGGGGCTCCCGGCGAGCGGGTTTCTCCGCTCGTTCCTCGAGCTGTACCACCTTCAGCCGCACCACCTCACCCCCAACGCGGTGGTGCTTCTTTCCGCCTTCGCCACCCTGTGCGAAGGCTACATCGGCGTTCTCCCCACCCTCGAGCTGTGGGGGGAGTTCTTCTCTTCGAAGCTCGGCACGTAGGCCGCCGGCATGCCGGCGCAGTGCGGCACGTTCATCGCGTCACGGCGCACGACGGCCGACAACCCTTTCCCGCCCATCCGTCTGGTGAAGTCGGTGAAGATGTGGCAGAAGACATACTTCTACGTGAAGAACGTTGCCACCGACGGCGACTGGGTCAACTTGCCGCCCTTCGACCCCGAGCCGCTGACTGGCCGGCCGGCCAGCTGGTCCCAACGGTCGAAGACGCTTTCGGCCTCCGGAGTCGGCGCCGTGGCGCGCCTCCGAGTCTTGACGCAGTCGGAGGGGCTCGTCGCCTCCGACCTCTTGGCCGCCTTCGTGGTGCGCCGGTTGCTTCCGCTCCAAGGCCGGCCCCATCTCATCTGCCAGATGAGTAGCCGGCACGATCCAAGCCGGCTATGCACAAAAGACATGCCGCGCGGGGAAGTGGCGAACATGGTGAACCTCATCGCCCACTACAAGTTCACCGACGAGTGGCAGTTCGGCAAGGAGCCGTACTCGCGCGACAACCCTCCGCCGGTGGTAAGTTTTCCATCTGTGTTCCGATCTTGCTCATATCCGACTTCGAGCTCTGATCTTGCTGGTTTCTTGAGCAGAATCCCCTCATGGCGCCTCCTGCCGGCGCCCTGAGAGAACCGCGTGAGTCGTCCTCGATCATGAGGTCAGCGACATCGACGACCCCGACCTGGGAGCCGCGGCGCTGGAGGCCGACGCCGAAGGCGGCGGGGAGGAGGAGGAGGGCGGCCTCAGGCCGTCGGCGACCTTCGCCGACTGGCCCGAGGACGACATCGACGCGGAAGTCATCCCGCGCCGCCAACCGAGAGCCGGCCCCTCCAACCAGGCCGGCTCGAAGAAGCGCCACGCCGGGCCGAGCGCGCTCGGCGGCCGGCCGAAGAAGCCCAGGGGGACCGCCGCCGCGACCAAGCGGGAGGAGGCGGCCGCGAAGGCCAACCGCTTCCGGAAGGAAGTGAAAAGGCCGCCGCTTGTCTCTTCGTAAGTCCTTTACTCTTTGCTCTTTTCTGACTTTGCTTGAATTGCTCTGACTTTCACCCCTTTCTTCTCCAGCGCCCCCCTCTCCCTTGAGAGAGTCGCCGCGCCCTCCGTCATGGGGTCGGGGGCGACGTCCTCCAACACGCGGCGGGTCGACCCCACCGCCGATCTCCATGAGGCGACGGAGCGGAACGCGCGGGAGAAGCGCGCGGAGGAGGAGGCCAAGCGCCTGGAGAAGGCGCAGGCCGACAAGGCGGCCGCCAACGCCCAGCGGCATCTGGACGAGGCGTGGCGCGCCGCAGCCGCAAAAACAGGATGCCGAGGCGGTCATTCGTCGCCACGCAGCGATGCTTGTTCCCCCGCTGTCGTCAGCGCCGCCACCTCCTGATTTCACGGGGCAGACCGGGGAGGTCGGAAACCAGCGCGCCGCCTCCGCCGCCTCCGTCTTGAGCAAGCCGGCAAGCAGCAGCCAGCGGACCCGCAGATCCGCCGATCGCGATTTACGCCGACGCCGGCAGCTGCTTTCTCCAGTCGCCGCGCCGACACGCCGCCGAGTCGAAAGGACGAGCTCCGCGCCGCGGGCTCGGGAGACGGACGCCGCCAGCATGGCGAATCTGGACGCCGAGGCCTCCAGTGCCGCGCCCACCGGCTGGGTG
>CM038143.1:519290257-519367757 GCA_021437245.1 Aegilops speltoides | reverse complement strand
GATGACTTTCTCATACAAAGTAAAGAAAATAAATCAAAGTCTATATAATGATTAATCAACAAGGAAAAGTAAGCGAAGTCATTCAAGCATGCACACACGTACTGCCAACATCAGTACGAGTTAAATGAAAGCAAATGCAAATGAAAGTCATCGCATATGATAACATCAACAAAGTCCAAGGCTCCCCCGAGCATGCCGGCGTCGACGACAGCGAGGAGGAAGAATTTTCTTTTATCATTTTGTAATGGTCGTATGTTGTAATGCCATGTAGTAGAAATGTTGGAATTCTTAATCAGGGGTTTTCTCTTTGGAGATGTAATTAACAGATCTTTTATGGAAATGTAAGAGCTCTGGAAATAATGTACCTGCAATGTTTGATTCTATTTTTATTTTATGCATTTAAATTTCACTCTGTATCAATGACGTGGACGCGTGTTGCACGCCCGCCATTTTCCCGTCATCAGATTCTGGCACGCCCAGTGGGATCTATTTCTCCCCTCATCTTTGAATTCCAACATAGGATTGCAACATATGAATTACCATAGTACATAAAATATTATGTACGCATACATGAAAAAAAAGATGAAGAAAACTAATATGTGGTTTTCTTTAGTTTGAAGGTATGGATGGTCAAGTGCCACAGTCGGTCACGCTCCGCATTGGAGACATTTGGCTTGATGTGCCAGTTGGTCCATGTGCGGCTTCAACAAATCAGCATCTGGATAATATGACTGCATCACCGACTGGACATTACCATGGAATGGAAGTCTTCTCTCCACTCAAGTTTTGGGAAAGTATGAGGGTAGACGAAGAAGGAAAAGGGAAGACAATGGACAAACTCCACTATGAGCAACCTATGAATGGGGGCAATACCATGATCATATTTCCCTCCTCGTTGTCTCAGCATGAAAGGATGACAAATGTTCAGAATAAAGTTCAAGTTGATGCTTCAGAGCCTATTCTTTCGCTGGTCGATAAATCCATTGGAGAATGCTCTGAGACGGTTCTTAGGTTCCCCCTTGAATGCAAGAAAAAGCATCCCAATTCCCATGGCTATGAAACATGTCATGTGAACCCAACATCAAGATTGTCAAGTCCCTTGTCATCATCAACACCCGTCGCATATGATTCCTCTCTGCCTTTGTTTGAGTCGATGTGCCGTCAACCTCAGCAAAGAAATGTTCGCCATGTGAACCTTCACAATACTAAGGTCGGCAAAGTCCGTGTCCAATTCCCAAAGAGTGTGGACAACAATCATCCAGACCGCTTTTTTCATATCAGCAAAGGCGGTATTAGAATTCATACTACAGTGACTAGTAACCCTTCAACAGTTGTTGCCTGCATCAGGTTCATCTGGAAAAAGTATCTTAATCATGCCAAGTGGCGTGTTGTTGGCCTTGACTGTGAATACACTAGATATGTCCACAGCAAAGAGCGTAAGAGCTTCCACTTGAGCAACATGTTGCTCTCTCTAATCAAGAGCCACAACGCGCTGCTGTCTTGCAGCTTTGTGTGGGAAAGCATTGCCTAATTTACCAGCTATACCCGGCTTAGGCCAGGAGTTTTATCCCGCCACTTCTCCGCGGCTTCCTTGACAATGACACAGTTGAATTTGCGGGTGCCGCCATAGGCAATGACATCGCAAAACTCAAGATCTATAACTTGGGTATCAGAAAACCCGTCGATGTGCAGGGACTGGGCATCAAGGTTCATAATCAAAAATTTGGCAACTTAGCTTCATTGGAGAAGCTAGCAAAGAAGGTTGCAAGCATAAGTCTTAACAAGGACAAAAGCATCACTGTCAGTCAGTGGGAGAACTCCAACCTGGATCATGACCAGATCAAGTATGCATGCTTGGATGCCTATGCGAGCTTCGAGGTTTATAGGCGATATTCCAACATAACAGGTTATCTTAGAACTTGTTAAAAGGTTTGTTCCAGGTGAAATATGTAAGGAAATGTTGTTATTTAGTCTTTATCAAAGGAAAAATATGTACACAACCATCATTTTTTTATATTATGGTTATGCCTATTTCATTAGGTGAAATTGTAATATGATGATTCAGGGAAGAAAATGTTCTTGTATCATCATAATTTTGTTCTCATAGCAGACAAGTGAATCTGAAGAGAAATGACATATATTTTGCATTAATGCATGCAATACAAATGTTGCTTCATTATGTGCATCTGATTAAAAAAATCACACACAAAAATTACTCCAATAACTTACGAGTCTAAACTGTGCCTTATAAGGAAAAAAATACTCAAATACGAGTCTAAACTAGGATGCAAAGAAAAATATCAAACATAGTACAAAACCCCATGTGTATAAACCGTGTCATATAGAGAAAATATACTCCAAAAGCTTACGAGTCTAAACTGTGTGATATAAAATAAAGCAAATATACTCCAAAACCTCATGATTATAAATTGTGTCATAAAAAGAAATATTAGTCCAACAACTTATGAGTCTAAACTGTGATAAAAAAAGATAAATCATAAAACTTACTCCATACCCTCAAGAGTATAAACTGGGGCAAAGACAAAAAAACACTCCAACGACCTACGAGTATAAACTGTGATGCAAAAATAAAATCGTCAAGCTACTCCATACCATCAAGTGTATAAACTGGGGCATACAAAAAAAATACTCCAACAACTTGCGAGTCTAAACTGTGATGCAAAAAAAACCACCAAACATACTTCAATACTTCACGAGTATAAACTGTGGCATATACAAATCACTCGAGTTAAAATGTGAGTATAAAGTGTGGTATAAAACATATATCACTCCAATAACTTACGAGTCTAAACTATACCATATACCAACAATACTCCAATACCTCACGAAAATAAACTGTGGTATAAAACATATATTACTCCAATAACTTATGAGTATAAGTTGTATCTTAAAAGAAACATATATTCCATACCCTCAAAAGTATAAACTGGGGCACACAAAAGAAAAACTCCAATAAACTTATGAGTCTAAACTGTGATAGAAAAAAAGATTAATCATACCGTCATGAGTATAAATTGGGGCACACAGAAAAATACACTCCATACCCTCAGCAGTCTAAACTGGGGCACCCAAAAAAAATACACTCCAATAAACTTACGAGTCCAAACTGTGATAGGAAAAAATATTACTCCATACCCTCATGTGTATAAGTTTAGGCTCATAAGTATAAACTATGGTGGCATTTATCAAATTGTCTATCATATGGTATCTTTTGAAAGATGTCACAAAAAACAAATGTTAGCTGCCAGAGGTTGATGAGTAAAAGTAGCTAGCCTCATGAAAAAAGAAAAAACTGAATGAAATCACCCTGGTGTTCGAGAATATAAACCATTGACATCATGCAAAATAAATCATACTAAATAGACACTCCAAGCTTTATAAGAATAAACTATTAGTTTCAGATATTCGGAAAATTAATGCTCTAAGCTATGAGCACAAATCATTTGCCTCGCGAGGATAAACTGAAACCTCGTACTGCTCCAATGCTATATGAGCCTAAACTATAAGCATCATGTGAAACATTTTTACGCACATACAAAATGCTCTAATGCTATATGATGCTAAACTATAAGCATGTTTTATTAATGTTTAATTTGATCCAACCTTCATGAGTTTAAACTCCTAAGTATTAAGCTGTGCACTCCAAAAAAAAGTTCCGAGCCTAATTGAAATTAAAAAAAATGCATTGTATGGTTAGAACTGCACAACCACGTAGCTGGCACAAAATTGACTAAAAATCACAAGCCCATATACTCACCGGCAGTGCTATAAACACATGAAATATGCATAATCAAGTTTCGAGCTCTGGGCCCGAGTCAAAAAAATAATATTCTCTTCGAACCCAGACCTCGAGGGGCATCTGTTGACATGGATTTTGACCAAGATAAAATGAAATGGATAAACCATATAAAATATTAAAATATAAATACAAAACGGCAAAAATTTATTTTATCATGAAAAAATGAATTAAAAATATAATCAACAACTCAAATTAAGTACTGAAAAAATAGGCATATGATATATTTTTGAATGTCGACAATGCACACATTAAACCGACAATTATAAAATGTGACGAAACACATTAGATTTTGTCATGAAGAAAATATAGAGGACACAGGGCTCGCACGCATGCCGCCACCACTAAACGGCAAAAAATATAAACATAAAATTGTCACGAGGGATGCTAAGATCACCAAAATGTTGACTATATGATAAATGTCCAGCTTTGTTCTATCAACGAAATGAACTATTGAGTCGGCGCATACATTACGCTAATGAAATATACGCGCGGTGTACTTGGTCAAATATTCATCTGTTTCTAGACCTTGAGTTTGCATGTAAAAGTAATTAACATGCACACCCTGACCCTAGGCCTCAATGAGCCATTAATATATTAATTAGGTTTAGTGGCCCATTATAAAAATACAGCCACGTTGCATGGCTGTAGGCTTATGCATGCATGCTCAACAGTGACAACGCCCATAAATTGATTAAAATAATCAAGCCCACATGGTGATTGAGAATAAATGGGCTAATTAGGCCAGTGGCCGGTTCAAAGCTCGGTCAACTTGTGATTAAGAAATAAAGAAATGAAAAAAGAGCCAGCTGCTCCCACGATTGAACGAACACTTCCCACGATCTGCCAACGTGGGCCAGCGTCCAACAGCGCCCCATCGCTGTTCGCCCCTATAAATATTGTCATGTTGTATACAGGAAGGAGGTTGGATGTCCACGGCTAGTTAGTTCGCAATAGACTGCCCATTTCATCGCTACTGCATAGGAAGACTGCTGTACGCGAACACTGCTGCACACAAATACTGCTGCAAATATTCCACACACACGAAGAGGAGGAGACTTGGAGGAGTTTGGCAAGAAGGTGAAATTCATGGTTCTCTCCTAATCCCTTTGCTCCTCTTGTTGGTGATCTTTCCTATGTTTTCTCAATCTTTGCTCTTGGTTTGGTCATATTTACATGAGCCAAGTGGCTTCTCCCCATATGATGATTCTTGATTTGGTCACATTGACACAGATCATGAATTCTTTTCCATGCTGCCCAATCTTCGCTCTTGGCTTGGTCATATTGACACGAGTCAAGTTGCTTTTTGCTTGATATGATGGTTCTTGATTTGGTCATATTGACACAGATCTAGAACTTTTCTTCAAGTAGCATGATCCTTGTTTTTTCCTCCATATGATGGTTCTTAATTTGGTCATATTGACACAAATCTTGAATTTTTCTCCAAGTGACATGATTCTTGCTCTTGGCTTGGTCATATTGGCACATCCCAAGTAGCCTTCATCCTCCACAAATTTGGCATTCTACGCTTGGCATGGTCACATTGACACATGTCAAGAAGTTATCTCAAAATTCAATAATTTGTTCTTGGCATGGTCATGTTGACATATGTCAAGTAGCACTCTCAGAAGTAGTATTCTCATGTTGACACATGTCCAGTGGTATTCTCACAAATTTAATAGTTTGTTCTTGCCATGGTCATGTTGACACATGTCAAGAAATACAAGTTGCATGAAAATTGCCTCTGGTTTGGTCATATTGACACAAATCAAGGTATTTATTCCCTTATGTAGAGTGAAGACTTTGTTGTCAATGGAATCACAGCAAGGTATGACTCGGGGAAAATCAACATAAAAATGATGAACAAATAAAATGCATATAAAAAATATTGCAAAACAATATGTGCTCGTCAAAAGACACCATACTTAGTCGCATGTTCTATGATCACATGCATGCATGATATGCGAAAATGAGTCATGTAGCACAAATTAACCTTGTTCAAACCTGGGTGTATAGAAAATAATATTCCAACTTCATGATGCATAAACAAATGCCGCCCAAATCGTAAATGGTGTTATATTAACCGGATGTCTATAAAATAGACTAAAGGGGTGCACTATATAAAAAAATGTATCGGCCCCAAATAATGCTAGCCGGCATCATTGACAAAATAATCAGATATGGGCGAATCTAATGAATGTGCATGCAAAGTAAAATGGACACGTCGTACCTAGCTAATTCTAGGATAATTGGCGTACATCCACCCAACTAAAATAAATTGTATGGTCCCTTCATATGGACGTACATACATTAAAAAAAACTAAAAGATGATCAGAGTCATAATCTGAGTCTGATTGCACTCGAAATGTTGTAGTGCGCTTGCATATGCCACCAAAACAAACTAAATATTTTTTTATCTGCTCATGTATGTGTATGCTCAAAAAGGTCGTGTCTAACTTATCTACGCATAATATAAAAGTTAGATCATGCATCCCCCATACGGCTTGCAAATATTAAGAAAACGTAGATGTCATCTACTCATAAAACAAAGAGCACTACAACTGTTAGTCCTAATGTATTTTGCATACACAGAACACACGCATGCATGATTTTATGCCCCATACGCGTGCATCATGATGTTTGAAGACTCATTTAACAGACTGGTTAACCATTAAGATGACTTTCTCATACAAAGTAAAGAAAATAAATCAAAGTCTATATAATGGTTAATCAACAAGGAAAAGTAAGCGAAGTCATTCAAGCATGCACACACGTACTGCCAACAACAGTACGAGTTAAATGAAAGCAAATGCAAATGAAAGTCATCGCATATGATAACATAAACAAAGTCCAAGACTCCCCCGAGCATGTCGGCGTCGACAACAGCGAGGAGGAAGAATTTTCTTTTATCATTTTGTAATGGTCGTATGTTGTAATGCCATGTAGTAGAAATGTTGGAATTCTTAATCAGGGGTTTTCTCTTCGGAGATGTAATTAACAGATCTTTTATGGAAATTTAAAAGCTCTGGAAATAATGTACCTGCAATGTTTGATTCTATTTTTATTTTATGCATTTAAATTTCACTCTGTATCAATGACGTGGACGCGTGTTTCATGCCCGCCATTTTCCCGCCATTTTCCCGTCATCAGATTCTTGGCACGCCCAATGGAACATAAAATAATGCACATGTTCTATGCAAACTACTTTAGTACTAACAATTGTAGTACTCTTTGTTTTATGAGTAGATACCATCTACATTTTCTCAATATTTGCAAGTCGTATGGGGGATGCATGATCTATCTTTTATCTTATGCGTAGATAAGCTAGACACGACCTTTTTGAGCATACACATACATGGAGCAGATAAAAAAATATTTAGTTTGTTTTGGTGGCATATGCAAGTGCACTACAACATTTTGAGTGCAATCAGACTCAGATTATGACTCTGATCATCTTTTAATTTTTTTTAAAAAATATATGTACGTCCATATGAAGGGACCATATAATTTATTTTAGTTGGGTGGATGTACGCCAATTATCCTAGAATTAGCTAGGTATGACGTGTCCATTTTACTTTGCATGCACATTCATTAGATTCACCCATATCTGGTTATTTTGTCAATGATGCCGGCTAGCATTATTTGGGGCCGATACATTTTTTTATATAGTGCACCCCTTTAGTCTATTTTATAGACATCCGGTTAATATAACACCATTTACGATTTGGGCGGCATTTTTTATGCATCATTAAGTTGGAATACTATTTTCTATACACCCAGGTTTGAACAAGGTTAATTTGTGCTACATGACTCATTTTCAGATATCATGCACGTATGTGATCATAGAACATGCTAAGTATGTTGTCTTTTGACGAGCACATATTGTTTTGCAATATTTTTTATATGCATTTTATTTGTTCATCATATTTTATGTTGATTTTCCCCAAGTCATACCTTGCCGTGATTCCATTGAGAACAAAGTCTTCACTCTACATAAGGGGATAAATACCTTTATTTGTGTCAATATGACCAAACCAGAGGCAATTTTCATGCAACTTGTATTTCTTGACATGTGTCAACATGACCATGGTAAGGACAAACTATCAAATTTATGAGAATACCACTTGACATGTGTCAACATGAGAATACTACTTCTGAGAGTGCTACTTGACATGTGTCAACATGACCATGCCAAGAACAAATTATTGAATTTTGATATAACACTAGTAGAAAAAGGACCTAATATGAGACACATTAGTGCCGGTTTGATTTTGAGCCGGCACTAATGTGTCCATTAGTGCCGGTTCCAACGGCTAGCCGGCCATTCTCATTAGTACCGGTTCGTGGCGAACCTTTAGCACCGGTTCGTGCCACGAACCGGTACTAAAGAGAGTGGTGGCAGGGTGTTGTCAGTCTGGGGCGCCTCCCGCACCTTTAGTACCGGTTCGTGGCACAAACCGGTACTAAAGGTCGACGTACATAAACCCTTCGTCCACCCGAGCCACTCTGTTCTTCCCCTTTCCCCTCACTTCCTCTGTTCTTCCCCTCTCTTCCTCGAGCTCCTCACAAATTTTGGCCAAAATTTGTCAAGATTTGAAGGCCCCCATCCATTCACATGATCACAAAGGTTAGCAACTTTGTCCTTTCAACTCTCATTGCTAGATTAGCTCTTGCAATGCTTTGTATAGTGATTAATTTGGGAGGAATTAGATTTGCTATTATTTGATTTATATGCAATTTGAGGTCCAAAAATAACACTTAGTTTGCATATGTAGGTGTGGTTTACTTAGTGCCTTCTAAATCTCCATCGTAACCACCGTCGATCGCCCGCACCGTCCCGTCGCAGGCACCACCTTGTGGTGAGGCTCGTGTTAATAAATGTTTTACATTACCAAATTGATGTTTGTGTGATTTGGATATATAGTTACTCGTATAATTATCTTACCCGTACGTTGTTTGTTATACATAGTGCCATGGTTTTGATATCCGTCCCCGTCGGCCCACGTCCTTGTTATGATTCGGATGTGGTATATTCTCTTTTAAAACTAGTTGTTGCATTTCGTGTTTATGACAAATTATGCCCATCAAGTTGACATAGATATTTTTATCTAGGAGGTATGTGAACCGGAAATTCCAACCAACCCTATTGTCGAGAGGTTAAATTTAGTTGAAAGAGAAAGCGAGTATTTGAAAGAAAAATTGAAAAGAATTGAGGGGGAGAAGATGGAATTGGAGTTGCATGTTGCCGATTTCGTCGATGATCACAAGATCAAGATGGAGAAAATGAGGTTGAAGATTAGAAAATATGCCATTGATAGTGTGGCTTGGTATCATTATGCTGTTGGAACAATTGTTACCTTAGTTGCGATCTTGATCACATTTGTTGTTGCATTTAAATTCTTTGCTAGAGAGTTATTTGTTGTTGCATTTAAATTCTTTAGCTAGTGTTGTATATGAACTTTATGTATGAACTTGTATTAATTTGGTCTATTCGGTGTTGTGTAATGAAGATGAGCCGACAATGGATGTATGATGACCGATGCTCTCCCGAGTTCATTAATGGTGTGCATACTTTTCTGCGGGCCGTTGAAGCAAACAAGCAGGCGGATGGTTTTATGTCTTGTCCATGTGCTGGCTATAAGAATTGTCACAGTTACTCTACGTCAAAAACAATTCAGGACCACCTATTTAAGGCCGGTTTCATGCCCCACTATAATGTTTGGACCAAGCATGGAGAAATAGGGGATATGATGGAAGACAATGAAGAAGAAGAGGACGACGACGGCTATCCTGGCCATGGGTTCCCTGAATACGATGATAAAACAATAGGGGAAGAAGCTGAGCCGGCAATGCGGGAAGAAGCTGAAGAAGAGGCATCAAATGAGCCCGCTGATGATCTAGGTCGGGCCATTGCCGATGCAAAGAGAAACTGCGCAAGTGATCTAGAGAGGACGAAGTTGCAGCGCATGTTAGAGGATCACAAGAAATTGTTGTACCCAAATTGCGAAGCTGACAAAAAAAGTTGGGCACCATACTTGAATTGCTGTAATGGAAGGCAGAGAATGGTGTATCTGACAAGGGATTTGGAAAGTTGCTGGTAATGATAAAGAATATGCTTCCAAAGGACAACGAATTGCCCGAGAGTATGTATGAAGCAAAGAAGGTTGTCTGCCCTCTAGGGTTAGAGGTCCAAAAGATACATGCATGCCCTAATGACTGCATTCTCTACCGCGGTGAGTACGAGGAATTGAATGCTTGCCCGGTATGCGGTGCATTGCGTTATAAGATCAGTCGCGATGACCCTGGTGATGTCGAGGGCGAGCGCCCCAGGAAGAAGATTCCTGCCAAGGTGATGTGGTATGCTCCTATATTACCACGGTTGAAACGTTTGTTCCAAAACGAAGAGCATGCGAAGGTGATGCGGTGGCACGCAGAAGACCGTAAGAAAGACGGAAAGTTGAGAGTACCCGCTGACGGTTTGCAGTGGAGAAAAATCGAGAGAAAGTACTGGGACGAGTTTGCAGGTGACCCAAGGAACGTATGGTTTGGTCTAAGCGCAGATGGCATTAATCCTTTTGGGGAGCAGAGAAGCAACCATAGCACGTGGCCTGTGACTCTCTGTTTGTATAACCTTCCTCTTTGGTTGTGCATGAAGCGGCAGTTCATTATGATGCCAATGCTCATCTAAGGCCCTAAGCAACCCGGCAACGACATTGATGTGTACCTAAGACCATTAGTTGAAGAACTATTATAGCTGTGGAATGGAACAGGTGTACGTGCGTGGGATGAGCACGGACAGGAAGAATTTGACCTAAAGGCGTTGCTGTTCGTGACCATCAATGATTGGCCTGCTCTTAGTAACCTTTCAGGACAGACAAACAACGGATACCGCGGATGCACGCACTGTTTGGATGATACCGACATTATATATTTGGATAGTTGTAGGAAGAATGTGTACCTGGGACATCGTCGATTTCTTCCGACAAGGCATCCCGTAAGAAAGGCAAGCATTTCAAAGGTGAGGCGGATCACCGGATGAAGCCTCGCCACCGTACTGGTGCTGATGTACATGATATGGTCAAGGATTTGAAGGTAATCTTTGGAAAGGGTCCTGGCGGACAACCTGTTCTGAAGGACGCTGATGGACGCGCACCCATGTGGAAGAAGAAATCTATATTTTGGGACCTACCATATTGGAAAGACCTAGAGGTCCGCTCCGCAATCGACGTGATGCACGTGACGAAGAATCTTTGTGTGACCCTGCTTGGCTTTTGGGGCGTGTATGGGAAGACAAAAGATACACCAGAGGCACGGGAGGACCAGCAACGTATGCACGGAAAAGACGGCATACATCAGGGTCAGGCCATCTACGCTCTTACCAAAGAAGAGAAGGAAATCTTCTTCGAATGCCTGCTCAGCATGAAGGTACCGTCTGGCTTCTCATCGAATATAAAAGGAATAATAAATATGGCAGAGAAAAAGTTCCATAACCTAAAGTCTCGTGACTGCCACGTGATTATGACGCAACTCATTCCGGTTGCATTGAGGGGGCTTCTACCGGAAAACGTTCGATTAGCCATTGTGAAGCTATGTGCATTCCTCAATGCAATCTCTCAGAAGGTAATCGATCCAGAAATCATACCAAGGTTACAGAATGATTTGGTGCAATGTCTTGTCAGTTTCGAGTTGGTGTTCCCACCATCCTTCTTCAACATCATGACGCACATCCTAGTTCACCTTTGCGAAAAGATTAACGTTTTGGGTCCTGTATTTCTACACAATATGTTCCCCTTTGAAAGGTTCATGGGAGTCTTGAAGAAATATGTTCATAACCGTGCTAGGCCAGAAGGAAGCATCTCGAAGGGCCATGAAAATGAGGAGGTCATTGAGTTTTGTATTGACTTTATTCCTGACCTTAAGCCGATTGGTGTTCCTGAATCGCGGCATAAGGGCAGACCGGAAGGAAAAGGCAAGCTAGGAGGGCATCAAATAATATGTATGGACGGGCATTCTCTCACTGAAGCACACTACACAGTTCTACAGAATTCCGCCTTGGTGGCTCCGTATATGGAGGAAAACAAGAATTTTCTACAGTCCAAACATCCGGAGAAGTCTGACGACTGGATTACATGCGAACAAACAAGGACTTTCGCCGGTTGGTTGCAGAAATGTGCCCTGAATGATTGCGATATTCAAAATGACTTGTACTCGTTGTCCCAGTTACCATCTTTGAATATAATGACTTTCAAAGGGTACCAGATAAATGGGAATACATTTTATACTTCGCCCAAGATAAGAAGAGCACCAACCAAAACCGTGGTGTCCGCTTTGATGCAACAACCAACACGGGAAAGGAAACATATTATGGTTACATAGAGTACATATGGGAACTTAACTATGGAGGTGATTTGAAGGTCCCTTTGTTTCGGTGCAAATGGGTCAATATGACATGAGGAGGGGTAACGGAAGACCCGAAGTACGGAATGACAACAGTGGATCTCAACAATCTTGCGTATGCAGACGAACCATTCGTCCTAGCCAATGATGTGGCGCAGGTTTTTATGTGAAAGACATGTCTACCAGGCCGAGAAAAAGAAAAGATAAGGAAGCGAATGGATCATACGACGAGCCAAAGCGCCACATAGTTCTTTCAGGAAAAAGAAACATCGTGGGAGTGGATGACAAGACAGACATGTCAGAAGATTATGAAAAGTTTGATGAAATTGCTCAATTCACAGTGAATATTGACCTGAGTATCCAGTTAAATGATGAAGATTTTCCATGGCTACGGCGCAAAGGGACACACGCGAAGAAAAAGTTTCACACCCAAAGATCTGGGATGTGATCGGCTTCACTATCATCACTTTCTTCTGTGTTTCACACCCAGGAGGGAATGTCTGTAATAGTTAGGGTAGTTATGTGTTTTGGTATTTGAAACGCGAAGAAATTTTATGTGCAAACAAATTCTTTTCATGCATTTACTGATTTTTTCCAGCTAAATGACCCTGAAATTGAAAAGCATTTCAAATGAACTCAGAAAAGGTTGAAAGTTGGCATGGTATCATAATTTCATACAAATAGCATGTGCAAAAAAGTAGAGAGGGTTACGGCAAAAACTGGATGCACTTCGTGTACAAAATGGACAATTTCTTTCGAAGTATCAGGGTTTCCGCCGAAAACTCAATTGTTACAAAGGCATTTCATTTTTTAAATAACCTAAGCATCACCAAATTGAATATAATGATAAAACACACTAATATTAAACATAAGAAAAAAGAATCACTGAAAAAACTTTTTTCAAAGTTATGTTATTCACAAACTAGTGATTCACACAAATTTCGAATAATTCAAAATTTAAACTATTCAAATTTGAAAACTACCGGCACTAATAGAAAGTTTGTAATTTTTTTACCTAAATCAAAAATATTCACAAAGAAACTCTAAATATAGCAAAAAACAATTCAAAAATAAATAAAGCGAAAAAATTAAGAAAATAAAAAGCCCGCCTACTGGGCCAAAGCGGCCTGCATATGACTAGGAACACAACCTTTTGTTGGGCCAGGATGCAGGCCCGCAAAGGCCCAGTAGGCCCACTAGGCAGAAGAGGACAGGTAGGCCCAGTAGGCCTGCTTAGGAGAGGAGCTCGAGAGAGCTACCGCACTGGGGCTTATAAACCAGTGCGGTAGCCCCTCGGCTAGCCAGGTGGGACTAAACTTGCGCACCGCCTGGAGCCAGCGCACCCCCTTTAGTACCGGGTCGTGGCTCCAACCGGTACTAAAGACCCCCCCCCCTTAGTACCGGTTGGAGCCACAACCCGGTACTAAAGGGGGTGCGCTTCTTGCCGCTTGGCCTTGCCAAAACAGACCTTTAGTACCGGTTGGTGGCTCCAACCGGTACTAAAGGTCGTCCATCCTATATATACACCAGTTGAAAAAAAATCACTTTCCCTCTGTTTCTTCCCTCTGTTTCCTCCCTCCGTCGCGCCGCCCTGCCCCGATCGACGCCGTCCCCGTCGACGTCGACGCCCCCGCCCTTCGTCGCCGACCCCGGCCGTCCCAGCGCTCGTCGCCACCCGCCGACGTCGCCGCCCGGCTGTCCCGTCCTCATCGCCGCGCCCGCCCGCCCGTCGTCGCGCCCGCCCGCCCGTCCGTCGCCCGTCGTCGCCGCCCGTCCGTCGCCCGTCGTCGCCTCGCGCCGTGAGCTCGCCCGCCATGCCATGTCCACACACACACACACACACACACACACACACACACACACACACACACACACACACACACACACACACACATTAGTTTGTTTGTTATAAATTTTCTGTTTTTAGTTATAGAAATGTTAGAAATTATTCTGTTTTTAGTTATATAAATATTAAAAATGTTATTTATATAGAAATGTTATAAATTTTTTCTGTTTTTAGTTATAGAAATATTTATAGAAATGTTAGCAATTTTTCTGTTTTTAGTAATATAAATATTAGAAATGTTAGTTATATAGAAATGTTATAAATGTTTTCTGTTTTTTAGTTATAGAAATATTTATAGAAATGTTAGCAATTTTTTTGTTTTTTAGTTATATAAATATTAGAATTGTTATAGAAATGTTAGTTATATAATCAGGAAATTTTAGAATTAGTTTTAGTTAGATGAATTAGATTAATGTCAAATTGTTAGAATTTGCATATATATAGAATATTAGTTATCACAATCCAATCATTTAAAAAATGTTACTTTTTGCGGGCATATAGTATTTGTTCTCGACGATATGCCCGGCCCGCATCCTCGCCGTCGACCCGTTCGCGACGACGTCCTGCTTCAGAGGACCCATGTCCGGGACTGGGCTCCGCCGAGCTGGCACTGGGAGGTGCTACCTGGAGGGGCGCGCCGGTTGGTGAGGAACCCGGCCTCGGGTCCCGTCGTCGACCCTGATCTTCTTTGGTGGCGTTCGCGTGGGCCACATTCGGTGCAGAGGCAGCCGGCCCCGCCAGAGGTGGTGCGTCGCCGTGTCAGGGAGGAAGATGAGCACGTCCATCGCTACATGGCTGCTATGGACGGCGTCAGGTTCTCCACTACTTGGCGGGTTCTTTGGGCAGATGACCGGAGATATGATCCTGTGATGGTTCCTTCTCTTTGGGTGTGCACCGCCCGCGCCCCAGGAACCGCGAGTGGCGCCCTAGATTCTTCTGTAGTACTCAATCTTTATTAGGTACCTAGCCAGTGATGTATTCGATATATAATATTCGAGACGATGTATTCGAGATTATATATATTAAGATGATGATGTATTTGAGATTATATATTCGAGATGATGTATTCAATTTTCAGTTTTTCCTTATTGATTAATTGCATCCATGCATTGTAATTTGAATACTAAATTGTTTTATATTTCTTCTGTATTAGTAAAGTAAAAGCTATGGCGGACAATACCGGCAGAGAGAGAGAAGAGGAATTGTTCGACATCATACGCAACCCTCACAGGCTAGATGATCTGAATGAAGCAGATGACGGCTCCCAATAGCTGAACAATACCGGAGAGGGTGATGAAAAGATATTTGATCTCGACGACCGAGCTGATGAAGTCATGAACTATGATTATGATTATGATGACACAGACAATGTTTGTGATGACACAGACAATGCTGATCTTCAAATAACAAAGACTACTGGCGAGGTATATTTATATAAGCATGGATCATGGTGATCATCACATGTTTTTTTATTGAAGATATATTAACGAATCGATCTTTCTTCTTTCAGCCCTCCGAATCGAGCAAATCTGCTTCTACAGACAGCAAGACAAAGCGAGGCCCGGGCAGATTGTTGAAGGATGGTGTAAAGTACCACATCGAATCCACCAAACTTAGTGGCGAAACCCTCACGCCTAAGAACGTTGCGGACAAGTGGACTCGTCAGTGCGGAGTTCTTGTGAAGGACAAACTCCCGATCTCCATTCAAGAATGGAAAGAGACAAAGACTAAACGTCCAGGTGTTACTTGGGTCGACGACAGAGCCAAAAAAGACCTTTTGAAATCTCTGATGGAACATTTCACCCTACCAGATCATTTCACTGAAGCAGATGTGGAGAAAGTCAAGGTCGCTGCTCTTAAGAAGATGGCAATTGCATTCAACGCCCACAAGAAAACTGTATGGGCCAACTACCTTGCTAATGAAAGGAAGACTCCAGATTTCACGGGAACACTGGAGAAGCAAAGAGAACACTGGGACGATTTCGTGACCTTCAAGGATTCAGAATTATCTAAGGAACGGTCGATGAAAAACAAGGCAAATGCCGCAAAAAGACGCAGTTCCATAGGCTGGGTCCAGGTGGCTACGCGGTGGGATTGCCTAAGTGGGATAAGCATGAGCAATAGATGGAGAATTCAGGGGTCACTCCGGTTACTAGGAACTGGCCCCCCAGGTGCAGAACTTAGTTCTATGCGCATGGGGCACGTTGGACCCGAAGACAGGCGAAGTTTCGCGGAAGGCAAATCTAAAAGGAGCCAAACAAAAGATAATTGACGCAATAGAAGAAGCTCGAAGGGGGGTGTTCACGCCCAACAGAGAGAACGACGAGTTTACACGCGCCCTGGGAAATCCTGAACACCCGGGAAGAACACGAGGCAAGGGCGTTATTCCCTGGTATGAGGGATTTTCAGAATGGAACGAGGACTATAGGACCCGTGCAAGAAGGAAGATGGAGGAGGAGAAGAAAAGGAAGCTGGCGGAGGAGCAGAGGAAGCAGGACGCAGAACACCTTCAAGGCCTAGAAGCAAGGCACGCGGACCTGGCACTCAAATTCCAGCAGCAGCAGCAGCAGATCGACTCACTTAGCCAGGAAAGGGGGTCTCAGCAGCGGCAGCAGAAAGCGGATGATCGTCCAGCATTGGATAGCACCATCCCATCCATGCCGAGAAGCAGCGTTGGTTCTGCCCCCGGCGACACACTGCTGGATACATACCCCGTGGATGACATCATAGAGAACACTAACTGTGAGCTACACTCCAAAATGAAGGACATATCCATGAAGGTGGTGGACGGCATTGCTTTTCCAGTTACCCGCGAAGCAACCTTCCATTGCATCCCGATTCCAGAGGGCTATGCTCGTGTCATGGTTGATGAAGTGGTGGACCCATATTCGGGGCTACAGCTTGACATTCCTGGAGGTGAAGATGAGCGCACACTAGGAGAGACCATACATCATATCATCCAATGGAGAAAGGATTGCATCATCTTTCGAAGTCCACCGACACTGCATCGTCTGTCGACTCCTCCTCGAAGTCCGCCACCGAGTCAGCAGACTCCCGCTCCTCCAAGTCCACGAACGTGTGAGCCGACTCCTCCTCGAAGTCCGCCACCTCCTCCAAGTCCCCGAACGCATGAGCTGACTCCTCCGGTTTCAAGTCCGGCACAATGTCATGCCACTTCTCCGATTTCAAGTTCGGCACCGTGTCAGGCCACACCTCCTGCTTGAAGTCCGGCACATCGTCAAGCCATAGTGCAAGCCCAAGTGGGCGCCCATTTTGGACCGAAACTGGCACCGCCGCCAAAGGAGAATGTGCCTTAGAAAGTAATTGACCACTTCATTCATATGGCTAGAGAACCAGCTCCCAAGCCTGTTGACTCGGACTATGAGCGCCAAATCAGGAAACTACATCGAGAACGGCTAAAGAAGGAAGCGAGCTCGAGCTCGAGCCAACAAGCAGCTGGCAAAAAATGCGGGAAAATCGTTCCCCAGTTGGGAGAACAGGCGGCGCAAGCGATCCCCCCGCTTGTTGTGCCAACAACACATGAGAGGAGTATGCGTGCCAAATATTATTATGGGCAAACCGTTAGCGTTCCCCAGCATGGCGATGTGGTAATAACGGAGGATCATATAATGCAGGCTCAAATGCTCAAAATATCTGTTGGACAACTCCTCGAAATCGAGCCCATGCCTCCGCTTAGAGAATCGGAAATAGCATGGAAATATGTCCGGGGCCAACCTTTGGTCCATCCAGACAAGGTCAAGGACCTCCCAACGAGAATGTATCAATTGCATCAATGGTACATGAACATTACCAATATTTCCAATCGAGAGTCCCTCATGGTGAATGTCAAGCATGAGCATTATTACCATCAGAAAGCTCTGGCCATTGAGTATCTAGAACTATTTCAGTTATACAATCAAGACGCACTCGACAAGTCTATCGTCAGTTGCTATTGTCTGTAAGTGATTTCTTTCTGTAATTTAAGTCTCAAGCTAGTTATGTAGTGATAATTTTGATCAATCATTACATGTAATTATCCTCACTATATCCTTTTTCTGTGGTATTATATGCAGGATGAAGATGTATGAAATGAAAAAATCTGGACTCTATGGCGTTGGGTTCATTGACCCAAATACCATTAATGAGGATATATGGCAGATTGAATATTGTCAAGATGGTGTAGAGAAAAGCATGCTAGAGTTCTTGAAGCGCCTCAATACCAATGAAGATATACTACTTCCTTACAACTTCCCGTGAGTCACACTGTCTTGTACTACAAATTCCGTTTTTGCTTACTAGCTAGCTAGATGATAATAATTAAGTGTATACGGTTTACGGTAGTTGATTAATTTTATGCACATGCCCACTTAATTAAGACATGCAAACGTGTGCGCATGCAGTTGGCACTGGGTCTTGTTAGACATTAAAGTTGAGGAAGGAAAAGTTCAAATACTGGACTCACTAACTAAAGCAGATAAAGACTTCACCATTGTGAAGGGGATAGTCAACAGGTAATTTCGATCATTATTAACTATATCTCGGCCTATTATTAGTTCGTCATTTCCTGATATGAACTATTTAATAACCCCTTTATTAATTTTCTTTGCCGGCGGGCAAGGCATGGGCAAAGTTCATCAAGGTGACTCCAGGCAAGTGGGCAAAAAAGTTGTTTTGGCATCGACCAAAGGTAAGTAATTAAGTAGTACTAGCTAGCTACCATCTCTTTAATTCTTGTTTCAATATCATTAATTAATTATCATGCTTGATTAATCATTATCTGATTCAATTCCATTCTCGTAAAGGCCCTAAAGCAGGCGTCGGGGAATAATATGTGTGCATTCTACGTTTGCGAGAATATTCGCATGATGACGTGTGAAAGGAGCAGATCTGATAGACAGGACTGGGTACGTTTGTCAGAACACTATTCACACCATTATTGATATCTAGTCACACAACTAACACACATGCATATTGATCTCCTTCTTAATAGTTCAGAGAGGTGCGGGATAAGCTCCTACCATCGGACCACATACTAGCACTTCAAGAGGAAATAGCCGGATTTTTGCTCGACCAGGTCATAGATCCCAAAGGAGAATACTATTACCCGCTAACGCCCCCATGAACCATTTGTCATCGTGCTCCGAAGGCACCAAAGGCAATATATGTAGGAGAAATTGTATATATATATACATGTGTATGTGTGAATAATTAATGGTGTTGGTGTAAACTGCACTGCGCGTAGCTCCGTGCAATCTACCATATTCCTAAAGCCTTGAAGCTCAAAACAAATCATTAAATGCATGAAAAATATCAAATGAAGGCAGAAATGGTTGAAAGTTGATGGCGTCGCTTTGAATGATGCATACTGAATGCACAAAAAGTCTGGAGTTGTAATAAGTTTAAAAAATGTAATGCCTTTATAACAGATGAGTTTAATTTCGTCAGAAAGCTGAATACTTCGAAAGAGATTGTCCAGTTTGTAAACGAAGTGCATCCAGTTTTTGCCGTAACCCTCTCTACTTTTTTGAACAATCTATGTGGGTGAAATGATGATACCATGCCAAGTTTCAACTTTTTCAGAGTTCATTTGTAGTGCTTTTCAATTTTCAGGTCATTTAGTTCTCAAAACAAATCATTGAATGCATGAAAAATAGCAAATGAAGGAAGAAATGGTTGAAAGTTGATGGCGTCACTTTGAATGGTGCATACTGAACGCAAAAAATATAAGAGCATTTACATCACGATCTTATATTTCTTTAGAGTCTAAACTGTCAATATGATCTTATAACATCAAAAATACTTTGATCATCAATGATCTTTGTGTGTACAATCTGAATTGTCAATATGAGTCATCAACGATTTATAAACCGATGAAGACTCATATTGCGGCCACAAATTCGACACATAGAGTTCAATGAAGACCAAGTGCTTGTGATAGTTTGAGAAATAACATATTTAAGGTGGTAAAAGGCTTGTTAGGGGAGCGAGGTGGGACTAAAAACAGCTTGACATAACCTCATTAGTACCGGTTCGTGGTACGAACCGGCACTAAATGGTGATGGTGGGGCCATAGCCTGACCGCAGGCTGACACATCCCCTTTAGTACCGGTTCGTGGCATGAACCGGTACTAAAGGTTCGCCACGAACCAGTGCTATTGATCGCTGCCACGAACCGGTGCTATTGTACACATTAGTGCCGGCTCTAATACAAACCGGCACTATTGGACTTCACGTATGACCCTCTTTCTACTAGTTTTAAGCCCCATACGCGTGCATCATGATGTTTGAAGACTCATTTAACTGATTGGTTAACCATTAAGATGACTTTCTCATACAAAGTAAAGAAAATAAATCAAAGTCTATATAATGATTAATCAACAAGGAAAAGTAAGCGAAGTCATTCAAGCATGCACACACGCATCGCCAACATCAAGACGAGTTAAATGAAAGCAAATGCAAATGAAAGTCATCGCATATGATAACATCAACAAAGTCCAAGGCTCCCCCGAGCATGCCGGCGTCGACGACAGCGAGGAGGAAGAATTTTCTTTTATCATTTTGTAATGGTCGTATGTTGTAATGCCATGTAGTAGAAATGTTGGAATTCTTAATCAGGGTTTTCTTTGGAGATATAATTAACAGATCTTTTATGGAAATGTAAGAGCTCGGAAATAATGTACCTGCAATGTTTGATTCTATTTTTATTTTATGCATTTAAATTTCACTCTGTATCAATGACGTGGACGCGTGTTGCACGCCCGCCATTTTCCGTCATCGATTCTCGCACGCCCAAAGGATCTATTTCTCCCCTCATCTTTGAATTCCAACATAGGATTGCAACATATGAATTACCATAGTACATAAAATATTATGTACGCATACATGAAAAAAAAGATGAAGAAAACTAATATGTGGTTTTCTTTAGTTTGAAGGTATGGATGGTCAAGTGCCACAGTCGGTCACGCTCCGCATTGGAGACATTTGGCTTGATGTGCCAGTTGGTCCATGTGCGGCTTCAACAAATCAGCATCTGGATAATATGACTGCATCACCGACTGGACATGACCATGGAATGGAAGTCTTCTCTCCACTCAAGTTTTGGGAAAGTATGAGGGTATACGAAGAAGGAAAAGGGAAGACAATGGACAAACTCCACTATGAGCAACCTATGAATGGGGGCAATACCATGATCATATTTCCCTCCTCGTTGTCTCAGCATGAAAGGATGACAAAGGTTCAGAATAAAGTTCAAGTTGATGCTTCAGAGCCTATTCTTTCGCTGGTCGATAAATCCATTGGAGAATGCTCTGAGACGATTCTCAGGTTCCCCCTTGAATGCAAGAAAAAGCATCCCAATTCCCATGGCTATGAAACATGTCATGTGAACCCAACATCAAGATTGTCAAGTCCCTTGTCATCATCAACACCCGTCGCATATGATTCCTCTCTGCCTTTGTTTGAGTCGATGTGCCGTCAACCTCAGCAAAGAAATGTTCGCCATGTGAACCTTCACAATACTAAGGTCGGCAAAGTCCGTGTACAATTCCCAAAGAGTGTGGACAACAATCATCCAGACTGCTTTTTTCATATCAGCAAAGGCGGTATTAGAATTCATACTACAGTGACTAGTAACCCTTCAACAGTTGTTGCCTTCATCAGGTTCATCTGGAAAAAGTATCTTAATCATGCCAAGTGGCGTGTTGTTGGCCTTGACTGTGAATACACTAGATATGTCCACAACAAAGAGCGTAAGAGCTTCCACTTGAGCAACATGTTGCTCTCTCTAATCAAGAGCCACAACGCGCTGCTGTCTTGCAGCTTTGTGTGGGAAAGCATTGCCTAATTTACCAGCTATACCCGGCTTAGGCCAGGAGTTTTATCCCGCCACTTCTCCGCGGCTTCCTTGACAATGACACAGTTGAATTTGCGGGTGCCGCCATTGGCAATGACATCGCAAAACTCAAGATCTATAACTTGGGTATAAGAAAACCCGTCGATGTGCAGGGACTGGGTATCAAGGTTCATAATCAAAAATTTTGCAACTTGGCTTCATTGGAGAAGCTAGCAAAGAAGGTTGCAAACATAAGTCTTAACAAGGACAAAAGCATCACTGTCAGTCAGTGGGAGAACTCCAACCTGGATCATGACCAGATCAAGTATGCATGCTTGGATGCCTATGCGAGCTTCGAGGTTTATAGGCGACATTCCAACATAACAGGTTATCTTAGAACTTGTTAAAAGGTTTGTTCCAGGTGAAATATGTAAGGAAATGTTGTTATTTAGTCTTTATCAAAGGAAAAATATGTACACAACCATCATTTTTTTATATTATGGTTATGCCTATTTCATTAGGTGAAATTGTAATATGATGATTCAGGGAAGAAAATGTTCTTGTATCATCATAATTTTGTTCTCATAGCAGACAAGTGAATCTGAAGAGAAATGACCTATATTTTGCATTAATGCATGCAATACAAATGTTGCTTCATTATGTGCATCTGATTAAAAAAATCACACACAAAAATTACTCCAATAACTTACGAGTCTAAACTGTGCCTTATAAGGAAAAAAATACTCAAATACGAGTCTAAACTAGGATGCAAAGAAAAATATCAAACATAGTACAAAACCCCATGAGTATAAACCGTGTCATATAGAGAAAATATACTCCAAAAGCTTACGAGTCTAAACTGTGTGATATAAAATAAAGCAAATATACTCCAAAACCTCATGATTATAAATTGTGTCATAAAAAGAAATATTACTCCAACAACTTATGAGTCTAAACTGTGATGAAAAAAAAGATAAATCATAAAACTTACTCCATACCCTCAAGATTATAAACTGGGGCAAAGACAAAAAAAACACTCCAACGACCTACGAGTATAAACTGTGATGCAAAAATAAAATCGTCAAGCTACTCCATACCATCAAGAGTATAAACTGGGGCATACAAAAAAAATACTCCAACAACTTGCGAGTCTAAACTATGATGCAAAAAAAACCACCAAACATACTTCAATACTTCACGAGTATAAACTGTGGCATATACAAATCACTCGAGTTAAAATGCGAGTATAAAGTGTGGTATAAAACATATATCACTCCAATAACTTACGAGTCTAAACTATACCATATACCAACAATACTCCAATACCTCACGAGTATAAACTGTGGTATAAAACATATATTACTCCAATAACTTATGAGTATAAGTTGTAACTTAAAAGAAACATATATTCCATACCCTCAAAAGTATAAACTGGGCACACAAAAGAAAAACTCCAATAAACTTATGAGTCTAAACTGTGATAGAAAAAAAGATTAACATACCGTGATGAGTATAAATTGGGGCACACAGAAAAATACACTCCATACCCTCAGCAGTCTAAACTGGGGCACCCAAAAAAAATACACTCCAATAAACTTACGAGTCCAAACTGTGATAGGAAAAAATATTACTCCATACCCTCATGTGTATAAGTTTAGGCTCATAAGTATAAACTAGGGTGGCATTTATCAAATTGTGTATCATATGGTATCTTTTGAATGATGTCACAAAAAACAAATGTTAGCTGCCAGAGGTTGATGAGTAAAAGTAGCTAGCCTCATGAAAAAGAAAGAACTGAATGAAATCACCCAGGTGTTCGAGAATATAAACCATTGACATCATGCAAAATAAATCATACTAAATAGACACTCCAAGCTTTATAAGAATAAACTATTAGTTTCATATATTCGGAAAATTAATGCTCTAAGCTATGAGCACAAATCATTTGCCTCACGAGGATAAACTGAAACCTCGTACTGCTCCAATGCTATATGAGCCTAAACTATAAGCATCATGTGAAACATTTTTACGCACATACAAAATGCTCTAATGCTATATGATGCTAAACTATAAGCATGTTTTATTAATGTTTAATTTGATCCAACCTTCATGAGTTTCAACTCCTAAGTATTAAGCTGTGCACTCCAAAAAAAAGTTCCGAGCCTAATTGAAATTAAAAAAATGCATTGTATGGTTAAAACTGCACAACCACGTAGCTGGCACACAATTGACTAAAAATCACAAGCCCATATACTCACCGGCAGTGCTATAAACACATGAAATATGCATAATCAAGTTTCGAGCTCTGGGCCCGAGTCAAAAAAATAATATTCTCTTCGAACCCAAACCTCGAGGGGCATCTGTTGACATGGATTTTGACCAAGATAAAATGAAATGGATAAACCATATAAAATATTAAAATATAAATACAAAACGGCAAAAATTTATTTTATCATGAAAAAATGAATTAAAAATATAATCAACAGCTCAAATTAAGTACTGAAAAAATAGGCATATGATATATTTTTGAATGTCGACAATGCACACATTAAACCGACAATTATAAAATGTGACGAAACACATTAGATTTTGTCATGAAGAAAATATAGAGGACACAGGGCTCGCACGCATGCCGCCACAACTAAACGGCAAAAAATACAAACATAAAATTGTCACGAGGGATGCTAAGATCACCAAAATGTTGACTATATGATAAATGTCCGGCTTTGTTCTATCAACGAAATGAACTATTGAGTGGGCGCATAAAAAAATACATTACGCTAAAGAAATATACGCGCGGTGTACTTGGTCAAATATTCATCTGTTTCTAGACCTTGAGTTTGCATGTAAAAGTAATTAACATGCACACCCTGACCCTAGGCCTCAATGAGCCATTAATATACTAATTAGGTTTAGTGGCCCATTTAAAAAATACAGCCACGTTGCATGGCTGTAGGCTTATGCATGCATGCTCAACAGTGACAACGCCCACAAATTGATTAAAATAATCAAGCCCACATGGTGATTGAGAATAAATGGGCTAATTAGGCCAATGGCCGGTTCAAAGCTCGGTCAACTTGTGATTAAGAAATAAAGAAATGAAAAAAGAGCCAGCTGCTCCCACGATTGCACGAACACTTCCCACGATCTGCCAACGTGGGCGAACGTCCAACAGCGCCCCGTCGCTGTTCGCCCCTATAAATATTGTCATGTTGTATACAGGAAGGAGGTTGGATGTCCACGGCTGGTTAGTTCGCAATAGACTGTCCATTTCATCGCTACTGCATAGGAAGACTGCTGTACGCGAACACTGCTGCACACAAATACTGCTGCAAATATTCCACACACACGAAGAGGAGGAGACTTGGAGGAGTTTGGCAAGAAGGTGAAATTCATGGTTCTCTCCTAATCCCTTTGCTCCTCTTGTTGGTGATCTTCCCTATGTTTTCTCAATCTTTGCTCTTGGTTTGGTCATATTTACATGAGCCAAGTGGCTTCTCCCCATATGATGATTCTTGATTTGGTCACATTGACACAGATCATGAATTCTTTTCCATGCTGCCCAATTTTTGCTCTTGGCTTGGTCATATTGACAAGAGTCAAGTTGCTTTTTGCTTGATATGATGGTTCTTGATTTGGTCATATTGACACAGATCTAGAACTTTTCTTCAAGTAGCATGATCCTTGTTTTTTCCTCCATATGATGGTTCTTAATTTGGTCATATTGACACAAATCTTGAATTTTTCTCCAAGTGACATGATTCTTGCTCTTGGCTTGGTCATATTGGCACATCCCAAGTAGCCTTCATCCTCCACAAATTGGGCATTCTACGCTTGGCATGGTCACATTGACACATGTAAAGAAGTTATCTCAAAATTCAATAATTTGTTCTTGGCATGGTCATGTTGACACATGTCAAGTAGCACTCTCAGAAGTAGTATTCTCATGTTGACACATGTCCAGTGGTATTCTCACAAATTTAATAGTTTGTTCTTGCCATGGTCATGTTGACACATGTCAAGAAATACAAGTTGCATGAAAATTGCCTCTGGTTTGGTCATATTGACACAAATCAAGGTATTTATTCCCTTATGTAGAGTGAAGACTTTGTTGTCAATGGAATCACAGCAAGGTATGACTCGGGGAAAATCAACATAAAAAATGATGAACAAATAAAATGCATATAAAAAATATTGCAAAACAATATGTGCTCGTCAAAAGACACCATACTTAGTCGCATGTTCTATGATCACATGCGTGCATGATATGCGAAAATGAGTCATGTAGCACAAATTAACCTTGTTCAAACCTGGGTGTATAGAAAATAATATTCCAACTTCATGATGCATAAACAAATGCCACCCAAATCGTAAATGGTGTTATATTAACCGGATGTCTATAAAATAGACTAAAGGGGTGCACTATATAAAAAAATGTAGTACTCTATAAAATAGACTGCTTTAGTACTAACAATTGTAGTACTCTTTGTTTTATGAGTAGATACCATCTACATTTTCTTAATATTTGCAAGCCGTATGGGGGATGCATGATCTATCTTTTATCTTATGCGTAGATAAGCTAGACACGACCTTTTTGAGCATACACATACATGGAGCAGATTAAAAAATATTTAGTTTGTTTTGGTGGCATATGCAAGTGCACTACAACATTTTGAGTGCAATCAGACTCAGATTATGACTCTGATCATCTTATAGTTTTTTTTAAAATATATGTACGTCCATATGAAGGGACCATATAATTTATTTTAGTTGGGTGGATGTACGCCAATTATCCTAGAATTAGCTAGGTACGACGTGTCCATTTTACTTTGCATGCACATTCATTAGATTCGCCCATATCTGGTTATTTTGTCAATGATGCCGTCTAGCATTATTTGGGGCCGATACATTTTTTTATATAGTGCACCCCTTTAGTCTATTTTATAGACATCCGGTTAATATAACACCATTTACGATTTGGGCGGCATTTTTTTATGCATCATTAAGTTGGAATACTATTTTCTATACACCCAGGTTTGAACAAGGTTAATTTGTGCTACATGACTTGTTTTCGCATATCATGCACGCATGTGATCATAGAACATGCGACTAAGTATGTTGTCTTTTGACGAGCACATATTGTTTTGCAATATTTTTTATATGCATTTTATTTGTTCATCATATTTTATGTTGATTTTCCACAAGTCATACCTTGCCGTGATTCCATTGAGAATAAAGTCTTCACTCTACATAAGGGGATAAATACCTTTATTTGTGTCAATATGACCAAACCAGAGGCAATTTTCATGCAACTTGTATTTCTTGACATGTGTCAACATGACCATGGTAAGGACAAACTATCAAATTTATGAGAATACCACTTGACATTTGTCCACATGAGAATACTACTTCTGAGAGTGCTACTTGACATGTGTCAACATGACCATGCCAAGAACAAATTATTGAATTTTGATATAACACTAGTACAAAAAGGACCTAATATGAGACACATTAGTGCCGGTTTGATTTTGAGCCGGCACTAATGTGTCCATTAGTGCCGGTTCCAACGGCTAGCCGGCCATTCTCATTAGTACCGGTTCGTGGCAAACCTTTAGCACCGGTTCGTGCCACGAACCGGTACTAAAGAGAGTGGTGGCAGGGTGTTGTCAGTCTGGGGCCCCTCCCGCACCTTTAGTACCGGTTCGTGGCACAAACCCGTACTAAAGGTCGACGTACATAAACCCTTCGTCCACCCGAGCCACTATGTTCTTCCCCTTTCCCCTCACTTCCTCTGTTCTTCCCCTCTCTTCCTCGAGCTCCTCACAAATTTTGCCCAAAATTTGTCAAGATTTGAAGGCCCCCATCCATTCAAATGATCACAAAGGTTAGCAACTTTGTCCTTTCAACTCTCATTGCTAGATTAGCTCTTGCAATGCTTTGTATAGTGATTAATTTGGGAGGAATTAGATTTGCTATTATTTGATTTATATGCAATTTGAGGTCAAAAATAACACTTAGTTTGCATATGTAGGTGTGGTTTACTTAGTGCCTTCTAAATCTCCGTCGTAACCACCGTCGATCGCCCGCACCGTCCCATCGCAGGCACCACCTTGTGGTGAGGCTCTTGTTAATAAATGTTTTACATTACCAAATTGATGTTTGTGTGATTTGGATATATAGTTACTCGTATAATTATCTTACCCGTACGTTGTTTGTTATACATAGTGCCATGGTTTTGATATCCGTCCCCGTCGGCCCACGTCCTTGTTATGATTCGGATGTGGTATATTCTCTTTTAAAACTAGTTGTTGCATTTCGTGTTTATGACAAATTATGCCCATCAAGTTGACATAGATATTTTTATCTAGGAGGTATGTGAACCGGAAATTCCAACCGACCCTATTGTCGAGAGGTAAATTTAGTTGAAAGAGAAACCGAGTATTTGAAAGAAAAATTGAAAAGAATTGAGGGGGAGAAGATGGAATTGGAGTTGCATGTTGCCGATTTCGTCGATGATCACAAGATAAAGATGGAGAAAATGAGGTTGAAGATTAGAAAGATTAGAAAATATGCCATTGATAGTGTGGCTTGGTATCATTATGCTGTTGGAACAATTGTTACCTTAGTTGCGATCTTGATCGCATTTGTTGTTGCATTTAAATTCTTTGCTAGAGAGTTATTTGTTGTTGCATTTAAATTCTTTAGCTAGTGTTGTATATGAACTTTATGTATGAACTTGTATTAATTTGGTCTATTCGGTGTTGTGTAATGAAGATGAGCTGACAATGGATGTATGATGACCGATGCTCTCCCGAGTTCATTAATGGTGTGCATACTTTTCTGCGGGCCGCTGAGGCAAACAAGCAGGCGGATGGTTTTATGTCTTGTCCATGTGCTGGCTATAAGAATTGTCACAGTTACTCTACGTCAAAAACCATTCAGGTCCACCTATTTAAGGCCAGTTTCATGCCCCACTATAATGTTTGGACCAAGCATGGAGAAATAGGGGATATGATGGAAGACAATGAAGAAGAAGAGGACGACGACGGCTATCCTGGCCATGGGTTCCCTGAATACGATGATAAAACAATAGGGGAAGAAGCTGAGCCGGCAATGCGGGAAGAAGCTGAAGAAGAGGCATCAAATGAGCCCGCTGATGATCTAGGTCGGGCCATTGCCGATGCAAAGAGAAACTGCGCAAGTGATCTGGAGAGGACAAAGTTGCAGCGCATGTTAAAGGATCACAAGAAATTGTTGTACCCAAATTGCGAAGCTGACAAAAAAAGTTGGGCACCACACTTGAATTGCTGCAATGGAAGGCAGAGAATGGTGTATCTGACAAGGGATTTGGAAAGTTGCTGGTAATGATAAAGAATATGCTTCCAAAGGACAACGAATTGCCCAAGAGTATGTATGAAGCAAAGAAGGTTGTCTGCCCTCTAGGGTTAGAGGTGCAAAAGATACATGCATGCCCTAATGACTGCATTCTCTACCGCGGTGAGTACGAGGATTTGAATGCTTGCCCGATATGCGGTGCATTGCGTTATAAGATCAGTCGCGATGACCCTGGTGATGTCGAGGGCGAGCGCCCCAGGAAGAAGATTCCTGCCAAGGTGATGTGGTATGCTCCTATAATACCACGGTTGAAACGTTTGTTCCAAAACGAAGAGCATGCGAAGGTGATGCGGTGGCACGCAGAAGACCGTAAGAAAGACGGAAAGTTGAGAGTACCCGCTGACGGTTTGCAGTGGAGAAAAATCGAGAGAAAGTACTGGGAGAGTTTGCAGGTGACCCAAGGAATGTATGGTTTGGTCTAAGCGCAGATGGCATTAATCCTTTTGGGGAGCAGAGCAGCAACCATAGCACGTGGCCTGTGACTCTCTGTTTGTATAACCTTCCTCTTTGGTTGTGCATGAAGCGGCAGTTCATTATGATGCCAATGCTCATCTAAGGCCCTAAGCAACCCGGCAACGACATTGATGTGTACCTAAGGCCATTAGTTGAAGAACTATTATAGCTGTGGAATGGAACAGGTGTACGTGCGTGGGATGAGCACGGACAAGAAGAATTTGACCTGAAGGCGTTGTTGTTCGTGACCATCAATGATTGGCCTGCTCTCAGTAACCTTTCAGGACAGACAAACAACGGATACCGCGGATGCACGCACTATTTGGATGATACCGACATTATATATTTGGATAGTTGTAGGAAGAATGTGTACCTGGGACATCATCGATTTCTTCTGACAAGGCATCCCGTAAGAAAGGCAAGCATTTCAAAGGTGAGGCGGATCACCGGATGAAGCCTCGCCACCGTACTGGTGCTGATGTACATGATATGGTCAAGGATTTGAAGGTAATCTTTGGAAAGGGTCCTGGCGGACAACCTGTTCCGAAGGACGCTGATGGACGCGCACCCATGTGGAAGAAGAAATCTATATTTTGGGACCTACCATATTGGAAAGACCTAGAGGTCCGCTCCGCAATCGACGTGATGCACGTGACGAAGAATCTTTGTGTGACCCTGCTTGGCTTTTGGGGCGTGTATGGGAAGACAAAAGATACACCAGAGGCACGGGAGGACCAGCAACGTATGCACGGAAAAGACGGCATACATCGTGGTCGAGCCATCTACGCCTACCAAAGAAGAGAAGGAAATCTTCTTCGAATGCCTGCTCAGCATGAAGGTACCGTCTGGCTTCTCATCGAATATAAAAGGAATAATAAATATGGCAGAGAAAAAGTTCCATAACCTAAAGTCTCGTGACTGCCACGTGATTATGACGCAACTCATTCCGGTTGCATTGAGGGGGCTTCTACCGGAAAACGTTCGATTAGCCATTGTGAAGCTATGTGCATTCCTCAATGCAATCTCTCAGAAGGCAATCGATCCAGAAATCATACCAAGGTTACAGAATGATTTGGTGCAATGTCTTGTCAGTTTCGAGTTGGTGTTCCCACCATCCTTCTTCAACATCATGACGCACAACCTAGTTCACCTTTGCGAAAAGATTAATGTTTTGGGTCCTGTATTTCTACACAATATGTTCCCCTTTGAAAGGTTCATGGGAGTCTTGAAGAAATATGTTCATAACCGTGCTAGGCCAGAAGGAAGCATCTCGAAGGGCCATGAAAATGAGGAGGTCATTGAGTTTTGTATTGACTTTATTCCTGACCTTAAGCCGATTGGTGTTCCTGAATCGCGGCATAAGGGCAGACCGGAAGGAAAAGGCAAGCTAGGAGGGAATCAAATAATATGTATGGACGGGCATTCTCTCACCAAGCACACTACACAGTTCTACAGAATTCCGCCTTGGTGGCTCCGTATATGGAGGAAAACAAGAATTTTCTACAGTCCAAACATCCGGAGAAGTCTGACGACTGGATTACATGCGAACAAACAAGGACTTTTGCCGGTTGGTTGCAGAAATGTGCCCTGAATGATTGCGATATTCAAAATGACTTGTACTCGTTGTCCCAGTTACCATCTTTGAATATAATGACTTTCAAAGGGTACCAGATAAATGGGAATACATTTATACTTCGCCCAAGATAAGAAGAGCACCAACCAAAACCGTGGTGTCCGCTTTGATGCAACAACCAACACGGGAAAGGAAACATATTATGGTTACATAGAGTACATATGGGAACTTAACTATGGAGGTGATTTGAAGGTCCCTTTGTTTCGGTACAAATGGGTCAATATGACACGAGGAGGGGTAACGGAAGACCCGAAGTACGGAATGACAACAGTGGATCTCAACAATCTTGCGTATGCAGACGAACCATTCGTCCTAGCCAATGATGTGGCGCAGGTTTTTTATGTGAAAGACATGTCTACTAGGCCGAGAAAAAGAAAAGATAAGGAAGCGAATGGATCATACGACGAGCCAAAGCGCCACATAGTTCTTTCAGGAAAAAGAAACATCGTGGGAGTGGATGACAAGACAGACATGTCAGAAGATTATGAAAAGTTTGATGAAATTGCTCCATTCACAGTGAATATTGACCCGATTATCCAGTTAAATGATGAAGATTTTCCATGGCTACGGCGCAAAGGGACACACGCGAAGAAAAAGTTTCACACCCAAAGATCTGGGATGTGATCGGCTTCACTATCATCACTTTCTTCTGTGTTTCACACCCAGGAGGGAATGTCTGTAATAGTTAGGGTAGTTATGTGTTTTGGTATTTGAAACGCGAAGAAATTTTATGTGCAAACAAATTCTTTTCATGCATTTACTGATTTTTTCCAGCTAAATGACCCTGAAATTGAAAAGCATTTCAAATGAACTCAGAAAAGGTTGAAAGTTGGCATGGTATCATAATTTCATACAAATAGCATGTGCAAAAAAGTAGAGAGGGTTACGGCAAAAACTGGATGCACTTCGTACAAAATGGACAATTTCTTTCAAGTATCGTGGTTTCACTAAAACTCAACTGTTACAAAGGCATTTCATTTTTAAATAACCTAAGCATTACCAAATTGAATATAATGATAAAACACACTAATATTAAACATAAAAAAAAGAATCACTGAAAAAACTTTTTTCAAAGTTAAGTTATTCACAAACTAGTGATTCACACAAATTTCGAATAATTCAAAATTTAAACTATTCAAATTTGAAAACTACCGGCACTAATAGAAAGTTTGTAATTTTTTTACCTAAATCAAAAATATTCACAAAGAAACTCTAAATATAGCAAAAAACAATTCAAAAATAAATAAAGCGAAAAAATTAAGAAAATAAAAAGCCCGCCTACTGGGCCAAAGCGGCCTGCATATGACTAGGAACACAACCTTTTGTTGGGCCAGATGCAGTTCATAAAGGCCCAAGAGGCCCACTAGGCGAAGAGGACAGGTAGGCCCAGAGGGCCTGCTTAGGAGAGGAGCTCGAGAGAGCTACCGCTGACTGGGCTTATAAACCAGTCAGGTAGCCCTCGGCTAGCGAGGTGGGACTAAACTTCGCGACCGCCTGAGCCAGCGCACCCCTTTAGTACTGGTCGTGGCTCCAACCGGTACTAAAGACCCCTCAAGACCGGTTGGAGCCACAACCCGGTACTAAAGGGGTGCGCTTGCCGCTTGGCCTGGTTAAAACAGACCTTTAGTACCGGTTGGTGGCTCCAACCGTACTAAAGGTCGCCCATCCTATATATACACCAGTTGAAAAAATTCACTTTCCTCTGTTTCCTCCTCTCTTCTCCTCCGCCGCTGCCCTGCCCGATCGACGCCGTCCCCATCGACGCCGACGCCCCGCCTTCGTCGCCGACCCGCCGTCCCAGCGCCTCGTCGCCACCCGTCGCCGACGCCCGCCCGCTGTCCCGTCCTCCTCATCACGCGCGCCCGCTTGCCGCGCCGCCCGCCCGCCCGCCGTTGCCGCCCGTCGCCCGTCGTCGCCTGTCAGCCAGCCGCCGTGAGAGCTCGCCCGCCGCCATGTCCACACACACACACACACACACACACACACACACACACACACACACACACACACACACACACACACACACACACACACATTAGTTTGTTTGTTATAAATTTTCTGTTTTTAGTTATAGAAATGTTAGAAATTATTCTATTTTTAGTTATATAAATATTAAAAATGTTAGTTATATAGAAATGTTATAAATTTTTTCTGTTTTTAGTTATAGAAGTATTTATAGAAATGTTAGCAATTTTTCTGTTTTTAGTAATATTAATATTAGAAATTTTAGTTATATAGAAATGTTATAAATGTTTTCTGTTTTTAGTTATAGAAATATTTATAGAAATGTTAGCAATTTTTTGTTTTTAGTTACATAAATATTAGAATTGTTATAGAAATGTTAGTTATATAATCAGGAAATTTTAGAATTAGTTTTAGTTAGATGAATTAGATTAATGTCAAATTGTTAGAATTTGCATATATATAAATTTTAGTTATCACAATCCAATCATTTAAAAATGTTACTTTTTATGGGCATATAGTATTTGTTCTCGACGATATGCCCGCCCGCATCCTCGCCGTCGACCTGTTCGCGATGACGCCCTGCTTCAGAGGACCCATGTCCGGACTGGCTCCGCCGAGCTGGCACTGGAGGTGCTACTGGAGGGCGCGCGGTTGGTGAGGAACCCGCCTCGGGTCCCGCGTCAACCCCGATCTTCTTTGGTGGCGTCACGTGGGCCACATTCGGTGCAGAGGCAGCCGGCCCCGCCAGAGGTGGTGCGTCGCCGTGTCAGGGAGGAAGATGAGCACGTCCATCTCTACATGGCTGCTATGGACGGCGTCAGGTTCTCCACTACTTGGCGGGTTCTTTGGGCAGATGACCGGAGATATGATCCTGTGATGGTTCCTTCTCTTTGGGTGTGCACCGCCCGCGCCCCAGAACCGCGAGTGGCGCCCTAGATTCTTCTGTAGTACTCAATCTTTATTAGGTACCTAGCCAGTGATGTATTCGATATATAATATTCGAGACGATGTATTCGAGATTATATATATTAAGATGATGATGTATTTGAGATTATATATTCGAGATGATGTATTCGATTTTCAGTTTTTCCTTATTGATTAATTGCATCCATGCATTGTAATTTGAATACTAAATTGTTTTATATTTCTTCTGTATTAGTAAAGTAAAAGCTATGGCGGACAATACCGCAGAGAGAGAGAAGAGGAATTGTTCGACATCATACGCAACCCTCACAGGCTAGATGATCTGAATGAAGCGATGACGGCTCCCAATAGCTGAACAATACCGAGAGGGTGATGAAAAGATATTTGATCTCGACGACCGAGCTGATGAAGTCATGAACTATGATTATGATTATGATGACACAGACAATGTTTGTGATGACACAGACAATGCTGATCTTCAAATAACAAAGACTACTGGCGAGGTATATTTATATAAGCATGGATCATGGTGATCATCACATGTTTTTTTATTGAAGATATATTAACGAATCGATCTTTCTTCTTTCAGCCCTCCGAATCGAGCAAATATGCTTCTACAAACAGCAAGACAAAGCGAGGCCCGGGCAGATTGTTCAAGGATGGTGTAAAGTACCACATCGAATCCACCAAACTTAGTGGCGAACCCCTCACACCTAAGAACGTTGCGGACAAGTGGACTCGTCAGTGCGGAGTTCTTGTGAAGGATAAACTCCCGATCTCCATTCAAGAACGGAAAGAGACAAAGACTAAACGTCCAGGTGTTACTTGAAGGAAATATGCCCTAGAGGCAATAATAAAGTTATTATCTATTTCCTTATTACATGATAAATGTTTATTATTCATGCTAGAATTGTATTAACCGGAAACATAATACATGTGTGAATATATAGACAAACAGAGTGTCACTAGTATGCCTCTATTGCACTAGCTTGTTAATCAAAGATGGTTAAGTTTCCTAACCATAGACAAAGGAGTTGTCATTTGATTAACAAGGTCACATCATTAGTTGAATGATCTGATTGACATGACCCATTCCATTAGCTTAGCACCCGATCGCTTAGTATGTTGCTATTGCTTTTATCCATGACTTATACATGTTCCTATAACTATGAGATTATGCAACTCCGCTTGCCGAGGAACACTTTGGGTACTACCAAATGTCACAACGAATCGGGTGATTATAAAGGAGTACTACAGTGTCTCCAAAGGCAGATGTTGGGTTGGCGATTTCGAGATTAGGATTTGTCACTCCGATTGTCGGAGAGGTATCTCTGGGCCCTCTCGGTAATGCACATCACTTAAGCCTTGCAAGCATTACAACTAATGAGTTAGTTGCGAGATGATGTATTACGGAACGAGTAAAGAGACTTGCCGGTAACGAGATTGAACTAGGTATTGGATACTGACGATCGAATCTCGGGCAAGTAACATACCGATGACAAAGGGAACAAACATATCTTGTTATGCGGTCTGACCGATAAAGATCTTCGTAGAATATGTAGGAGCCAATATGGGCATCCAGGTCCCGCTATTGGTTATTGATCGGAGACGTGTCTCGGTCATGTCTAAATTGTTCTCGAACCGTAGGGTCCGCACGCTTAAGATTTCGATGACGGTTATATTATGAGTTTGTGTATTTTTATGTACCGAAGGAGTTCGGAGTCCCGGATGTGATCACGGACACGACGAGGAGTCTCGGAATGGTCGAGACGTAAAGATTGATATATTGGACAGCTATGTTCGGACATCGGAATGGTTCCGAGTGGTTTCGGATAATACCGGAGTGCCGGAGGGGTTACTGAACCCCCGGGAAGTAATGGGCCTTAATGGGCCACGAGGGAGAGAGAGGGCTGCGCCAGAGGTGGCGCCCCCATGAGGAGTCCGATTGACAATGAGGGGGCGCGCCCCTTCCCTCTCCCTCTCCTCTCCTTCCTTCCCCTTCCCTCCTAGTTGGACTAGGAAAAGGAGTCCTACTCCCACTAGGAGGAGGACTCCTCCCTTGGCGCGCCTCTAGGGCCGGCCGCCCTCCCCTTGCTCCTTTATATACGGGGCAGGGGGCACCCTAAGACACACAAGTTGATCCTGAGATCGCTCTTAGCCGTGTGCGGTGCCCCTCCACCATATTCCACCTCGGTCATATCAGTGGCGGTGCTTAGGCGAAGCCCTGCGCCGGTAGAACATCAAGATCGCCACCACGCCGTCTTGTGGAACTCTCTCCCGGAGCTTTGCTGGATCGGAGCCCTAGGAGCGCCACCGAGCTGTACGTGTGTCAAGAACTCGAGGCGCCGGAGTAACGGCGCTGGGATCGGTTGGATCGCGAGGATAACGTCGACTACTTCCTCTACGCCAGATCGCTTCCGCCGGGTCTACAAGGGTATGTAGACAACACTCTCCCCTCTCGTTGCTATGCATCACCATGATCTTGCGTGTGCGTAGGAACTTTTTTGAAATTACTACGTTCCCCAATAGTGGTATCAGAGCCTAGGTTTTTATGGTTTGATGTTTTGCACGAGTAGAACACAAGTGAGTTGTGGACGATACAAGTCATACTGCCTACCAACATGTCATACTTTGGTTCAGCGGTATTGTGAGATGAAGCGGCCCGGACCGACATTACGCGCACGCTTACGCGAGACTAGTTTCACCGTTACGAGCACTCGTGCTTAAAGGTGACTGGCGGGTGTCTGTCTCTCTCACTTTAGTTGAACCGAGTGTGGCTACGCCCGGTCCTTGAGAAGGTTAAAACGGAGTCTATTTGACGAAGTATCGTTGTGGTTTTGATGCGTAGGTGAGATTGGTTCTTGCTTCAGCCCGTAGCAGCCACGTAAAATTTGCAAACAACAAAGTAGAGGACGTCTAACTTGTTTTTGCAGGGCATGTTATGATGTGATATGGCCAAGACGTGATGCTATATTTTATTGTATGATATGATCATGTTTTGTAACCTAAGTTATCGGCAACTGGCAGGAGCCATATGGTTGTCGCTTTATTGTATGAAATGCAAATGCCCTGTAATTGCTTTACTTTATCACTAAGCGGTAGCGATAGTCGAGAAGCAATAGATGGCGAAACGACAATGATGCTACGATGGAGATCAAGGTGTCGCTACCGGTGACGATGGTGATCACGACGGTGCTTCAAGATGGAGATCACAAGCACAAGATGATGATGGCCATATCATATCACTTATATTAATTGCATGTGATGTTTATCCTTTATGCATCTTATCTTGCTTTGATTGACGGTAGCATTTTAAGATGATCTCTCACTAAAATTATCAAGTAGTGTTCTCCCGAGTATGCACCGCTGCCAAAGTTCGTCGTGTCGAGACACCACGTGATGATCTGGTGTGATAAGCTCTCGTCCATCTACAACGGGTGCAAGCCAGTTTTGCACACGCAGAATACTCAGGTTATACTTGACGAGCCTAGCATATGCAGATATGGCCTCGAACACGGAGACCGAAGGTCGAGCGTGAATCATATAGTAGATATGATCAACATAGTGATGTTCACCATTGAAAACTACTCCATCTCACGTGATGATCGGTTATGGTTTAGTTGATTTGGATCACGTGATCACTTAGATGACTAGAGAGATGTCTGCCTAAGTGGGAGTTCTTAAGTAATATGATTAATTGAACTTAAATTTATCATGAACTTAGTACCGATAGTATCTTGCTTATCTATGTTTGTTTGTAGATAGATGGCTCGTGCTGTTGTTCCGTTGAATTTTAATGCGCTCCATGAGAAAGCAAAGTTGAAAGATGATGGTAGCAATTACACGGATCGGGTCCGTAATCGAGGATTATCCTCATTGCTGCACGTAAGAGTTACGCCCCGAAGCACCGCTGGGTGCCAGCCTGCTGCTGATGTAACCGACGACGTTAAGAACGTCTGGCGAGCAAAGCTGATGACTACTCTATAGTTCAGTGTGCCATGCTTTACGGCTTAGAACTGGGTCTTCAACGACGCTTTGAACGCCATGGAGCATATGAGATGTTCCAGAGTTGAAGTTAATATTCCAACAGTAATGCCCGGATTGAGAGATATGAAGTCTCCAATAAGTTCTATAGCTGCAAGATGGAAGAGAATGGGTCTGCGGTGAGCACATACTCGTAATGTCCGGGTATTACAATCACTTGAGTCAACCGGGAGTTAATCTTCCGGATGATTGTGTCATTGATGAATTCTTCAATCACCGCCACCAAGCTACAAAGGCTTCGTGATGAACTATAATATGCAAGGGTTAGTAAAGACTATGCCCAAGCTCTTCGCAATGCTAAAGGCTGCGAGGTAGAAATCAAGAAGGAGCATCAAGTGTTGATGGTCAATAAGACCACTAGTTTCAAGAAGAAAGGCAAAGGGAAGAAGAAGGAACTTCAAGAAGAACAGCAAGCAAGTTGCTGCTCAGAGAAGAAACCCAAGTCTGGACCTAAACCTGAAACTGAGTGCTTCTACCGCAAGCAGATCGGTCATCGGAGCGGAACTGCCCCAAATATTTGGCGGATAAGAAGGATGGCAAGGTGAACAAAGGTATATGTGATATACATGTTATTGATGTGTACCTTACTAGAGCTCGCAGAGCACCGGGTATTTGATACTAGTTCTGCTAATATTTGCAACTCAAACAGGACTACGGATTGCTTAACACCGCAAAGGACGAGGTGACGATGCGCGCGTGGGAAATGGTTCCAAAGTCGATGTGATCGCGGTCGGCACGCTACCTCTACATCTACCTTCGGATTAGTTTTAGACCTAAATAATTGTTATTTGGTGCCAGCGTTGAGCATGAACATTATATCTGGATCTTGTTTGATGCGAGACGGTTATTCATTTAAATCGAGAATAATGGTTGTTCTATTTATATGAGTACGTAATATCTTTTATGGTCATGCACCCTTGAAGAGTGGTCTATTTTTAATGAATCTCGATAGTAGTGATACACATATTCATAATGTTGAAACCAAAAGATGCAGAGTTGATAATGATAGTGCAACTTAATTGTGGCACCGCCGCTTAGGTCATATCGGTATAAAGCGCATGAAGAAACTCCATATCGATGGACTTTTGGAGTCACTTGATTATGAACCACTTGGCACTTATGAACCGTGCCTCATGGGCAAGATGACTAAAACCCGCTTCTCGGTACTATGGAGAGAGCAACAGATTTGTTGGAAATCATACATACGTATGTATGTGGTCCGATGAATGTTGAGGCTCGTGGCGGATATCGTTATTTTCTCACCTTCACAGATGATTTAAGCAGATATGGGTATATCTACTTAATGAAACACAAGTCTGAAACATTTGAAAAGTTCAAAGAATTTCAGAGTGAAGTTGAAAATCATCGTAATAAGAAAATAAAGTTTCTATGATCTGATCGTGGAGGAGAATATTTGAGTTACGAGTTTGGTCTACATTTGAAACAATGCGGAATAGTTTCGCAACTCACGCCACCCGGAACACCACAGCGTAATGGTGTGTCCGAACGTCGTAATCGCACTTTACTAGATATGGTGCGATCTATGATGTTGGTGTTCCCACCATCCTTCTTCAACATCATGACGCACAACCTAGTTCACCTTTGCGAAAAGATTAATGTTTTGGGTCCTGTATTTCTACACAATATGTTCCCCTTTGAAAGGTTCATGGGAGTCTTGAAGAAATATGTTCATAACCGTGCTAGGCCAGAAGGAAGCATCTCGAAGGGCCATGAAAATGAGGAGGTCATTGAGTTTTGTATTGACTTTATTCCTGACCTTAAGCCGATTGGTGTTCCAGAATCGCGGCATAAGGGCAGACCGGAAGGAAAAGGCAAGCTAGGAGGGAATCAAATAATATGTATGGACGGGCATTCTCTCACTGAAGCACACTACACAGTTCTACAGAATTCCGCCTTGGTGGCTCCGTATATGGAGGAAAACAAGAATTTTCTACAGTCCAAACATCCGGAGAAGTCTGACGACTGGATTACATGCGAACAAACAAGGACTTTTGCCGGTTGGTTGCAGAAATGTGCCCTGAATGATTGCGATATTCAAAATGACTTGTACTCGTTGTCCCAGTTACCATCTTTGAATATAATGACTTTCAAAGGGTACCAGATAAATGGGAATACATTTATACTTCGCCCAAGATAAGAAGAGCACCAACCAAAACCGTGGTGTCCGCTTTGATGCAACAACCAACACGGGAAAGGAAACATATTATGGTTACATAGAGGACATATGGGAACTTAACTATGGAGGTGATTTGAAGGTCCCTTTGTTTCGGTGCAAATGGGTCAATATGACACGAGGAGGGGTAACGGAAGACCCGCAGTACGGAATGACAACAGTGGATCTCAACAATCTTGCGTATGCAGACGAACCATTCGTCCTAGCCAATGATGTGGCGCAGGTTTTTTATGTGAAAGACATGTCTACCAGGCCGAGAAAAAGAAAAGATAAGGAAGCGAATGGATCATACGACGAGCCAAAGCGCCACATAGTTCTTTCAGGAAAAAGAAACATCGTGGGAGTGGATGACAAGACAGACATGTCAGAAGATTATGAAAAGTTTGATGAAATTGCTCCATTCACAGTGAATATTGACCCGATTATCCAGTTAAATGATGAAGATTTTCCATGGCTACGGCGCAAAGAGACACACGCAAAGAAAAAGTTTCACACCCAAAGATCTGGGATGTGATCGGCTTCACTATCATCACTTTCTTCTGTGTTTCACACCCAGGAGGGAATGTCTGTAATAGTTAGGGTAGTTATGTGTTTTGGTATTTGAAACGCGAAGAAATTTTATGTGCAAACAAATTCTTTTCATGCATTTACTGATTTTTTCCAGCTAAATGACCCTAAAATTGAAAAGCATTTCAAATGAACTCAGAAAAGGTTGAAAGTTGGCATGGTATCATAATTTCATACAAATAGCATGTGCAAAAAGTAGTAGAGAGGGTTACGGCAAAAACTGGATGCACTTCGTGTACAAAATGGACAATTTCTTTCGAAGTATCAGGGTTTCCGCCGAAAACTCAACTGTTACAAAGGCATTTCATTTTTTAAATAACCTAAGCATTACCAAATTGAATATAATGATAAAACACACTAATATTAAACATAAAAAAAAGAATCACTGAAAAAACTTTTTTCAAAGTTAAGTTATTCACAAACTAGTGATTCACACAAATTTCGAATAATTCAAAATTTAAACTATTCAAATTTGAAAACTACCAGCACTAATAGAAAGTTTGTAATTCTTTTACCTAAAGCAAAAATATTCACAAAGAAACTCTAAATATAGCAAAAAAACAATTCAAAAATAAATAAAGCGAAAAAATTAAGAAAATAAAAAGCCCGCCTACTGGACCAAAGCGGCCTGCATATGACTAGGAACACAACCTTTTGTTGGGCCAGGATGCAGGCCCGCAAAGGCCTAGTAGGCCCACTAGGCAGAAGAGGACAGGTAGGCCCAGTAGGCCTGCTTAGGAGAGGAGCTCGAGAGAGCTACCGCACTGGGGCTTATAAACCAGTGCGGTAGCCCCTCGGCTAGCGAGGTGGGACTAAACTTGCGCACCGCCTGGAGCCAGCGCACCCCCTTTAGTACCGGGTCGTGGCTCCAACCGGTACTAAAGACCTCTCAAGACCGTTGGAGCCACAACCCGGTACTAAAGGGGTGCGCTTGCCGCTTGGCTGGTTAAAACAGACCTTTAGTACCGGTTGGTGGCTCCAACCGGTACTAAAGGTCGTCCATCCTATATATACACCAGTTGAAAAAAAATTCACTTTCCCTCTGTTTCCTCCCTCCGTCGCGCCGCCCTGCCCCGATCGACGCCGTCCCCATCGACGTCGACGCCCCCGCCCTTCGTCGCCGACCCCGGCCGTCCCCGCGCCTCGTCGCCACCCCCGTCGACGTCGCCGCCCCGGCTGTCCCTGTCCTCATCATCACTTGCGCCCTGCCGCCGCTACCGCCCGCCTCCTCGTGTTGCCGCGCCCTGCCGCCCGTCGTTGCCGCCCGTCCCGTCGCCCGTGTCGCCGCCGCCGTGAGCTCGCCTCCGCCATGTCCACACACACACACACACACACACACACACACACACACACACACACACACACACACACACACTACACACACACACACACATTAGTTTGTTTGTTATAAATTTTTCTGTTTTTTAGTTATAGAAATGTTAGAAATTATTCTATTTTTTAGTTATATAAATATTAAAAATGTTAGTTATATAGAAATGTTATAAATTTTTTCTGTTTTTTAGTTATAGAAGTATTTATAGAAATGTTAGCAATTTTTCTGTTTTTTAGTAATATTAATATTAGAAATTTTAGTTATATAGAAATGTTATAAATGTTTTCTGTTTTTAGTTATAGAAATATTTATAGAAATGTTAGCAATTTTTTGTTTTTAGTTACATAAATATTAGAATTGTTATAGAAATGTTAGTTATATAATCAGGAAATTTTAGAATTAGTTTTAGTTAGATGAATTAGATTAATGTCAAATTGTTAGAATTTGCATATATATAGAATTTTAGTTATCACAATCCAATCATTTAAAAATGTTACTTTTTATGGGCATATAGTATTTGTTCTCGACGATATGCCCGCCCGCATCCTCGCTGTCGAATTCGCTCATGATGACGCCCTGCTTCAGAGGACCCATGTCCGGACTGGCTCCGCCGAGCTGGCACTGGAGGTGCTACCGGAGGGCGCGCCGGTTGGTGAGGAACCCGCCTCGGGTCCCGCTCGTCGACCCCGATCTTCTTTGGTGGCGTTCACAGGGCCACATTCGTGCAGAGGCAGCCGCCCCGCCAGAGGTGGTGCGTCGCCGTGTCGTGGAGGAAGATGAGCACGCCCATCTCTACATGGCTGCTATGGACGGCGTCAGGTTCTCCACTACTTGGCGGGTTCTTTGGGCAGATGACCGGAGATATGATCCTGTGATGGTTCCTTCTCTTTGGGTGTGCACCGCCCGCGCCCCAGGAACCGCGAGTGGCGCCCTAGATTCTTCTGTAGTACTCAATCTTTATTAGGTACCTAGCCAGTGATGTATTCGATATATAATATTCGAGACGATGTATTCGAGATTATATATATTAAGATGATGATGTATTTGAGATTATATATTCGAGATGATGTATTCGATTTTCAGTTTTTCCTTATTGATTAATTGCATCCATGCATTGTAATTTGAATACTAAATTGTTTTATATTTCTTCTGTATTAGTAAAGTAAAAGCTATGGCGGACAATACCGGCAGAGAGAGAGAAGAGGAATTGTTCGACATCATACGCAACCCTCACAGGCTAGATGATCTGAATGAAGCAGATGACGGCTCCCAATAGCTGAACAATACCGGAGAGGGTGATGAAAAGATATTTGATCTCGACGACCGAGCTGATGAAGTCATGAACTATGATTATGATTATGATGACACAGACAATGTTTGTGATGACACAGACAATGCTGATCTTCAAATAACAAAGACTATCGGCGAGGTATATTTATATAAGCATGGATCATGGTGATCATCACATGTTTTTTTATTGAAGATATATTAACGAATCGATCTTTCTTCTTTCAGCCCTCCGAATCGAGCAAATATGCTTCTACAAACAGCAAGACAAAGCGAGGCCCGGGCAGATTGTTCAAGGATGGTGTAAAGTACCACATCGAATCCACCAAACTTAGTGGCTAACCCTCACACCTAAGAACGCTATGGACAAGTGGACTCGCGGTCATGGAGTTCTTGTGAAGGATAAACTCCCGATCTCCATTCAAGAACGGAAAGAGACAAAGACTAAACGTCCAGGTGTTACTTGAAGGAAATATGCCCTAGAGGCAATAATAAAGTTATTATCTATTTCCTTATTACATGATAAATGTTTATTATTCATGCTAGAATTGTATTAACCGGAAACATAATACATGTGTGAATATATAGACAAACAGAGTGTCACTAGTATGCCTCTACCAGACTAGCTTGTTAATCAAAGATGGTTAAGTTTCCTAACCATAGACAAAGGAGTTGTCATTTGATTAACAAGGTCACATCATTAGTTGAATGATCTGATTGACATGACCCATTCCATTAGCTTAGCACCCGATCGTTTAGTACGTTGCTATTGCTTTTATCCATGACTTATACATGTTCCTATAACTATGAGATTATGCAACTCCCGTTTGCCAGAGGAACACTTTGGGTACTACCAAATGTCACAACGTAACTGTGTGATTATAAAGGAGTACTACAGGTGTCTCCAAAGGCAGATGTTGGGTTGGCGTATTTCGAGATTAGGATTTGTCACTCCGATTGTCGGAGAGGTATCTCTGGGCCCTCTCGGTAATGCACATCACTTAAGCCTTGCAAGCATTACAACTAATGAGTTAGTTGCGAGATGATGTATTACGGAACGAGTAAAGAGACTTGCCGGTAACGAGATTGAACTAGGTATTGGATACCGACGATCGAATCTCGGCAAGTAACATACCGATGACAAAGGAACAAACATATCTTGTTATGCGGTCCGACCGATAAAGATCTTCGAGAATATGTAGGAGCCAATATGGGCATCCAGGTCCCGCTATTGGTTATTGATCGAGACGGTCTCGGTCATGTCTAAATTGTTCTCGAACCGTAGGGTCCGCACGCTTAAGATTTCGATGACGGTTATATTATGAGTTTGTGTATTTTTATGTACCAAAGGAGTTCGGAGTCCCGGATGTGATCACGGACACGACGAGGAGTCTCGGAATGGTCGAGACGTAAAGATTGATATATTGGACAGCTATGTTCGGACATCGGAATGGTTCCGAGTGGTTTCGGATAATACCGGAGTGCCGGAGGGGTTACCGGAACCCCCCGGGAAGTAATGGGCCTTAATGGGCCACGAGGGGAGAGAGAGGGCTGCGCCAGGAGGTGGCGCCCCATGAGGAGTCCGAATTGACAATGAGGGGGCGCGCCCCTTCCCTCCCTCCCTCTCCTTCCTTCCCCTTCCCTCCTAGTTGGATTAGGAAAGGGAGTCCTACTCCCACTAGGAGGAGGACTCCTCCCTTGGCGCGCCTCTAGGGCCGGCCGCCCTCCCCTTGCTCCTTTATATACGGGGCAGGGGGCACCCTAAGACACACAAGTTGATCCTTGAGATCGCTCTTAGCCGTGTGCAGTGCCCCCTCCACCATATTCCACCTCGGTCATATCGTAGCGGTGCTTAGGCGAAGCCCTGCGTCGGTAGAACATCAAGATCGTCACCACGCCGTCGTGCTGACGGAACTCTCTCCCCGGAGCTTTGCTGGATCGGAGCCCTAGGAGCGTCACCGAGCTGTACGTGTGTCAAGAACTCGGAGGCGCCGGAGTAACGGCGCTGGGATCGGTTGGATCGCGAGGATAACGTCGACTACTTCCTCTACGCCAGATCGCTTCCGCTTGGTCTACAAGGGTATGTAGACAACACTCTCCCTCTCGCTGCTATGCATCACCATGATCTTGCGTGTGCGTAGGAAATTTTTTGAAATTACTACGTTCCCCAATAGTGGTATCAGAGCCTAGGTTTTTATGGTTTGATGTTTTGCACGAGTAGAACACAAGTGAGTTGTGGACGATACAAGTCATACTGCCTACCAACATGTCATACTTTGGTTCAGCGGTATTGTGAGATGAAGCGCCCGGACCGACATTACGCCAAGACGCTTACGCGAGACTGGTTTCACTGCTACGAGCACTCGTGCTTAAAGGTGACCGGCGGGTGTCTGTCTCTCTCACTTTAGTTGAACTGAGTGTGGCTACGCCCGTCCTTGAGAAGGTTAAACGGAGTCTATTTGACGAAGTATCGCTGTGGTTTTGATGCGAGGTGAGATTGGTTCTTGCTTCAGCCCGTAGCAGCCACGTAAAATTTGCAAACAACAAAGTAGAGGACGTCTAACTTGTTTTTGCAGGGCATGTTATGATGTGATATGGCCAAGACGTGATGCTATATTTTATTGTATGATATGATCATGTTTTGTAACCTAAGTTATCGGCAACTGGCAGGAGCCATATGGTTGTCGCTTTATTGTATGAAATGCAAATGCCCTGTAATTGCTTTACTTTATCACTAAGCGGTAGCGATAGTCGTAGAAGCAATAGATGGCGTAAACGACAATGATGCTACGATGGAGATCAAGGTGTCGCGCCGGTGACGATGGTGATCACGACGGTGCTTCAAAGATGGAGATCACAAGCACAAGATGATGATGGCCATATCATATCACTTATATTAATTGCATGTGATGTTTATCCTTTATGCATCTTATCTTGCTTTGATTGACGGTAGCATTTTAAGATGATCTCTCACTAAAATTATCAAGTAGTGTTCTCCCGAGTATGCACTGCTGCCAAAGTTCGTCGTGTCGAGACACCACGTGATGATCTGGTGTGATAAGCTCTCGTCCATCTACAACGGGTGCAAGCCAGTTTTGCACACGCAGAATACTCAGGTTATACTTGACGAGCCTAGCATATGCAGATATGGCCTCGGAACACGGAGACCGAAAGGTCGAGCGTGAATCATATAGTAGATATGATCAACATAGTGATGTTCACCATTGAAAACTACTCCATCTCACGTGATGATCGGTTATGGTTTAGTTGATTTGGATCACGTGATCACTTAGATGACTAGAGAGATGTCTGTCTAAGTGGGAGTTCTTAAGTAATATGATTAATTGAACTTAAATTTATCATGAACTTAGTACCTGATAGTATCTTGCTTATCTATGTTTGTTTGTAGATAGATGGCTCGTGCTGTTGTTCCGTTGAATTTTAATGCGTTCCATGAGAAAGCAAAGTTGAAAGATGATGGTAGCAATTACACGGATGGGTCCGTAACTCGAGGATTATCCTCATTGCTGCACGTAAGAGTTACGCCCCGAAGCACCGCTGGGTGCCGTGCCTGCTGCTGATGCAACCGACGACGTTAAGAACGTCTCGCGAGCAAAGCTGATGACTACTCTATAGTTCAGGTGCCATGCTTTACGGCTTAGAACGGGTCTTCAACGACGCTTTTGAACGTCATGGAGCATATGAGATGTTCCAGAGTTGAAGTTAATATTCCAACAGTAATGCCCGGATTGAGAGATATGAAGTCTCCAATAAGTTCTATAGCTGCAAGATGGAAGAGAATGGGTCTGCTGCTGAGCACATACTCGTAATGTCCGGGTATTACAATCACTTGAGTCAACTGGGAGTTAATCTTCCGGATGATTGTGTCATTGATGTAATTCTTCAATCACCGCCACCAAGCTACAAAGGCTTCGTGATGAACTATAATATGCAAGGGTTAGTAAAGACTATGCCCAAGCTCTTCGCAATGCTAAAGGCTGCGGAGGTAGAAATCAAGAAGGAGCATCAAGTGTTGATGGTCAATAAGACCACTAGTTTCAAGAAGAAAGGCAAAGGGAAGAAGAAGGAACTTCAAGAAGAACAGCAAGCAAGTTGCTGCTCAGAGAAGAAACCCAAGTCTGGACCTAAACCTGAAATCGAGTGCTTCTACCGCAAGCGATCGTCATCGAAGCGGAACTGCCCCAAATATTTGGCGGATAAGAAGGATGGCAAGGTGAACAAAGGTATATGTGATATACATGTTATTGATGTGTACCTTACTAGAGCTCGCAGAGCACCGGTATTTGATACTAGTTCTGTTGCTAATATTTGCAACTCAAACAGGGACTACGGATTGCTTAACACCGCAAAGGACGAGGTGACGATGCGCGTGGGAAATGGTTCCAAAGTCGATGTGATCGCGGTCGGCACGCTACCTCTACATCTACCTTCGGATTAGTTTTAGACCTAAATAATTGTTATTTGGTGCCAGCGTTGAGCATGAACATTATATCTGGATCTTGTTTGATGCGAGACGGTTATTCATTTAAATCGAGAATAATGGTTGTTCTATTTATATGAGTAATATCTTTTATGGTCATGCACCCTTGAAGAGTGGTCTATTTTAATGAATCTCGATAGTAGTGATACACATATTCATAATGTTGAAACCAAAAGATGCAGAGTTGATAATGATAGTGCAACTTAATTGTGGCACCGCCGCTTAGGTCATATCGGTATAAAGCGATGAAGAAACTCCATATCGATGGACTTTTGGAGTCACTTGATTATGAACCACTTGGCACTTATGTAACCGTGCCTCATGGGCAAGATGACTAAAACCCCGTTCTCCGGTACTATGGAGAGAGCAACAGATTTGTTGGAAATCATACATACAGATGTATGTGGTCCGATGAATGTTGAGGCTCGTGGCGGATATCGTTATTTTCTCACCTTCACAGATGATTTAAGCAGATATGGGTATATCTACTTAATGAAACACAAGTCTGAAACATTTGAAAAGTTCAAAGAATTTCAGAGTGAAGTTGAAAATCATCGTAATAAGAAAATAAAGTTTCTATGATCTGATCGTGGAGGAGAATATTTGAGTTACGAGTTTGGTCTACATTTGAAACAATGCGGAATAGTTTCAAGAACTCACGCCACCCGGAACACCACAGCGTAATGGTGTGTCCGAACGTCATAATCGCACTTTACTAGATATGGTGCGATCTATGATGTCTCTTACAGATTTACCGCTATCATTTTGGGGTTATGCTCTTGAGACGGCTGCATTCACGCTGAATAGAACACCGTCAAAATCCGTTGAGACGACACCTTATGAACTATGGTTTAGCAAGAAACCAAAGTTGTCATTTCTTAAAGTTTGGGGATGCGATGCTTATGTGAAAAAGCTTCAACCTGATAAGCTCGAACCCAAATCGGAGAAATGTGTCTTCATAGGATACCCAAAGGAGACAGTTGGGTACACCTTCTATCACAGATCCGAAGGCAAGACATTTGTTGCTAAAAATGGATCCTTTCTAGAGAAGGAGTTTATCTCGAAAGAAGTGAGTGGGAGGAAAGTAGAACTTGATGAGGTAATCTGTACCTTCTCCCTTATTGAAAGTAGTTTATCGCAGAAACCGGTTTCGCGACATCTACACCAAATAGTGAGGAAGTTGATGATGTTGATCATGAAACTTCAGATCAAGTTACTACGTAACCTCGAGATCAACCAGAGTAAGATCCGCACTGAGTGGTACGGTAATCCTGTTCGAAGTCATGCTACTAGATCATGATGAACCTACGAACTATGAAGAAGCGATGGTGAGACCAGATTCCACAAAATGGCTTGAGGCCATGAAATCTGAGATGGGATCCATGTATGAAAACAAAGTGTGGATTTTGGTTGACTTGCCCGAGGGTCGGCAAGCAATAGAAAACAAGTGGATCTTCAAGAAGAAGACCGACGCCGACGGTAATGTTATCGTTTATTAAGCTCGACTTGTCGCAAAGGGTTTTCGACAAGTTCAAGGGATTGACTATGATGAGACCTTCTCACCAGTAGCGATGCTTAAGTCTGTCCGAATCATGTTAGCAATTGCCGATTTTATGATTATGAAATTTGGCAAATGGATGTAAAAACTGCATTCCTGAATGGATTTCGAAGAAGAGTTGTATATGATGCAACCGAAGGTTTTATCGATCCAAAGGAGCTAACAAAGTGTGCAAGCTCCAATGATCCATTTATGGACTGGTGCAAGCATCTCGAGTTAGAATAAACGCTTTGATAGTGTGATCAAAGCATTTGGGTTTATATGCACTTTTGGAGAAGCCTCAGATTTACAAGAAAGTGAGTGGAGCTCAGAGCATTTCGATATTATATGTAGATGACATATTACTAATCGGAAATGATATAGAATTTCTGGATAGCATAAAGGGTACTTGAATAAGAGTTTTCAATGAAGGACCTCGTGAAGCTGCTTACATATTGGGCATCAAAATCTATAGAGATAGATCAAGACGCTTAATTGACTTTCACAAAGCACATACCTTGACAAAGTTTTGAAGAAGTTCAAAATGGATCAAGCAAAGAAAGGGTTCTTGCCTCAGATTACAAGGTGTGAAGTTGAGTAAGACTCAATGCCCGACCACCGCAGAAGATAGAGAGAAAATGAAAGATGTTCCTATGCTTCAGCCATAGGCTCTATCATGTATGCAATGCTGTGTACCAGACTGATGTGTGCCTTGCTATTAGCTTAGCAGGAGGTACCAAAGTAATCCAGAGTGGATCATCGACAGCGGTCAAGAACATCCTCAAGTACCTAAAAGGACTAAGGATATGTTTCTCAGATATGGAGGTGACAAAGAGCTCATCGTAAACGGTTACGTTGATGCAAGTTTTGACACCGATCCGACGATTCTAAATCGCAAACCGGATACGATTTACACTAAACGGTGGAGCTGTCGGTTGGTGCAGTTCTAAACAAAGCGTCAGAAGGGATCTACATGTGAAGCAGAGTACATAGCAGCTTCGAAGCAGCTAATGAAGGAGTCTCGATGAAGGAGTTCATATCCCATCTAGGTGTCATACCTAGTGCATCGGGTCCAATGAAAATCTTTTGTGACAATATCGAGCAATTGCTTTAGCGAAGGAATCCAGATTTCACAAGAGAACCAAACACATCAAGAGACGCTTCAATTCCATTCGGGACTTGGTCCGTGGGAGACATAGAGATTTGCAAGATACATACGGATCTGAATGTAGCAGACCTCGCTGACTAAGCCTCTTCCACGAGCAAAACATGATCAGCACCAAGACTCCATGGGTGTTAGAATCATTACTGTAATCTAGATTATTGACTCTAGTGCAAGTGGGAGACTCAAGGAAATATGCCCTAGAGTCAATAATAAAGTTATTATTTATTTCCTTATTATATGATAAATGTTTATTATTCATGCTAGAATTGTATTAACCGAAACATAATACATGTGTGAATATATAGACAAACAGAGTGTCACTAGTATGCCTCTACCGACTAGCTTGTTAATCAAAGATGGTTAAGTTTCCTAACCATAGATAAAGGAGTTGTCATTTGATTAACAAGGTCACATCATTAGTTGAATGATCTGATTGACATGACCCATTCCATTAGCTTAGCACCCGATCGCTTAGTATGTTGCTATTGCTTTTATCCATGACTTATACATGTTCCTATAACTATGAGATTATGCAACTCCGCTTGCGGAGGAACACTTTGGTACTACCAAACGTCACAACGAATCGGGTGATTATAAAGGAGTACTACAGTGTCTCCAAAGGCGATGTTGGGTTGGCGATTTCGAGATTAGGATTTGTCACTCCAATTGTCGGAGAGGTATCTCTAGGCCCTCTCGGTAATGCACATCACTTAAGCCTTGCAAGCATTACAACTAATGAGTTAGTTGCGAGATGATGTATTACGGAACGAGTAAAGAGACTTGCCGGTAACGAGATTGAACTAGGTATTGATACCGATGATCGAATCTCGGCAAGTAACATACCGATGACAAAGGGAACAAACGATCTTGTTATGCGGTCTAACCGATAAAGATCTTCGAGAATATGTAGGAGCCAATATGGGCATCCAGGTCCCGCTATTGGTTATTGATCGAGACGGTGTCTCGGTCATGTCTACATTGTTCTCGAACCGTAGGGTCCGCACGCTAAGGTTTCGGCGACGGTTATATTATGAGTTTGTGTATTTTGATGTACCAAGGAGTTCGAGTCCCGAATGTGATCACAGACACGACGAGGAGTCTCGGAATGGTCGAGACGAAAGATTGATATATTGACAGCTATGTCCGACATCGGAATGGTTCCGAGTGGTTTCGATAATACCGAGTGCCGGATGGGTTACCGAACCCCCGGGAAGTAATGGGCCTTAATGGGCCACGAGGGAGAGAGAGGGCTGCGCCAGAGGTGGCGCCCCATGAGGAGTCCGACTGACAATGAGGGGGCGCGCCCCTTTCCTCTCCCTCTCCTCTCCTTCCTTCCCCTTCCCTCCTAGTTGGATTAGGAAAGGAGTCCTACTCCCACTAGGAGGAGGACTCCTCCCTTGGCGCGCCTCTAGGGTCGGCCGCCCTCCCCTGCTCCTTTATATACGGGGCAGGGGGCACCCTAAGACACACAAGTTGATCCTTGAGATCGCTCTCTTAGCTGCAGCGGTGCCCCTCCACCATATTCCACCTCGGTCATATCGTAGCGGTGCTTAGGCGAAGCCCCGCGCCGAGAGAACATCAAGATCGCCACCACGCCGTCAGGCCGACGGAACTCTCTCCCGAGCTTTGCTGGATCGGAGCCCGAGGAGCGCCACCGAGCTGTACGTGTCAAGAACTCGGAGGCGCCGGAGTAACGGCGCTGGATCGGTTGATCGCGAGGATAACGTCGACTACTTCCTCTACGCCAGATCGCTTCGCTTCGGTCTACAAGGGTATGTAGACAACACTCTCCCTCTCGCTGCTATGCATCACCATGATCTTGCGCGTGCGTAGGAAATTTTTTGAAATTACTACGTTCCCCAACATTACTTGGGTCGACGACAGAGCCAAAAAAGACCTTTTGAAATCTCTGATGGAACATTTCACCCTACCAGATCATTTCACTGAAGCAGATGTGGAGAAAGTCAAGGTCGCTGCTCTTAAGAAGATGGCAATTGCATTCAACACCCACAAGAAAACTGTATGGGCCAACTACCTTGCTAATGAAAGGAAGACTCCAGATTTTACGGGAACACTAGAGAAGCAAAGAGAACACTGGGACGATTTCGTGACCTTCAAGGATTCAGAATTATCTAAGGAACGGTCGATGAAAAACAAGGCAAATGCCGCAAAAAGACGCAGTTCCATAGGCTGGGTCCAGGTGGCTACGCGGTGGGATTGCCTAAGTGGATAAGCATGAGCAACAGATGGAGGATTCAGGGGTCACTCCGGTTACTAGGAACTGGCCCCCAGGTGCAGAACTTAGTTCTATGCGCATGGGGCACGTTGGACCCGAAGACAGGCGAAGTTTCGCGGAAGGCAAATCTAAAAGGAGCCGAACAAAAGATAATTGACGCAATTGAAGAAGCTCGAAGGGGGGTGTTCACGCCCAACAGAGAGAACAACGAGTTTACACGCGCCCTGGGAAATCCTGAACACCCGGGAAGAACACGAGGCAAGGGCGTTATTCCCTGGTATGAGGGATTTTCAGAATGGAACGAGGACTACAGGACCCGTGCAAGAAGGAAGATGGAGGAGGAGAAGAAAAGGAAGCTGGCGGAGGAGCAGAGGATGCAAGACGCTGAACGCCTTCAAGGCCTAGAAGCAAGGCACGCGGACCTGGCACTCAAATTCCAGCAGCAGCAGCAGCAGATCGACTCACTTAGCCAGGAAAGGGGGTCTCAGCAGCGGCAGCAGAAAGCGGATGATCGTCCAGCATTGGATAGCACCATCCCATCCATGCCGAGAAGCAGCGTTGGTTCTGCCCCCGGCGACACACGGCTGGATACATACCCCATGGATGACATCATAGAGAACACTAACTGTGAGCTACACTCCAAAATGAAGGACATATCCATGAAGGTGGTGGAAGGCGTTGCTTTTCCAGTTACCCCCGAAGCAACCTTCCATTGCATCCCGATTCCAGAGGGCTATGCTCGTGTCATGGTTGATGAAGTGGTGGACCCATATTTGGGGCTACAGCTTGACATTCCTGGAGGTGAAGACGAGCGCACACTAGGAGAGACCATACATCGTATCATCCAATGGAGAAAGGATTGCATCATCTTTCGAAGTCCACCGACACTGCATCGTCTGTCGACTCCTCCTCGAAGTCCGCCACCGAGTCAGCAGACTCCGCCTCCAAGTCCACGAACGTGTGAGCCGACCTCCTCAAGTCCGCCACCTTCTCCAAGTCCCCGAACGCATGAGCCGACTCCTCCGGTTTCAAGTCCGCACAATGTCATGCCATTCTCCGATTTCAAGTTCGCACCGTGTCGCCACACCTCCCGCTTGAAGTCCGCACATCGTCAGCCACTTCTCCTTGTCCAACTCAGCCACGCCACCTGCCTCTCGCCGCCTCAAAGAATCCTGTAAGAGACATGCTGCAGCTTTGGTGCGTAGCGGTACGAGTCGAGGTAGTTCAGGAAGTACAGACGGAGACAAGAGTATAAATATGGTCCAAGCCTCGCTCCTCTTCCTCAGAGGCCTTACGACATGACTAAGGAGCAAAACGCAGCCATAGTGCAAGCCCAAGTGGGCGCCCATTTTGGACCGAAACTGGCACCACCGCCAAAGGAGAATGTGCCTTAGAAAGTAATTGACCACTTCATTCATATGGCTAGAGAACCAGCTCCCAAGCCTGTTGACTCGGACTATGAGCGCCAAATCAGGAAACTACATCGAGAACGGCTAAAGAAGGAAGCAAGCTCGAGCTCGAGCCAACAAGCAGCTGGCAAAAAATGCGGGAAAATAGTTCCGCAGTTGGGAGAACAGGCGGCGCAAGCGATCCCCCCGCTTGTTGTGCCAACAACACATGAGAGGAGTATGCGCGCCAAATATTATTGTGGGCAAACCGTTAGCGCTCCCAAAGATGGCGATGTGGTAATAACGGAGGATCATATAATGCAGGCTCAAATGCTAAAAATCTCTGTTGGACAACTCGAATCGAGCCCATGCCTCCGCTTAGAGAATCGGAAATAGCATGGAAATATGTCCGGGCCAACCTTTGGTCCATCCGCATAAGGTCAAGGACCTCCCAACGAGAATGTATCAATTGCATCAATGGTACATGAACATTACCAAGATTTCCAATCGAGAGTCCTCATGGTGAATGTCAAGCATGAGCATTATTACCATGAGAAAGCTCGCCATTGAGTATCCGTAACTATTTCAGTTATATAATCAAGACGCACTCGACAAGTCTATCGCCGCCTGCTATTGTCTCGTAAGTGATTTCTTTCTGTAATTTAAGTCTCAAGCTAGTTATGTAGTGATAATTTTGATCAATCATTACATGTAATTATCCTCACTATATCCTTTTTCTGTGGTATTATATGCAGGATGAAGATGTATGAAATGAAAAAATCTGGACTCTATGGCGTTGGGTTCATTGACCCAAATACCATTAATGAGGATATATGGCAGATTGAATATTGTCAAGATGGTGTAGAGAAAAGCATGCTAGAGTTCTTGAAGCGCCTCAATACCAATGAAGATATACTACTTCCTTACAACTTCCCGTGAGTCATACTGTCTTGTACTACAAATTCCGTTTTTGCTTACTAGCTAGCTAGATGATAATAATTAAGTGTATACGGTTTACGGTAGTTGATTAATTTTATGCACATGCCCACTTAATTAAGACATGCAAACGTGTGCGCATGCAGTTGGCACTGGGTCTTGTTAGACATTAAAGTTGAGGAAGGAAAAGTTGAATTACTGGACTCACTAACTAAAGCAGATAAAGACTTCACCATTGTGAAGGGGATAGTCAACAGGTAATTTCAATCATTATTAACTATATCTCAGCCTATTATTAGTTCGTCACTTCCTGATATGAACTATTTAATAACCCCTTTATTAATTTTCTTTGCCGGCGGGCAAGGCATGGGCAAAGTTCATCAAGGTGACTCCAGGCAAGTGGGCAAAAAAGTTGTTTTGGCATCGACCAAAGGTAAGTAATTAAGTAGTACTAGCTAGCTACCATCTCTTTAATTCTTGTTTCAATATCATTAATTAATTATCATGCTTGATTAATCATTATCTGATTCAATTCCATTCTCGTAAAGGCCTCAAGCAAAGGCGCCGGGGAATAATATGTGCATTCTACGCTTATAGAATATTCGCATGATGACGTGTGAAAGGAGCAGATCTGATAGACAGGACTGGGTACGTTTGTCAGAACACTATTCACACCATTATCGATATCTAGTCACACAACTAACACACATGCATATTGATCTCCTTCTTAACAGTTCAGAGAGGTGCGGGATAAGCTCCTACCATCGGACCGCATACTAGCACTTCAAGAGGAAATAGCCGGATTTTTGCTCGACCAGGTCATAGATCCCAAAGGAGAATACTATTACCCGCTAACGCCCCCATGAACCATTTGTCATCGTGCTCCGGAGGCACCAAAGGCAACATATGTAGGAGAAATTGTATATGTATATACATGTGTATGTGTGAATAATTAATGGTGTTGGTTGTGAGACATTCGATGATATATATGCGGTTCTACGTACGAGAAAATCTATTTATATATATGCATAACGTGTACAATTTGTAGTATCGTGAAATACCAGCAAACAAAAAAAATTGAATGGAAAATAAAGCCAACCCCCCCAAACATTTAGTACCGGTTGGTGTTACCAATCGGTACTAATGTCCTACGCGCACACGGGTCTGGCTCGTGCTACATGGTGTCACTTTAGCGCCGGTTCGTGATTTAACCGGTACTAAAGGGGGCCTTTAGTCCCCACTCTTTAGTGCCGTTGGCAAACCGGCACTAAAGGTCATATTAACGGCACTAAAGGCCGGTTCTGCACTAGTGTAACTTCTTGACATGTGTCAATGTGACCATGCCAAGCGAGAATGCCAAATTTGTGGAGGATGAAGGCTACTTGGGATGTGCCAATATGACGGCCAAGAGCAAGAATCATGTCACTTGGAGAAAAATTCAAGATTTGTGTCAATATGACCAAATCAAGAACCATCATATGGAGGAAAAAGCAAGGATCATGCTACTTGAAGAAAATTTCTAGATCTGTGTCAATATGACCAAATCAAGAACCATCATATCAAGCAGAAAGCTACTTGACTCGTGTCAATATGACCAAGCCAAGAGCAAAAATTGGGCAGCATGGAAAAGAATTCATGATCTGTGTCAATGTGACCAAATCAAGAATCATCATATGGGGAGAAGCCACTTGGCTCATGTCAATATGACCAAACCAACAGCAAAGATTGAGAAAACATAGGGAAGATCACCAACAAGAGGAGCAAAGGGATTATGAGGGAACTATGAATTTTACCTTCTTGCCAAACTCATCCAAGTCTCCTCCTCTTCGTGTGTGTGGAATATTTGCAGCATGCCGCTTGCGGGCAGGCGCGGTGGTGCCTTGGGCGACGGCGGGGGCGACATGACCGGCGGCGAGATCCGCCGAAGGGGATTGCGCGTGCGCGACCTCCACGGTGACGGGGGACGGCTGGGAGGCTTCCATGGCGGCGAAGAATGGCCGAGGAAGATGGAACAGAGCGGGCGGTGGCGAGGCAATGGAAGCCGAGGGGCGAGGGAGCAGGAACAGCCGCGCGGAAATTTCCCTCACGCTAAATCTCGCTGCAGATGGGGGGTCAGCTCGGGCCGGCCTCCCACCATGTGAATCTAAAGGTTGAAGGCGATTTGACGCTACCAAAAAAAAATTTTTACGGGTCGGACGCGCTTATGGGTCTGATCGGGCAACATTTTCCGCGCCGACTCGTATGTTAGCGGTTATTTTGCGGGTCGCGACTTTATACGGGGTCTGCTAGAGATGCTCTTAAATTGAAACGTCTTGTTTTGTGGGAGGGCCAGGAGGTTCGCGATGATTTTACATTGCACTACCGATTCTAGGGAATCTCAGATAATTTTAGACAATCAGACCAAGATCTTCTGAGCTTTTGATTTTTCATACCATGATTGTCCAGAATCGAGCCAATAGAACTGGACCCTAGAGAGGAACTTGGCCAGAGCGGCAGTGGCGGTGGACGAGGGAGAGAGAAACGAGGGACGGAGGAGAAGCCGATCAGCAGGAGCACACCCCGTCCCGTCGAATTGATGAATGTCGTGCGCCCAACTGATGCACCGAGTTTGAAAAGGCTGAAGCGAAAAATATCAAGGTCATATATTAAATATCACACATTCATTACAAACGAAACCATACAGAAAGATAAAATTACATTCAAATATTTGCGGCGTCGAAATTTTCTTCCTCCTGTCTCAATTGGTGGCGCGTGGTGACCTAGCTCCAAGCTGCCTCTGGACGTCTGCCTCAGTAGAGCAAACTTTGTTAAACTCAAAAGCCCATAGAAGCAACGATCGAAAGTCGCCAATGCAGATTAGAAAACGTTGGGTGGCTGTGATCTACAAAGCAAATCTCCACCTCCGAGAATAAAGTGCCGATAGAACCATGTAGAAACTTCAAAGACCACGAACGTCCGTCGAATCGAGACGGATCCACCAGAAACCTAAATCAACCAGATAATCGTCAGAGACACGACTCCACATGCACTCTGTCGGTGATAAACACACCAACGAAACCAAGAAATAGCGGGCAGAACATTATTCCTAGATGGGGACATTGCAACCCTCAAACCGAACTCAAAGACTCATAGAAAACCTAGAAACAAATCACCCAACCTGGCCCAAGACGATGCTGCGACATCCTCTTCTCTGGTGACCTGGTCAGGTCAGGCCGCTGAAGATCACCGGGCTGGATCACCAATGCCGCTGTCAGGCATTGCCCGTCGAGAGCCACAACTCGACCACGCATCACTGTTGTCTTCTTGCCGAGAAATTTGTTGAGTATATATGAAAAAAATATACATTTAGATATTTTCTAATTTATATATAAATATTCCTTCTTCTGGGGAAAATTTTATGTAAGTTCTGCGTCCGGTCCATTTTAGTCTGCATATAAGTTTGTCTGATGTCAGACTTATACGCAGACTAAAATGACCAACAAATTTTATATGCGGAGTAAAAAGAAAGTCATAAGTATGTCCATCTAAGCATCGGTAAATTGTTCAAGAAAAATACTAATGCAAGTTTAAGTTAGTTTTTCAAATTTGAAAACTAGCCTTTTTAGATTTTATTTTTTTATTATCTCCGACTCATCCTTGATAATTTTATCTTTGGCTCTTTTCAAACCGAAGGGTTGCGGCTCGGTGGGGATGTGACGCGTGCTGCATGCAGCTGCTCCTGCTGGCGTGGGGTGCGTGAGTTTTTCAACAACTGGCATTCATCGTTACTCCTTCGTTGCTAAGTTTTCTAAAATTAGCAAAACGCGTGAATTTATACTCTAAAATATGTCTACATACATCCATACATAGCCAATATTAAAATCTTAGTTAAGCTTTCTAAAATTAGCAAAACGCGTGAATTTATACTCTAAAATATGTCAACATACATCCCTACATAGCCAATATTGAAATCTTAGAAGAAACTTATATTTCAAACGGAGGCACCTTTTTCTCCTCCCCTCTTCCGTTCCATTTGAACACTCTCCTCCGACTTACCTCGTCTCAGATAGATCTGGTAACCACCGAATCCTTGCCCTAGTCTGTTCATTTCTTTATGCAGCTGTAGTTTCATTGTCAGTCGAGCTCATGTCGCAGGAACCGGCGCGTGCGGCGATGGCGGCCGCGTCCGGCGAGCTTCCGCCTGCTGCTAGAAGGAGATGAAAGATCCGGGTTTTGCAGAATCCTCTCCGTGGTCCCGCCATGGCGGCTGAAGACGGGTGGTCCACGCTCCGGCGACCTCGTCCGCCGCATCGCTAACTCCTTCCTCGACAACAACGACTCGACTGGTACATGGACTACCGCGCCGCCTGCACCGCTGGCGCGCCGCCACCGAAGACCCCAGGAGCGACGCCCGACCCCGCCGCCCGAGCCGTGGATCGTCCTCGACGAGGCCTTCCAGAGCCAAGGGAATCTGCTCCTGTTGAACACCTACACCGGTCGCTTCCTCCGCAAGAATTTTCCGCAGCTCGGCGATTACCACGTCGTGTCCACCACTCGACGGCTACTTCGTCCTGGCGGAGAAAAGCCCTCCTCATGCCGCCGCGTCCTCAACCCTCTCACCGGCGTCGTGATCCGCTTCGCGGCGCCTGTGCCCCTGATGTGGGAATCGCTGATGTCCTTTTCCCCACGGCTCTTCGCCCGCTCGCCGCCTTGTCCGACTCATCTCGCAAGGCTTACTCGGCGGCTCCTCACAGTGAAAGTTTCGTCAGATACAACCATAAGCAACCATCAGCTTACGATTTCTTCCGGAAGGCGATCGTGGTGGTGTCTACGCAAGCTTTTCTGAAGCATCCGTAGTTCGTGAGATGATTATTTGCTTAGGCAAATTTCTGCCGGTTAATCTTGCTCCTGTGACCGAGATTTTCTCCCTTGATCTTCCTGGGCATGGGTACGGCATGCGGTGTTTCCTAGTGGATTTGCATGGGCATATATGTATCGTCATGAAGATCTTGAATCCACAGGGAGTCTTGGCTCTCTTTCCTCTTCAATATGACACTGAGACAAGTGAGCTCTGCCGTCTGAAGACCCCAGACAGATATGCCATCTTCATCGGTGACCACAGGTGCTTCTCCGTCGATGTTGATGAGTTCCCAGGAACTGAGCCAGACTGTGTGTACTACACTGAACATTTGGGTTCATCCGCTCATATCTGCAAGTGCAACATCAAGGATAACAAAATGGAGAGGATCTCTGAAGCTGCTGATTTTGTGAAGCAGGACAAGAAGTTTGTCCTGGTCGCTGACCGTCCTTACACCATCATCCACCTTCTCGCCAGCTACACCATCAACAACCCGGATTCTCAACTGGCCTTGCAACAGATTTCATAAGGCGCCGGCAGATCTTCGCTTAATTCCTAAGGATAGTGATTTCTATCCGACGAGAAGGCTATGCATTTGCTAAGTAATTCTTCTTGTTTCTCTTCTAGTCCTCCGTTTAGTTATTATATGGTTATTATGCCTTGCCTGGTTAAGAGTAAGAAACAGGTAAATTCTATGTTAGATCACCTTTAGTGGAAGTGCACTTTGATGTCTCAATTGGTACTATTTGGTATCAACCTAATGCGACGTCTATTATATATCGTGCTTGAGGGATGCTATCTTATTTAGATGTGTCCACTTGTTCTTCTCTTGTATTACTATTTCCTAGCAAATGCAATGTGGTGCCTAATTTCTGGCAGTAGTAAATGTTGGGCCAATGTTTGTCAACTTCTGGATTTTGCTCCTGCAATGGAACCATACCTTTGCAATGTCATGTACTGTGCAAGAAATGGTGTTAGATTTGCTTACTGACGGTTTGTCGAGCTGCTGTACAATGTGGCCTGGGCAACAACAGGGTATGGAAGGAATGTTTCATCTATTTTTGTAATGCTCTGATACGTCTATGCTTGAGTCCCTTGAACTAGTTGCATCTGTAGTTTATTCGTTGCATTTATGGGCATTACAACACAATCTGCAGCATGAATGTCGTTGTTAAAGAACTAAACTAAAGATGTTCTCTGTTTATAAATATTTGTCACGCAGTTGGCCGTTGCTGTTTCTATAAGGGTATTGTAGATTATGTACCTTTTTCATACTACATTTACATGGATTTTATCCTGTTTAGAGAATGCATGTGTCGGCCTGATCACCGGATCAGAGAAGTAGATCGACTATCAGGAGCTCAAAATGTCCTTGTACTGCCGCAACAGTAAGCAGAGAACAGTTGTTGGAAGTAACATAGGCTAGTGGATGAACTACTGAAACATCAGTTCTAACCATAACTTGTATGATTTCTTCTTCATCTAGAACTGCAGCGCGGTCGGTTTGTTCTCCGAGAACAATGTGTTTAGCGTTTCTTAATTGTAGCTGCAGTTGGTGGGCCAATCACTCAGTTTGCTTCTATATAGCTTCTATCCTCAGGCAACTGCTGGACACTTGAAGTCTGCATTTCGCCGTTGAGATCATCAATGAATTCAGATAGCATATCAATTGTTTTTTCTAATTATCTGCTTGGTAGACGGTTAGCGCTTCAGGGTCCACGTGTATAATTTTCAACACTAACTCAAAGCTTAATTCCAAGTGGTTGTTCAGGCAGCTTTTCTTTCAGACGGGCTACATTTGGAACTCTGATTTCTTGTTCTGAAGATCGACTCTCAAAAACAAAAAGAGAAGAAGATACTAAACAAACATGGGTGCAAGTATTTACTTAGTTCGTTTGGAATGGAGTATCTGCATGCATGACATTCTAAACACTACACCGACGGGCTATTAAGCATATCACTGACCTGTTATTCACACTGACGGGCTACCCTGCCCGTCTGATGAACAAAACCCACAGGCCTGTCCAGGCCCGCACCACCTATGGTCTTTGGCAACTAGCTCTCCCTCCATCCTCTGCTTACGACTATGACTTAATAACTCTTTTTCCAAGCAGAGGTGGCAAATAGACTATAGAAGCAACAGTAATAAATAAGTTTCACATTATGTCTGATATGTGGAATGTAAAATATCTATCTAAAAGTACGCGATCATCTTTCAAGTTTAAAAATATAATTGTGTGATCCAAATATAACAATGTAATAATTTTGACAATAATTGTAGCTTAGTGTATACCATTATGATGCATGTATCAACATGCTAGATGACTGTAAAACTATGTATGGGCATTGATACGCCTAAGAAACTGGTGATATTGCAAGGAAATTCACCAAAATAAAGTTCGTATATGTCGGTGTACTAAAGTAGGGGGTACCTTAGTACCTCGAACTTGTGCACGGGCCGTCGCAGCACCCCGCGGCAAGGCTTGCCGGACGCCCGCCAAGACCCTCCGTCACTTCCTGTTACTGCCATTCAAGAACAAAGTGTCAAATAAGAAGACAAAGGCCCCGACAAGAGGAGCTTGCCGGGAAGAACAACCAAGGCGTTTCCAAAGACTTGCCGCGACGCCTCGCTGCCGCCCGCAGCGCCCGGTGGTCGCAAGCTTGCCGCCCGACAGAAGGGCCGCGGCAAGGCACTTGCCGCGGCGAGGCTGCCACCCAAACTCCAGCGCATCTAGCGACGTGTCACCCCAAGGCCATCCCAGGGGCACGTGGCGCGGCGTTGCAGAGCCATGCGGAGCAAGGTGGCAAGCGGAGCTGACAGAGATGCCATCGTGGCAACCGGTGGCTCACCTAACGGTCGTCTCGTTGCACTGTTGGGGCGACTAGACGGGCATTAAATGCCCTTGTCCCCGCCGCCGAGTTAGGTAGGGGACACCGCTGATCACTGTTGTACCAACCTGCGCTTTTTACCTTTTACCCCTCTTCCCACGCTGCCACCGTTGACGCCCCTTCAGACTATAAAGGGAGGCCCATGCGCACGAGAAGGGGTTCGGTCCATTCGACACCCGCAACACCACCATACGCCGCGCCACGAGCAAGATCAAATACAAGAACAAAGCAGCAGAGGGTTTTATCTCTCCGGAGAGCCCCGGTTGGGTAAAATCGCCTGCCTCCCCTGCCACCGACCTCGATCTGCTCACAGACGCCCGCCTTGCCGGACTAGAAGGGCCCCCTGCCCCATAGGTGCTCGAGGCCACGAGAGATCCGCCCGACATCTTTGGCGCGCTGTAGGGGCGCGTCGAGGTCGTGAGCATCCGATCCGTCTCCGCGCTACATCAACGCTTTCATCAACATGCCACCGAAGAAGAAGCCTTCGAGGTGGCCGCCCGCTTACATCGATTCTACCACCACCGCCGAGCAAACGGGCGGTGGAGTAGACGCCATGAGAAGCGGGCGCCGACGGACTCACGCCGTCACCAGATCCAAGAACAAGGCCCCGCAAGCGCCGGGCGACTGCAGTGACACCACACCCTTCTCGGGAGGTACAAGGTCGACAATGCCCCGGTGCTCCTAGCACCATGCTCGCATTGGAGCAAGGCCAAGCTGGTGGGTCGCGGACGCTCGAGGTCAAGCATGCACGCCAAAGATGTCGGGCGCGAGTGAGGTACGGTCGCCGGACGGGTGCTGCCCTCCCAATCCAGCTTGGGAGTCCGAGACATCCCGCCTCGCCGCCGCCGCCTCCGCCACCTAAGATAGTAGAGAAGCGCCGGCCCGAGCCCACCTGCTTTAGATTACCCTCCGCGCCACACAAGATTGACGACTGGAGGATGACCATATACTACCTCATCGGCTTCGCCAACGGTGACAAGCCACGGCAACCGAAGCGATCGACGCCTTGCAAGTTGCCCAGCGCAAGCCGACGCCGACAAGACCGCTGGGGTGCCACCTCCGCACTCCCAGCCCCAAGGTTAAGATCGCGCTCGCTGGCCAACCCCGACGCCGACTCCACCGCGTCATCGACCTCGAACCCGCCGCGATCAACGCCACGCTCTCCAAGAATGACAGCACGAAGACGCCGCACCAGATCGAAGCGCAGAAGGGAAGCGCGACGTCAATCTGACCAGCTACTGGGCCCATGTCGATATGCATGCGCCAGGGGAACCAGCGACTTGTCAGACGCTGCAGGTTGCCCTGCGCTCACCCGTGAGCTGCGGCAAGTCCAAAGGGCCCAAAACCAAGAACTTGCCGACGCGTTCGAGAAGTACGATGGCAGGATACACCTGTCGGAGTTCCTCAAAGATCTACACCATTGCGGTGCAGGCTGCCGGAGGACGCGACGAGAAGATCCTCGCCAACTACTTCCCGCTGGTGCTCAAACCCAACGTCAGATCTTGGCTCATGCACTTGCCGGATGGCTCCATCTCTTCATGGGCGGACATGTGTCATCAGTTTGTCGGCGCTTTCACAGCGCCACAAACCTCATGGCCAGAGAGCGATCTGCATCCGCTCGCCCGTATGAGGAGAGCCCCACGCAAGTACATACAGAGATTCAGCCAGTGCAGCGCAACATCCTGACGCCCACCCCGCCATGGTTATCAGCGCTGCTCCACCGTAACGACGTAATCGCAGGATGAGGGAGGAGATGGCGATGTGCAAGATCGAGATGTTAGCGAGCTCTACGCCTGGCCGACAAGCGCGCACGGGCTGAGAAGGGAGGAAAATCCTCGAGAGATTACAGGAGCGTATGATCTCGACAAGGAGGATGCCGCCCCGGCAAGGAAGAACCGGAGGCGGAACAACAGGAAAAGAAAGGCTAGGGATGTGCTAGCTGTTGAGCATTCCGGCAACGGAGGCGGCTCCGACAAGGCCAAAGCTGATGACTCCGGCGAAGCTGTGGTAGCCGCCGACAAGCAGGATGGCTCCGGCAAGCAGTATTGCAAGATCCACCGCACCAAGGGCCATGACCTCCAAACCTGCAAGAAAGTGGAGCAGATGGCGGAGCTACAGAGGGCTGAGTACGAGCGCCGCGACAAGGAGAGAGCCCAGGGAGGTGGCGGAGGATCCGACAAGAAGCTTCCCGCCCGGGGAGGGCACCGCGGCAAGCCCAAGCCACGGCAAGGAGACAGGCCTCCCCGTGGTCGCGACAAGGACGAAGAGGAGGATGAGGACGATGAGATGGAGGAAGATGAGGCTGATGACCAAGAGTTTCAGAAGGCAACAGAGGTGTTATGCATCGACGGCGGCGCCTCTCTGCACACCTCGCACCGCCAACTCAAGCAGTTTGTGCGGGAAGTGAACGCAGCGGAGCCATCCGTCGAGTCGCCAAGCCTCAAGTGGTCCAGACGCCCATCATCTTCGATGTTGAGGACCACCCCGATCGCATCACCGCGGTCGGGTGCTTGCCGATGTTGGTCTCACTAACGATCCGCAACCTCAAGGTCACGAAGATGTTGGTTGATGGCGGGCCCGGCCTGAACCTGATTTCCTCTGCAGTGCTCAAGAAGCTCCAAATCCCCGACAGCAAGCTCGAAGAGACTGGTACCTTCCAAGGGATAAACCCGGGAAGGAGCAAGCCGAAGGGGAAGATCACATTGCCAGTGACGTTTGGCAGCGAGCTGAACTTCAGGACAGAGAGGGTCACATTCGATGTTGCTGATATCCCATTGCCCTATAATGGGATATTCGGCCGACCAGCGCTTGCCAAGTTCATGGCAGCTTCTCACTACGCCTACAATGTGCTCAAGATGCCTGGTCCGATAAGTGTTATTTCTGTCCAAGGCGACAAGAAGGATGCACTTTTCTGCACCGACAAGATCTACCGGGAAGCAGCAGCCGCAGCCGAGCGCGAGCCACTTGCCGCTGAAGCTCCCCGGGAGAAGAAGAAGGCTAAGACCGGCAAGAGTAGCTCTGGTGCCCACTCCGGCAAGCGCACCTCTCCGGAGTGTTGCGCTGCCGTCGAGGACGCGCCATCGAGCTCCACCGGCGAGTGCAAGAAGGCGAAGGCAGCTCCACCAGCGACCGAGAAAGTGGCCGCCAAGGAGGACGGCACTGGGGGTTCCTTCACCATCAGTGCCACGCTTGATCCTAAATAGGAAAGCGCGCTCGTTGCTTTCCTGCGGGCGAATGTCGATGTGTTTGCATGGCAGCCATCTGACATCCCCGGTGTTCCCAGGGAAGTAATCGAGCACCACCTTGCCGTCTGCCCTCACGCGCTGCCCATCAAGCAAAAGGTCAGAAAGAAAGCAGTAGAGCGTCAAGAGTTCATAGCAGAAGAGATCAGGAAGTTGGAAGCAGCAGGTCTGGTCCGAGGAGTACTCCATCCAACGTGGCTGGCCAATCCGGTAGTCGTGCGCAAGGCGAACGGGAAGTGGAGGCTTTGCATTGACTTCACTGATGTTAATAAAGCCTGTCCTAAGGATCCATTCCCTTGCCGCGATCGACCAGATTGTGGACTCCACGGCGGATGTGATCTGCTCGCCCTTGATGCGCATCAGATATCATCGATCTTCATGGCGAAGAGGATGAAGAGAAACCGCATTCATCACTCCATGTGGCACGATCGCTTCAGACGGATGCCTTCGGACTAAAGAATGCCGGTTCAACATTTGCAAGAGTAGTCACCATGCTTTTGAGCCACAACTGCACGTAAATGTAGAAGCTACATGGATGACATAGTGGTCAAGAGCAGGACAGAGCAACCTTGATCCAAGACTTGGACGAGACCTTCACAAATCTGCGCAAGGTCAATCTCAAGTTGAACTCGAGAAGTGTGTGTTCGAGTCCCTTCCGCAAGCTCCTCGGATTCTTTGTGTCCCGTAGGGGATCAAGCCAATCCCGACAAGATCAAGGCCATTGAATGATCGAAGCCCGGCGCATCAAGGATGTGAGAAGACTTGCCGGCTGTGTTGCTGCTTCTCAGTAGGTTCATCTCTAGGTTCATCGAAGGCTACCGCCTTTTTCAAGATTTTGAAAAGGCGGTCTAGTGAAATGGACTCGAAGCGGAGGTTGCGCTGCAAGACCTCAAGAGATACCTATCCTCTACTCCAACACTTGTCGCACCTAAGCCACAAGAGAAGTTATCGCTATAATCCGGGCGGCAACTAATCAAGTGGTTAGTGCTGCGCTAGTCGCGAGAGGAGGCGACGATGAGCCAGCGATCGCGGGTGCTTAGTCTAGCAACAAGCAGGGGTTTCCGACAAGTTCTCGCTCCGAAAGGACGGATCTGATAGTTGCCGGAGAAAAACAGAAGAAGGTGGTGCAGCGCCTACCTACTTTGTCGGCCTTTTGCAGGGGCTAGATCAAGGTACTGTGCGTGGTTGCTTTTGGCCTTCTCATGGCCTCGAGGAAGCTGCGCCATTATTTTCAAGCACATGAGATCACAGTGGTCACCGCTTCCGCTGAAGAGGATATTGCGTAATCCGTACAACAGCAGGATTGTCGAGTGGGCACTGGAGTTGTCAAGTTTTGGCCTCAAGTTTGAAAGTACCTCAACTATTCAAAGCCGAGCATTGGCAGAGTTCATAGCAGAATGGACGCCAACGCCTGATGAAGAAACTCTGGAGAGGAGCATCCCCGTCAAGGAAGCGAGCAGAGAATGGGTCATGTACTTTGATGGTGCCTTCTCGCTGCAAGGCGCCGGTGCGGGCGTACTCCTTGTTGCACCCACCGGAGAGCACCTCAAGTACGTGGTCCAAATGCACTTTCCCAAGGAGCAAGCAACAAACAATACTGCGCAGTATGAGGGCTTGCTTGCCGGACTCAGAATAGCAGCAGAGCTCGGGATCAAGAAGCTTATTGTCAGGGGCGACTCGCAGCTTGTCGTCCGTCTTGTAAACAAAGATTATCAGAGTCCGTTGATGGAAGCATATATCGATGAAGTGAGGAAGCTGAAGAGCATTTTGACGGCTCAGATGGAACATGTTCCTAGATCTCGAAATGACATTGCAGATGGCTCACAAAGTGCGCCGCACTCAAGTTACTCGTGGAACCAGGGATTTTTGTGCTCAAAGTTGACTCAACCATCTCGAACACCATCGATCGGATAGAACAAGAAGAGAAAGTTGGTCATCGGCGACTACTTTCCCGCAGAGCCCCCGCCGCCGCCAAGAAAGTCCCTGTGAGCGACACGAAACCGCCGAGGAGCAGTTCGCCCGACAAACCATAGGGTTTGTTTCATTGAGGCGACGCCCCCGACAAGTTGTGTCTCGACACGCTTGCCGGGAGCATCATGCTCCGGGATCCCAAATGCTTGCCGTAGAAGCAGATGTTCCCGCAGCTGCGTTTGCGCCTTTAGTCCTTGTCGTCGAGCCACAGGCTCCGGCCTGGGCACAGCAGATCGTCCATTTCCTTCAGACAGGAGAACTTCCCGAGGAGCAGGAAGAAGCGGAAAGAGTAGCCCGGCAATCAAGTATGTACCAGTTTGTCGATGACATACTGTACAGAAGAAGATACAACGGCGTGAAATTGAAGTGCATTTCCCGGGAAGATGGACAGGAGCTGTTGGCAGAAATACATGGAGGCATATGTGGTCACCACATTGGCGCAAGAGCACTTGCCGGCAAGGCCTTCCGACAAGGCTTATTTTGGCCGACAGCCCTCCAGGATGCAACTGCACAAGTAACCAAGTGTGAAGCGTGCTGGCCCATTCCAAACAGATTCGCCAACCAGCTCAAGCTCTCCAAACAATCCCTTTATCCTGGCCATTTTCGGTCCGGGGCTCGACATCCTCGCCCCTTCCCCGAAGGTCGGGGCCTTTGAGTACTTGTACGCTGTAATTGACAAGTTCACAAAGTGGCCTCAAGTGGAACCAGTGAGGAAGGTAACAATAGCAGATAAGCAATAAGTTCTTCAGTCGATTGTTTGCCATTTCGAATCCCTAACAGGATCATCACCGACAATGGCACACAATTTACGAGCCACGCCTTCATGCAGTACGTCCAAGATCTTGGCACCAAGATCTGCTTCGCCTCTGTTGCTCACCCGAGAAGCAACGGTCAAGCGGAAAGGGCGAACGCTGAGGTGTTGCGCGGGCTCAAGACCAGAACTTTCGACAGGCTACACAAGTGCGGGAAAAATTGGATCGAGCAGTTACCAGTGGTTCTTTGGTCGATCAGGACGACGCCAAATCGAGCCACTGGCCAGACACCCTTTGCTCTTGTCTATGGAGCAGAGGCAGTACTCCCCACGGAACTCGTATACGGATCACCACGAGTGCTCGCTTATGATGAGTTTGAGCAAGAGCAGCTGCGCCAAGACGACGACCGCCTCGAGGAGGATCGCCTTCAGTTGCTGGCGAGCTGCTCGCTACAAGAAACTTTGCGCCGCTATCACAGCCGCAAGGTTAACGCCAGAAGCTTCGAGGAAGGTGACCTTGTTCTTCGGCGCGTTCAGTCCGCCAAGAATTCAAACAAGTTGACACCGAAGTGGGAGGGCCCTTATCGGGTGAAACAAGTCACTAGGCCCGGCGCTGTCCGCCTTGAGACAGAAGATGGCGTTCCGGTGAGCAGTTCCTGGAATATAGAACATCTTCGTAAGTTTTATCCATAAGGCGCGGTTGCCGGGCCAGTTCCGACAACCACCTTTTGTACAAGCCTTGCCGCTGTCGCATATAATGAAGGAAATATGCCCTAGAGGCAATAATAAAGTTATTATATATTTCCTCATATCATGATAAATGTTTATTATTCATGCTAGAATTGTATTAACCGGAAACATAATACATGTGTGAATACATAGACAAACAGAGTGTCACTAGTATGCCTCTACTTGACTAGCTTGTTAATCAAAGATGGTTATGTTTCCTAACCATGGACAAGGAGTTGTTGATTGATTAACAAGATCACATCATTAGTTGAATGATCTGATTGACATGACCCATTCCGTTAGCTTAGCACACGATCGCTTAGTATGTTGCTATTGCTTCCTTCATGACTTATACATGTTCCTATGACTATGAGATTATGCATCTCCTGCTTACGGAGGAACACTTTGGTATTACCAAACGCCACAATGTAACGGGTGATTATAAAGGAGTACTACAGTGTGTCTCCAAAGGCAGATGTTGGGTTGGCGATTTCGAGATTAGGATTTGTCACTCCGATTGTCTGGAGAGGTATCTCTGGCCCTCTCGGTAATACACATCACTTAAGCCTTGCAAGCATTACAACTAATGAGTTAGCTGTGAGATGATGTATTACGAACGAGTAAAGAGACTTGCTGGTAACGAGATTGAACTAGGTATTGATACCGACGATCGAATCTCGCAAGTAACATACCGATGACAAAGGGAACAACGATGTTGTTATGCGGTCTCGACCGATAAAGATCTTCAGAGAATATGTAGGAACCAATATGGGCATCCAGGTCCCGCTGTTGGTTATTGACCGTGAATAGTTCTAGGTCATGTCTACATTGTTCTCGAACCGTAGGGTCCGCACGCTAAGGTTTCGGCGATGCTTATTATGAGTTTATGTATTTTGATGTACCAAGAAGTTCGAGTCCCGGATGTGATCACGGACATGACGAGGAGTCTCAAATGGTCGAGACATGAAGATTGATATATTGGAAGCCTATGTTTGGAGTTCGGAATGGTTCCGGGCGAAAACGGGAATTTACCGGAGTACCGGGAGGTTACCGGAACCCCCCGGGGGGTAAATGGGCTTAGGTGGGCCTCGAGGGAGAAGAGGAGGGCCGCCAAGAGGTGGTCACACCTCTCTCCCCCAGTCCGAATAGGACAAGGAGGGGGCGGCGCCTCTCCTCTTTCCTCCCCCAATCCTATTCCAACTAGGAAGAGGGGGAGTCCTACTCCTGAGGAGTAGGACTCTCCCTGGCGCTTCTAGCTAGGCCGGCCGGCCTCCCCCTCCCTCCTTTATATACGGGGCAGGGGGCACCTTGGAACACACAAGTTAGATCTACGGATCGCTTCCTTAGCCGCAGCGGTGCCCCTTCCACCATATTCCACCTCGTTATACCGTCGCAAGCTTAGGCGAAGCCCTCGCGCCGTGAAACATCAAGATCGCCACCACGCCGTCAGGTCGACGGAACTCTCCTCGACACTCGGCTGGATCGGAGTACGAGGGACGCCATCGAGCTGTACGTGTGTCAAGAACTCGGGCGCCGGAGTAACGGCGCCGGATCGGTCGGATCGCGAGGAGAACGTGACGACTACTTCCTCTACGCCAGATCGCTTCCGCCGGGTCTCACGAGGGTACGAGACAACACTCTCCCTCTCTTGCTATGCATCACCATGATCTTGCGTGTGCGAGGAAATTTTTGAAATTACTACGCTCCCCAACAAAGGCATCCGAGCCTAGGTTTTTATGGTTTGATGTTTTGCACGAGTAGAACACAAGTGAGTTGTGGGCGATACAAGTCATACTACCTACCAGCATGTATACTTTGGTTCAGCGGTATTGTGAGATGAAGCGCCCGGACCGACATTACGCCAGACGCTTACGCGAGACTGGTTTCACCGCCACGAGCACTCGCTGCTTAAAGGTGATCGGCGGTGTCTCTTTCTCTCACTTTAGTTGAACTGAGTATGGCTACGCCCGTCCTTGTGAATGTTAAAACGGAGTCTATTTGACAAAATATCGCTGTGGTTTTGATGCGAGGTAAGAACGGTTCTTGCTAAAGCCCGTAGCAGCCACGTAAAATTTGCAACAACAAAGTAGAAGACGCCTAACTTGTTTTTGCAGGCATGTTGTGATGTGATATGGTCAAGACGTGATGCTATATTTTATTGTATGAGATGATCATGTTTTGTAAACGGTTATCGGCAATCGGGCAGGAGCCATATGGTTGTCGCTTATTGTATGAAATGCATCGCTCTGTAATGCTTTACTTTATCACTAAGCGGTAGCGATAGTCGAGAAGCATAAGATTGGCGAGACGACAACGATGCTACGATGGAGATCAAGGTGTCGCTACGGTGACGATGGTGATCATGATGGTGCCGCAGAGATGGAGATCACGGCACAAGATGATGATGACCATATCATATCACTTATATTGATTTGCATGTGATGTTTATCTTTTATGCATCTTATCTTGCTTTGATTGACGGTAGCATTATAAGATGATCTCTCACTAAATTATCAAGAAGTGTTCTCCCGAGTATGCACCGCTGCCAAAGTTCGTCGTGCCTGCACACCACGTGATGATCGGGTGATAAGCTCTACGTCCATCTACAACGGGTGCAAGACAGTTTTGCACACGCGAATACTCAGGTTAAACTTGACGAGCCTAGCATATGCAGATATGGCCTCGAACACGGAGACCGAAGGTCGAGCGTGAATCATATAGTAGATATGATCAACATAAGATGTTCACCATTGAAAACTACTCCATCTCACGTGATGATCGGTTATGGTTTAGTTGATTTGGATCGCGTGATCACTTAGATGACTAGAGAGATGTCTGTCTAAGTGGGAGTTCTTAAGTAATATGATTAATTGAACTTAAATTTATCATGAACTTAGTCCTGGTAGTATTTTGCAAATTATGTCGTAGATCAATAGCTCGCGTTGTTGCTTTCATATGTTCCTAGAGAAAATTATGTTGAAAAATGTTAGTAGCAATGATGCGGATTCGATCCGTGATCGGAGGTTTATCCTCATTGCTGCACAGAAGAATTATGTCCTTAATGCACCGCAAGGTGACAGACCTATTGCAGGAGCAGATGCAGACGTTATGAACGTTTGGCTAGCTCAATATGATGACTACTTGATAGTTTTGTGCACCATGCTTTATGGCTTAAAATCGGGACTTCAAAGATGTTTTGAACATCATGGACCATATGAGATGTTCCAGGAATTGAAGTTAATATTTCAAGCAAATACCCGAGTTGAGAGATATGAAAGTCTCCAACAAGTTCTATAGCTAAAAGATGGAGGAGAATCGCTCAACTAGTGAGCATGTACTCAGATTGTCTGGGTACTTCAATCGCTTGAATCAAGTGGGAGTTAATCTTCCAGATAAGATAGTGATTGATGAATTCTCTAGTCACCATCACCAAGTTAGTAGAACTTCGTGATGAACTATAGTATGCAAGGGATGACGAAAATGATTCCCGAGCTCTTCGTGATGTTGAAATCGACGAAGGTAGAAATCAAGAAAGAGCATCAAGTGTTGATGGTTGACAAGATCACTAGTTTCAAGAAAAGGGCAAAGGAAAGAAAGGGAACTTCAAGTAGATTGACAAGCAAGTTGTCACTCCCACGAAGAAACCCAAAGCTGAACCAAAGCCTGAAACCGAAAGTGCTTACACTGCAAAGGAAATGGTCACCGAAGCGAACTGCCCTAAATATTTGGTGGATAAGAAGGATGGCAAAGTGAAAAAGGGTATATTTGATATACAGGTGTTTTATGTGTGCTTTACTAGTGTTTATAGCAACTCCTCGGTATTTGGTACTGGTTCAGTTGCTAAGAGTAGTAACTCAAACGGAGTTGCGTATAAAATGTAAACTAGCTAAGGGTGAAGTGACGATGTGTGTTGAAAGTAGTTTCAAGATTGATATGATCATCATCGCACACTCCCTATACTTTCGGGATTAGTGTTGAACCTAAATAAATGTTATTTGGTGTTTGCGCTGAGCATGAATATGATTTGATCATGTTTATTGCAATACGGTTATTCATTTAAGTAAGAGAATAAACTGTTATTCTGCTTACATGAATAAAACCTTATATGGTTACACACCCAATGAAAATGGTTCATGGGATCTCGATCGTAGTGATACACATATTCATAATATTGAAACCAAAAGATGCAAAGTTAATAATGATAGTGCAACTTATTTGTGGCAATCGCCGCTTAGGTCATATCGGTGTAAAGCGATGAAGAAACTCCATATCGATGGACTTTTGGAGTCACTTGATTATGAATCACTTGGCACTTGTGAACCGTGCCTCATGGGCAAGATGACTAAAACTCCGCTTCTCCGAACAATGGAACAAGCTACTCGACTTATTGGAAATAATACATACCGATGTATGCGATCCAATGAGTGTTGATGCTCGTGGCAAGTATCGTTATTTTCTCGACCTTCACAAGATGATTTGAGCAGATATGGGTATATCTACTTGATGAAACATAAGTCTGAAATAGTTGAAATGTTCAAAGAATTTCAGAGTGAAGTGGAAAATCATCGTGACAAGAAAATAAAGTTTCGCGATCCGATCGTGGAGATGAATATTTGAGTTACGAAGTTTGGTCTTCAATTAAAACAATGTGGAATAGTTTCACAAATTCATGCCACCGAACACCACATCATAATGGTGTGTCCGAATGTCATAACCGCATTTTATTGGATATAGTACAATCTATGATGTTTCTTACCGATTTACCAATATTGTTTTGGGATCATGCATTAGAGACAGCTGCATTCACGCTAAATAGGGCACCATCTAAACTGCTGAGACGACACTATATGAACTGTGGTTTAGCAAGAAACCAAAGTTGTCGCTTTCTTAAAGTTTGGGGATGCGATGCTTATGTGAAAAGCTTCAACCCGATAAGCTCGAACCCAAATCGGAGAAATGTGTCTTCATAGGATACCCAAAGGAGACAGTTGGGTACACCTTCTATCACAGATCCAAGGCAAAACATTCGTTGTTAAGAATGGATCCTTTCTAGAGAAGGAGTTTCTCTCGAAAGAAGTGAGTGGGAGGAAAGTGGAACTTGATGAGGTAATAGTACCTTCTCCCTTACTTGAAAGTAGTTCGTCGCAGAAACGGTTTCGAGACACCTACACCAAGTAATGAGGAAGTTGATGATGTTGATCATGAAACTTCAGATCAAGTTACCGCGTAACCTCGTAGATCAACCAGAGTAAGATCCGCACCAGAGTGGTACGGTAATCCTGTTCTGGAAATCATGCTACTAGATCATGATGAACCTACGAACTATGAAGAAGCGATGGTGAGCCCAGATTCCGCAAAATGGCTTGAGGCCATGAAATCTGAGATGAGATCCATGTATGAGAACAAAGTGTGGACTTTGGTGGCGTTGCCCGATGATCGGCAAGCCATAGAAAATAAATGGATCTTCAAGAGGAAGACGGACGCTGATAGTAGTGTTACTATCTACAAAGCTCGACTTGTCGCAAAAAGGTTTTTGACAAGTTCAAGGTGTTGACTACAATGAGTTTTTCTCAACTGTAGCGATGCTTAAGTCTGTCCGAATCATGTTAGCAATTGCCACAATTTATGAAATTTGGCAAATGGATGTAAAAACTGCATTCCTGAATGGGTTTTAGGAGGAAGAGTTGTATATGATGCAACCAGAAGGTTTTATCGATCCAAAGGGAGCTAACAAAGTGTGCAAGCTCCAGCGATCCATCTATGGACTGGTGCAAGCATCTCGAGTTGAATATACGCTTTGATGAGTTGATCAAAGATATAGTTTTATATGCACTTACGGTGAAGCCTGTATTTACTAAAAAGTGAGTGGGAGCACTACAAGATTTCGATAAGTATATGTGAATGACATATTGTAGATCGGAAATAATGTAGAATTATTCTCGCAAAGCATAAAGAAGTGTTTTGAAAGGAGTTTTTCAAAGAAAGACCTCGGTAAAGCTACTTATATATTGAGCATCAAGATCTATAGAGATAGATCAAGATGCTTGATAAGTTTTTTCAATGAGTACATACCTTGACAAGATTTTGAAGTAGTTCAAAATGAAACAAATAAAGAAAGAGTTCTTGCTCGTGTTACAAGGTGCGAAATTGAGTAAGACTCAAAACCCGACCACAGCAGAAGATAGAAAGAGAATGAAAGTCATTCACTATGCCTTGGCCATAGTTTCTATAAAGTATGCCATGTTGTGTACCAGATCTATTGTATACCCCTGACCGAGTTTCGCAAGGAATACAATAGTGATCTAGGAGTAGATCATCGACAGCGGTCAAAATTATCCTTAGTGGAATAAGGATATGTTTCTCGATTATGGAAGTGACAAAAGGTTCGCCGTAAAGGGTTACGCCGATGCAAGTTTTGACACCGATCCGATGACTCTAAGTCTCGATCTAGATACATATTGGAAGTGGGAGCAATTAGCTAGAGTAGCTTCAACAGAGCATTGTAGACATAGAAAAATTGCAAAATACATAACGGATCTGAATGTGAAAGACCCGCTGACTAAGACTCTCTCACAAGCAAAACATGATCACACCTTAGTACTCTTTGGGTGTTAATCACATAGCGATGTGAACTAGATTACTGAATCTAGTAAACCCTTTGGGTGTTGGTCACATGATGATGTGAACTATCGATGTTAATCACATAGTGATGTGATCTAGATTATTGACTCTAGTGCAAGTGGGAGATCAAGGAAATATGCCCTAGAGGCAATAATAAAGTTATTATATATTTCCTCATATCATGATAAATGTTTATTATTCATGCTAGAATTGTATTAACCGGAAACATAATACATGTGTGAATACATAGACAAACAGAGTGTCACTAGTATGCCTCTACTTGACTAGCTTGTTAATCAAAGATGGTTATGTTTCCTAACCATGGACAAGGAGGTGTTGATTGATTAACAAGATCACATCATTAGTTGAATGATCTGATTGACATGACCCATTCCGTTAGCTTAGCACACCATCGCTTAGTATGTTGCTATTGCTTCCTTCATGACTTATACATGTTCCTATGACTATGAGATTATGCAACTCCTGCCACGGAGGAACACTTTGGTACTACCAAACGTCACAACGTAATCGGGTGATTATAAAGGAGTACTACAGTGTCTCCAAAGGCGTATGTTGGGTTGGCGATTTCGAGATTAGGATTTGTCACTCCGATTGTCGGAGAGGTATCTCTGGGCCCTCTCGGTAATACACATCACTTAAGCCTTGCAAGCATTACAACTAATGAGTTAGCTGTGAGATGATGTATTACGAACGAGTAAAGAGACTTGCTGGTAACGAGATTGAACTAGGTATTGATACCGACGATCGAATCTCGGCAAGTAACATACCGATGACAAAGGAACAACGATGTTGTTATGCGGTCCGACCGATAAAGATCTTCAGAGAATATGTAGGAACCAATATGGGCATCCAGGTCCCGCTGTTGGTTATTGACCGTGAATAGTTCTAGGTCATGTCTACATTGTTCTCGAACCGTAGGGTCCGCACGCTTAAGGTTTCATGACAGCTTATTATGAGTTTATGTATTTTGATGTACCAAGAAGTTCGGAG